>OY856187.1:151190978-151443478 GCA_963693315.1 Diogma glabrata
AGAATAGTTTTATCAGGTGATAAATTCAATGTTAGAATGGTTGAGATCCGTTGAATGCCAAAAGTATTATCAATGGTGATCAACATTTTAATAGAAAATTTCAGGTTTTCATGCAAGAAACTAAAAGCAAATGGAAAACTTTAAGCAATGGTTTGGCTCAAGGTTCAGTACTTGCTCCAATTCTTTTCAACTTATACATGTATGACATGCCTAAAACCACTTCCCAGAAATTTCAGTATGCTGATGATATTACTTTAGCTTATCAATGTAAAGATATTCAACTTGGTGAAAAAGTTATAGAAAAAGATTTACATAAAATGTGGAATTATTTTAAAAAATAGGGTCTTAAACCGAATTCCAGTAAAACTGAAGTCAGTGCTTTTCACTTAAACAATCAAATGGCAAAATCTGAGTTATGTGTTAAAGTTGAAAATGTTGTTCTTTTACATAACCATAATCCAAAAATTCTAGGTGTAATTTTTGATCGTTCTTGGACTTTTAAAAATCACTTAGAAGCAATAGCCAAAAATGTTAGTGCAAGAAATAATTTGTTACAACAAATTGCTGGTATAACTTGGGGATCCAACGCAGATGTTTTAAGGACTGCTGCTTTAGGATTAGTATATTCTACAGCTGAATATTGTTCTTCAATCTGGATGAACAGTGCTCATACACCAAAAATAAATATTTAACTGAATCGTGCGATGAGATTAATTTCTTTACAACACCTTTGAGTTGGTTACCTGTTTTATCAAATATACCACCACCAGACATTCGTCGTAAAGAAATGTTATTCAATACCATTCAAAGAAGTTCAGAAGTTAACAATTCTTTATTGTTTGATTTATTCTTGGAAGCTCCTGATCAAAGTTTATGTAGAACACCACCGTATATCACTGCTAAACAACTTATTTCACAAAATTTTAACTCTGAAAAAATCTGACTGATGTCATGGAACAACAACCTTCCATTAAATGGTACACTTGTTCAAAACCCTAATGTGAAATTAAATGGTTTTGAACTAAAAAGAAATGATTGGGTGAAATTAAATCGTATAAGAACAGGCTATGGTAGATCAAACTATACATTACATAAATGGGGTCTGGTTAATTGTCCATCATGTGAATGTGGTAAAGAATTTCAGACAGTCAATTACATATCTCAAGAATGTAACTTAACTAAATTCAATGGATGTTTTGAAGAGGCTTTTTGTTTATCTGATCAATTTATTGATTGGTTACATGGACTGAAAAATAAAATTTAATGTATTTTGATGTTGAATAAACCATACGATTAAAAAAAAATCAACATTTTAAAATCTTTATTTTAACTTCTGAGATACACATTTTGTAGAACTACAAGAATGGATAATTTTTTCATATCAAAATGTTTGAAAGCTTGAGAAAAACCAAAGATGAACGAGGAATGATTTTGCTATAAGACCATTGCTTTGCTTGATCCATTACTTTATAGAAATAAAGAAATTCGACCTCATGCGGATTAAAATCTTTGTACTTTTTTCTTGCTTTAAGAATTGATATAATATGTGTGTAATCTTTCAGGTATTTGTCCGCTTTAATTATCATCTACTGTTGTGGTAAGAATAATTGTGCAGCTGTCCATCAAAGTTACATAAATAGTAACATTTCACGGCCTAGGCTTCACAACAACATGCGCTCAACGGTGTTGATTGTACCCAAATATATTATACTGAGGATATAAAAACATGTAAAAATGTTCATATTTATTAGAATAAAGCAAAGAGAAGAAATCGGGGAATGTGCGTACATAAAATGAATACGTATTTGTTTTGTATTAAAAGTTGTTGCGAAAAGTTTAATCGCACTAAACTAAAATTTTGCGCATAATTTAAAATGTTGACGCAAATTTTAAACCGCATATAACCAAAATCGCATAATGCAAGTGTCGCATAATTCAAGGGTTACCTGTATATATATATATATATATATATATATATATATATATATATATATATATATATATATATATATATATATATATATATATATATATATATACATATATATATATATGTATATATATATATATATATATATATATATATATATATATATATATATATATATATATATATATATATATATATATATATATATATATATATATATATATATATATATATATATATTTATATATATATATATATATATATATATATATATATATATATATATATATATATATATATATATATATATATATATATATATATATATATATATAATATATATATATATATATATATATATATATATATATATATATATATATATATATATATATATATATATATATATATATATCAGTGTTGCAAAACGAAAAAAAAATTCGTAACGTTATGCGTTTCGTTTTTATAACAGTATATTTATTTTTTCGGTACGTTATTTTGGTATGAAACAGAAATATATTATATTTTATTATGTTATAACATTATAATTACGTTATTTTAAAATTAAATGTAATGTTTAAAAGATTAGTTTTAAACATTATATTTAATTTTAAAATAACGTAACTATAATATTATACTTAAATGTACAAAAATCGAAAATCTCTAATGAACAATTATACAATTATTAATTTTAAAAAATCATAGTAAAATAAAACTAAATAATTAAATACATTAAAAAAATTTGACTCATTTCAAATTCTTTAATTTTAATTACGACACCTTTTGTTATTCACTATTGTTATATATAAAAAACAATTAAAAAACAATAATTTAAAAATTTTTAAATATATGTATTTTTTATAACTCACACTACTATAGTTTCGATCTCGTGGAGATCATCAACGGGCGTAGATATGTAACTGACGTGATTAAAATTAAAGAATGATACAATGGATTTTTCACGTCACTCCGACGAATATTTTGAAATCATTTCAAATTAAAAATAATAAATTTTTACAAAAACTAAGCAATTTTATCAGGAGTTTTCACAAATCTGATAGTTTGCTTATAACTATTAAAGTTGCTTTTAATAGTTCTTCAGATTGATTTCTCGGCCAGCATAAAACTATTCTTTCTTAAAATTATTCAAAACAACTGAGATGCAGAAACGACTACTACAGACTTGAAATTATTTAAAATAAACTTAAAATTGTACAAAATTTTAGAACTACCAAAATCTGTAGTGTAAGCATCCGCAAAAATTGATAAAGAACAGATAAGCTGGATTTTATTCAACCGGTTTTTGCGTTTTGATTTTCATATACATAATTATAAAAAAAGTCACCCGAAAAACGAAATAAAATATTGACGTTATCGTTACGTTTTACGTTATTGTAACGTAGTTTAATTTTTAAAACGTTATGAACGTAATTATTACTAACAACACTATATAAAAACTAAGGAATTCACATGTAACAAAAGAACCGATGTCGAAAAATTATCTCCAGCATATAATTCTCTTATTGCGGGAAATAAAAATAAAATAAAATAAAATAAATAATAAAAAAAAGGGACAACAATATAACTAACAACACTGATAATACATAATCTATTTAAATCACAGTGATCATCTTCGTTGCATCTGTCACATAAATTGTTTTATTGAATAAGAAAAAATTTTAATCTAATTTGTTTTAACATTTTTAACCTAATTTAATCATTATATAATTAATTTTATTTGTAATCGTACTATAGTGAGTTGTCAAAATTTTTATGTAATGTAAGTTATATCAAAATAATACCTAATATCTACCTATAACGTTTTATTACCATTTACAAATATATTTTATTTTATTTTGTATCATTAAAAACAGTGCGCCTGATGATGCTGACAAAAAATCAGCGAAATATAGTTTTTCCTTTTAAAAAACAAAAAATGTTTTAATTAAAAGAAAATCCAACCTGACCTAAAATCTGTTGCCCAATTTGGGACAAAAAAGTATAATTTAAAATAAAAGGTCGATAAGACAAAAGTCTTCAAAAACACAATTTATATTACCACAGATAAGGTACTAAACAAAAACATGGGTTTTTATGAACAAATTGAAATTGAATATGGCACACGGACAAAAACTCTTTTCAAATCCCATCATAACATTAACAATAAAATCACAAAACTAAAAAGTAGCTCCAAATTCCTAATTAGTTGCAGAAAAAATGGAATCACTCCTAGATTTTTATTAGATAGAACAAGTAAACTAATATCTTCATTAAATATCAAAATTTCAAAAATTAATAATGTACATAACAACTTAAATAAAAAACTATTGACAACAATTATAAACGATACATTTAATCAAATTAACCAACATTGTAGAAATAAAACAACAATAGAATATGAACTGCAATATGTAGTCCAACCAATTCATCTACAACAATATTTCAAAGCACAGAGACAATCCACAAAAATTAGCAAAAAAATTACTACCGAAAAGCACAGGAAAAAATATGAACGACTTGAACGACAACAAACACGACAGCCTTTTCATAATCCTGATTGGTTCGTCAATCTAACAAACAAACCAATCCCTCAAGAAATAGAAACAATATTATCGTTTGGACCAAAATTTGCAGTAAAACCAGCGCAAAATAAATTTCCACTATTTGATTGCATTGCAGATATAGAAAACATAACACAACAGGCAGAGAATTTAACAGAAGATGCACGAACTACACTGAGAGGAAAAATAGTTACACAACTAACATCTCATCTTATAAACAAAAATCGACATTTAAAACCAGAAGAAATAAAAATGCAAAATCTTTACAAAAAAACTCAAAATTTTCTAAAAAACAACAAAGACATCGTGATAATAGAAGCGGATAAAAGTAATATAACAATAGCTATGAAACATGAAGATTATCATACTAAAATGACAGCAGCTCTATCAAACCCAGCAAAGTACAACAGATTAGAACAAGATCCAACTTTAAAACTTCAACAAAAAAACAACATGTTAGTAAAATATTTATTCAAACATAATTACATAGATGAATACCAAAAACGTAGACTTATAACACACAAAGCGAAACCCCCTCGATGTTATGCTACCATGAAACTACATAAACCAGATAAAAACTTCCGTATAATCATTTCTAGCATAAACAGCCCAGCATACCATCTATCCAAATATCTCAACGACTTATGTAAAACAATACCAATGGAAAATTCATATAATATCAAAAATTCTTTCGAATTAAAACGTAAACTATCAACAATAGAAATGTCACCAGATTATATATTAGCGTCCTTCGATGTGGTCTCCATGTACGAAAAAATACCATTAAACTTAGTATACCAAGCAATAGAAAAACGTTGGTCAAACATTCAGGAAGTCATCAAAATAAATAAACCAAGATTTAAAGACATATTAAAATTTTGCATACAAGAATCATCTTATTTTCAATATGATGGAAATCATTACTCCCAAAAAACAGGATTGACAATAGGAGGCTGTGTATCAACAATATTAGCTGATTTCGTATTAACAGATATAATAGACACTGCAATTTCACAACTATCATATGATCCAGTACTATTAGTAAAATATGTCGACGACATATTCTTAATAGTTCCCAAAGAAGAATTAGAAAATACATTCACTACATTCAATAATATAAATAGCAATATACAATTCACAATAGAAGTCGAAGATAATGGTACATTACCTTATTTAGACCTAAAAATAATAAGAGACAACACAACAACCATTAAAACCACTTATTATCAGAAGCCAACCAGCTCCGGTAGAATAATTAATTATCTTTCATCACATCCACAGTATCAAAAAACAAATACCGCAAAGTCATTATTAACCAGAATAATATCACTAACAACCCCGGAATATTGGCCACACAACATTGAAATAGGTGAACGTATATTAACTAAAAATAATTATCCAAAACAACTTATTAATAACCTAGTACAAAAATGCAAATCGGAATTTCATCAAAACCATCCTAGCATTGTTGATACACAATCATCTGAAACCAATAATAATAATAAAAAATACATTGGCAGTAACTACATAGAAGGTCTCTCAGAAAACATATCCAGAACCATATCAAAATTTGATCCGAATCTTAAAATCGCTTTTAAGACAAACAACACAATAAAACACATATTACCAGTGATTAAGGACAAAGAGAAAATTATGGATAAAGATGGCATCATATACAATATCAAATGTAAAAATTGTGAAACAGTATACATAGGACAGACTAATCAACTCTTAAAATTAAGAATGCAACAGCATGATTATGATTGTAAGAACAAACATATGATAACAGATAATAGCACAATGTTAACGGTACATGCAAATGAGACGGGTCATATCTTCGACACACAAAATCCAACAATATTAGATAGAGAAAATAATTTAAAAAAACGTTTGATAAAAGAGATGCTGCATATAAAAACTAAGGAATTCACATGTAACAAAAGAACCGATGTCGAAAAATTATCTCCAGCATATAATTCTCTTATTGCGGGAAATAAAAATAAAATAAAATAAAATAAATAATAAAAAAAAGGGACAACAATATAACTAACAACACTGATAATACATAATCTATTTAAATCACAGTGATCATCTTCGTTGCATCTGTCACATAAATTGTTTTATTGAATAAGAAAAAATTTTAATCTAATTTGTTTTAACATTTTTAACCTAATTTAATCATTATATAATTAATTTTATTTGTAATCGTACTATAGTGAGTTGTCAAAATTTTTATGTAATGTAAGTTATATCAAAATAATACCTAATATCTACCTATAACGTTTTATTACCATTTACAAATATATTTTATTTTATTTTGTATCATTAAAAACAGTGCGCCTGATGATGCTGACAAAAAATCAGCGAAATATAGTAAAAATCAGCGAAATATAGTTTTTCCTTTTAAAAAACAAAAAATGTTTTAATTAAAAGAAAATCCAACCTGACCTAAAATCTGTTGCCCAATTTGGGACAAAAAAGTATAACTATTTCATTTCGTTATTCCGTTTTTGCGTTACGTTACGAGTAACGTTTTGCAACACTGATATATATATATATATATATATATATATATATATATATATATATATATATATATTTATATATATATATATATATATATATATATATATATATATATATATATATATATATATATATATATATATATATATATATATATTTATATATATATACATATATATATATATATATATATATATATATATATATATATATATATATATATATATATATATATATATATATATATATATATATATATATATATATATATATATATATATATATATATATATATATATGTATATATATATATATATATATATATATATATATATATATATATATATATATATATATATATATATATATATATATATATATATATATATATATGTATATATATATATATATATATATATATATATATATATATATATATATATATATATATGTATATATATATATATATATATATATATATATATATATATATATATATATATATATATATATATATATATATATATATATATATATATATATATATATATATATATATATATATATATATATATATTGTTACGATTCAGAAAAATCTAGACGATTACGATCACTTCCAGGAAAATAAAATCAACAAAACACAACAAACAAATTAATGAAATGAATATTGTTGTTGTTGTCTCTTCTTAGAAATAGGGTCAACATAAACGATTTTATGAATCAAATCAACATAACGTAAAATAATCGAATATTCTAATATTTTCTCAAGGTTTCTGGAAAGTGATGTCGAATTATCTAGAAGTATTGCAGAAGGTATATAAGAAAATTACCTTTGTAGTAATTAATTAGTTTTATTTTAGACCTGCGACAGTAAAGTGAAATTAAATGTAGAATTAGTTTATTTTAAACCTGCGATAGTGAAGTTAAAATTATAAAAGTGATCTTTAAATTTGTGAATAAAGTTTTAAGTTTTATTGAGTAGACATATTTTGTGTATTATTTTAAACGTTCTATTACTGGAAATTTCTACAATCAACCGTTGGAGTTTCGGAAGCTGTTGGAAGAATATTCTAGTCAAGAATATTGTTTGCTGTATTGTTTTCCTGTTGTTGTGAAACAATTAAGGTGTTGAATACTTAATAAAACCTGGTGTTTGTGCTTACTAATCAGTGATCGAACTCAGGAGAGATTGGGAATTGCGTTTATCGAATTGTGAGTAAGGCCAATTCGAAGTAAGGTTGGAAAAACGTAACAATATATATATATATATATATATATATATATATATATATATATATATATATATATATATATATATATATATATATATATATATATATATATATATATATATATATATATATATATATATATATAATATATATATATATATATATATATATATATATATATATATATATATATATATATATATATATATATATATATATATATATATATATATATATATATATATATATATATATATATATATATATATATATGTATATGGGTAGTTCTACAAACATGGGAATTTTGGACGGCTCCACTTATTTCGTATATTAATATGAAAAAAAAAATTTTTCAAATGAAATTTTTAAACCTTAACTATGTCTAGCAGGTCGACCAAAACAAACCCTTTTCGAAATATATTTCTTACAAAAAAAATTATTTAAAACGTCAAATTATCAGTCCCCTGGCGTGTCCTACCTTGAAATTCAAAGATGGTAAACTAAATAATCAATGATTCTAAGTGTGTAGAGACAAATTTACACTGTAGTAATAATTTTGAATAATGATGCTTTAATAATGTGTAAATAATCATAACATTACTCTATATTTCATATAAGATATATCCAATTAAAGTTTGTCCCACGAATTTGTTATTATTCTCCTGCCCAATCAAAACACATTGAAAATATCGGAAATTCATATTTATATCAAGTTATCGCTCATCACAGGAATTAATCAAAGTTCAATAAATGTAATATTGCAAGTGTTTTACTTAGTTCGAGGTTTTATCAATCAAAACAGTCATCATTACTAGCAAGATCGTGTGTTGTCTAGTCAAATTATCAGTCCCCTGGCAAGTATTTTCGTAAAAAGTATTTTAATTACAGGTAATTTTGTAGCTTTATACGACGTGATGAATATGTATTGCCTTGGTATAGATTCTTATTTCTTTTAGACCTGATTTTGTTATTTTTAAGCGAAATACTGATAAATTATCAGTCCCCTGGTCTCAAATTATCAGCCCTTATAAAAAAAATCGAAAGAAATCGATAGAAAACGATTGAAAACGAATAGCTTTCTATATCTAATCTATTGTTACCTATAGGATTTTTCAGTTTTCGGTTTCAATGGTTTTTCTACGATAGAATTTCTATCGTAGTTAATCGTTTTGAATCTGAAGATCACGATTGAAATTTTTTTTGGTGAAATTGAAAAAGGTTTGAATCGTTTTCTATCTGACATTACATATATAGCACCAATCGTAACTTATCGTATTTTCCCGTCATTAGATTTCTATCGGGCTGAATCTGAAATTTACGATTGAGATGTTTTCAGGAGAAATCAACCAATCGTATAATCTATCGTTATCTATAGGATTTTTTGCTTTTCGGTATCAATGGGTTTTTTACGATGGGATTTCTATCGTAGTTAATCGTTTTAAATCTGAAGATCACGACTTGAAATTTTTTGGTAAAACTGAATAAGTTTTGAATAGTTTTTTATCATACATTCCATATGTAGCACCAATCGTAACCACCTATCGTATTTTCCCGCCTTCAGATTCCTATCGGCTTGAATCTGAAATTTACGAATGAAATTTTTCAAGAAAAACAAACCAATCGTAGTCTACCGTAACCTATGCGATATTTCAGATTTGGTTTCAATGGGTTTTTTACGATAGAATTTCTATCGTTGTTAATCGTTCTGAATCTGAAGTTTTTGATTGAAATTTTTTGGTAAAACTAAACAAGTTTTTAAGCGTTTTCTATCGTACATTCCATATGTAACACTATCGTAACCTATCGTATTTTTCCGCCATCAGATTCCTATCGGTTTGAATCTGAAATTTACGATTGAATTTTTTTTCAAGAAAAACAAACCAATTGGCATCTACCGTCACCTATGGGATATTACTTCGGTTTTGAAACAACCTAAGTATTGCATTCATGAGCCAAAAGTGAAATTCTTACTCCCACTTTTTTGGCATTTCTCGACGTTTTAGGACCTACTGATTCTAAAAAAGCAACAAAAAAAGTGAATGTCTGTCTGCCGGCCGGCCGTCACAACCGACAAAATCTAGAAAACGGCTGGACGGATTTCAAAAGTTTTACTAAAAATAGGTTTACTCAACGGGAAGAGCCAAAAGGACGATGTGTTCGATAACTGTACCGGAAGTGTGTCAAAAAAATCATTATGTTATGTACAAGAAATTTTCTTATTTTTTGCTTAAAAAACTTTCATTTTAAGTGATTACGAGTAGGAACATTGAATTTGAAGAAATCTTGATGGTTGGTATTTGTATGTGAGACTAAAAACTAGATTATTGCACTATAAGTTTGTCAAAAAAATGTTGTCAAGTGTGTCAAAAGAAAGATTTTCATTTATTTTTTTACTCATTTTTTTGGAAAAAAAAATTAATTATTTGTATGACATGAAATTTTATTATTATTATAGAGAATTATTGCATTATAAGTTTGTCAAAAAAATATTGTCAAGTATGTCAAAAAAATGATTTTCATTTACCTTTTTAGCCAATTTTTTGGAAAAAAAATTTAGCTGTTTACACTTTGTATGACGTAAATGTGACATGGAAATTTTTGAATTTGTTATAGTTTTTGAAATATATTTTTGGAATTTTGAAAAAAGTTTCAATCTTTGATTTTGTAAGAATTTTTGGAATATTTTTAGAATTTTGGAAAAAGTTTGGTTTTATTAAATTTTTACAATGTTTTTGGAATTTCGAAAGAAATGTGAATTTGTGACTTTGTAATATTTTCTCGAAACGCTAAATGGAGAGGTTTTTGAGTAGTTTGCTGATTGTATCATCTTTTCTTTTTTTTTAATCGGCGTTCATGCTCCATGTAAGAGCGTGAACGTGAACAAAGACCTGAATAAAGTCGCCGACTGAGGTGACCAAAACCTTGTCAATTTCAACTCTACCAAAACACAGCTGTTGATTGTTTCCAGATTAAAGACCGAGTTCCCCAAAGATATTTTATTCAGTATGTGTGATGAACCAATAGGTGAATGTAAAAACATTCGTTTATTGGGTGTCACAGTTTCAAATGACCTACTCTGGAACGATCATGTAATGGCGATGGCAAAAAGCGCGTCTAAAAAACTCGGCCTCCTAAATAGATACAAATTTTTCTCTCCATACCAATTGCTCCATGTCTATAAGTCCTATATTCGTCCCTGTATGGAGTACTGCTGACAAGTTTGGGGTGCTGCCTCTGTTTCCATCTTGGCCCTCTTGGACTCTGTTCAAAAGCGGGCTATACGAACTGTGGGCGATCGAACTTTGACATCAAAATTTGATTCCCTACAACATCGTCGCACTGTTGCTGACCTCGTTGTTTTGTACAAATATCGTCATCAGCAGTCCTCAGATGAAATCAGCGGCATCATGCCTCAAACTTATTCTTACCCCCGTTCCACTCGGCAATCGGCTGCCGCAACCGGTGAAACGGTAGAGATCCCGCGCTGTCATACTGGCAGATCGCAGAGACTTCTTTGTCCGAACTGCGTACAAATGGAATAGTTTGCCGGAACACTTACGTCTAAGGTGGCTTCAACCCGCAGATGTTTAAAAAAAGCGTTACCCTGGTTAAACATTCCAATTCAAACCTATTGAATCCTATTAAATCCAATATATTTTCAATAGGATTAAATCGGATTGAATTGGTTTAATAGGAAGACTTCGATCTACCAATTAAAATTCAATCGGAATGAATGAGATTCAACAGGAAAAGAGGTTCTGTAGGATTCTAATGGAAATTTTCAATTAAATATCAATCGGAAATTAAGAGATTCAATAGGAAAAAGGAACTTGGAAAAAAATTAAACAATCTTATGAATTTAACAGGATTTAATTGGAAAAGATTTAATAGGAATGAATAGGATTAATCGGAATTCTGCAATGGAAATTTTCAATTAATTCCTATTTATATACATTTCCTATAGAATCCTACCCATTCCGGTTGAAAAATAAAATAGAGATTTTTAACAGGAATGAATAGGATTGTGTTGGAAATAGATTTTTTGAATAGAAATTAATTGAAAATTCCCAATGCAGAATTCCGATTAATCCAATTCATTTTTTTCAATTGGTTTCAATTGGAATGTTTAACCAGGGTAATCTACACCTTAGAACACCAGTTGTTGTGGGACCCAGGTCTAGACCTAGGTCTTAAAAGGTATTTAGGTGTTGTTGTGACACATATTCTAAACCCTATTACACAACACATTTTATTTAAAAAAAAAAAAAATCTACATAAATTTTTGTTCGTAAAAAAACAACAACGACACAAACGCATTAATATACGATATATATACAACTCAGTTGTATGCAATTCCACAAACAACTCCATCCACTGCACTATAAATCAATAAATAAAATTTCAGAGGGAATTTGAAAAATTTAAACCACAAATTCAGTTATATAATTAAATAATAATAAAAGAATATCAATAAAACTAGTTAAATAAATTACGTCACATAATAAATATAATACAGATAAATTAGTTTTGAACTATTTTAATTTAGTTTCATAAATCATCTTAATGACAGCTATCAGTTCGTATCTCGCAGATTTAAAATTGACATAGTAAAGTTTTCGTGGTTGATTAAATTAATCTTTTCTAATCATTACGTGTTTGAATCGTATTGCGAAAGGTGATCCTTAAAAAGTTTGTGAAATAGTCACTTGTAATAATATAAATGTAAGTTCTTTTTGTTTTCTAAATGTCAAAATTATTTGCAAATGTTATTGTCAAAGTTCGTCGTAATGTTGAAATTTTTAGTCAAATTATATTAATTATAATCTTATTGTTTTTTTGTCGATATTTTTATATACAGCTAACATATTTGTTTATAATTGCTACAAAAAATTAACGTTGTATATGTATAAAAATAAATCAATTTTTGTTTTGATCAACATAACCCTAACAAAACGAATAAAATGTCTTCATCACCTACTGGCATTAATGATCCAATTTGTTTAAATTTCCACGAATCTCTACTACGCAAATCTGATGTAAGATTACTTAAAGGACCATATTGGTTAAACGATCAAGTAATATCGTTTTATTTTGAATATCTTGAAAAAGTTTTATACCAAGGTGAAACAAAATTTTTATTCATTTCACCAGAAGTAACACAATGTATTAAAATCATTGATGGAACGGAAATTGAAATTTTCCTAACTCCGTTAAATGCAAGTTCAAAAGAATTTATATTTTTTCCATTAAATGACAATGAATTTGATCGTGCTGGTGGTACACATTGGAGTTTGTTATTGTTTTCACGAAGAGAAAATTTATTTTTTCATTATGACTCAGCAAATGGGTTGAATAGCACGACAGCGCAGAGTTTTGCGATGAGTATTAGGAATGCGTTAAAAGCTCCCGCCGCTAATTATGAAAATATTCGATGCTTACAACAATCTAACGGTTACGATTGTGGAATTCATGTTTTATGTCAAGTAGATGAGTTAACTAATCATATAACTAAAACGAAGGTTGCAGTTCAAGTTCCATATTTGAAGCATAGTACCGTTGCGGCTAAACGTGGTGCTCTTCTACAAATTATACAAGAACTTGGCGGAAGAATTTAATTATTTTGTTTTACATGTTAAGGAAATATATTTATTAAAACGATTTTTATAAAGAATTTAATTTATGTAGATTTGTAGATGACTGATATTCAAACTAGGACTTGTAAACGTTCCATGCAGCCTGGTGATTTGCTATTGTTTAGATTATTTGTGGAAGCTTTCACTTCTTCTAATGTTCGGTGGAGTACAAACAGGTCGTCCGTTGGTAAAGCAATTGCTCGAATAGTATGTACTTCATTCGGCCTATTCCGTAGATCTTCAAAGTGGGATCACCATACTGCTAGCACATCACTTTAATTTGTTGTAATTTCATTGTTTTCTGATGGTGTGGATTTATGTAAAATTTTATGTCAGCTTCCTAGCATTTGCCTAACAGTTTCGGATTGTCGTATGTTGGTTGATGTTTTCGGTGCAGCTTTTCATGTATTTGCGTTTATTTTCCGTAGAAGGCTTCTGAGGTTATTCTGGCGTTAACAATTTTTATCAGTTTTTGTTTGTTTTGAACGCTTTGACCACAACCGTCATTAATCTATTCTTTGCGTACATTCGGTGATCGTTTTTCGATTGCTGATGACTAGTCTCACTATTATTGTAGACATCCACCTTCGAATAGCTGTGCTGCACCCGCACGTTTTACCCGCAATATTTTTGTATACCATCCGAGTTCTTATGGGTTTGCTTACAATGACTTTCATGTAGTTTCTCCACAGAAGTTTGGTATCACGAATTACTCCCATATATTTTGTCTCTTGTGCAGATTCAATTTTGTAGCTTCTCATGATGATGAGTTTCATGACCTTTCTTTCTTGGTGAACAGGACGCCAACGGCTTCCGTTGGTTTACCCGTTCTGTAGTGTACGCGTGTTGTGCGTGTTGACTATCTTGCAAAAGCGATCTTACCAAGGTACTGGTACGCATGTGGTTGTCGATTACCTTTCTATCGTTTTTAACATAAAAGATTTTAAACTGGTGGGTCTATGAGAATTTGACTGCGTGAAATCTTTCTTCACTACTTTTGGAATAAATATAACTTTCGTCATTCTCTATGGTTCTGGAATATGCCTAAGTGACAGACTGATTCTGAAGATTCCCAAGAGTTGTGGTAAAATCCACATCTGTGCCTTCTGCAAGAGAGCTTAAACTATACCATTTACTTCTGGTGATTTGTATGACTGGAACGTGCCTACGGCTCAATTAATACGGTTCTCCGTAAAAAGTGTAGCAAGACACTCCAGTCCTTTCGGCTGAGTCTTTTATTTCTTTTTCTATTAGCTTGTGTATTGTTACAAAGATGTTATCACAAAAGGTGCTGAAGGTACCTCTTTTAGTCCTCATGATTTCTTTATTGAAGGTGGAAAGGGGGGGTAGCGAAAATCCGAAATTCTACGTCCACGCCGTGCTACCTGGGTAACGCTAACAGAATTAGGTTGGTGTAGTTGAGAGGGGCAGAGTAAATACTGCTTATACTCAATGATTCTGCACCATGGCGAGTCATTGGCGCCATAAAACCAATGCAACTCAAGCGTCTGTTCTCCATGTTAGGGGCGGCTTGGAGCGGGCGTCTGTCTTGGATCAAGCGGCTCGCTATATAAATGTGTAGAAAGCGTCTGTTCTCCATGTTAGGGGCGGCTTTCAGCGGGCGTCTGTCTTGGATCAAGCGGCTCGCTATATAAACGTGTAAAAAGGTTGTTTCTGGTGACCTTAAGATGCAGAACGAACCCATTCACGAAAATTTGGGTTGGGCGAAGGGCTAACACCCCATTTCCGTAAAAAAATTACTGTCATGAATTCTGTACACAGGCCTCGGAATATCTCGGATTTATTATTGGAACGACCTCGGAAACTGTACCCGGACTACGATTTAAAAATAGGAACCTGGAACGTGCTAAGCCTTAGAAGACCAGGAGATCTCCTAAAACTAACCCAACAAGTCGAGAGCTACACACTGGATATAGTGGCATTACAAGAACTAAGATGGCCAGGGAGTGGAATCCATGAAACAGCGAAAGGATACACTCTGTATTATTGCGGTCATCAAAACGGAGGAGAATTTGGAGTTGGCTTTCTTATACACCGTCGCGTGAATCAGCATGTTATCGACTTCTGCCCAATTAATATGCGGTTATGCACACTGAGAATCCGCACAAAAAAATTCAATGTAACGATCGTCAATGTTCATGCACCTACTGAAGATAAAGCAGATGATATTAAAGACCTGTTCTTCCTAGAACTCGAGGAAGTCATCAATAACATCCCGCGGCACGATATAAAAATCGTGGTAGGTGACTTTAATGCTCAAATCGGTAGGATTGCAGAACTTAAAACACATATCGGCCCTAACAGCTTGCATCATACCAGCAACAATAACGGTTTTCGCGCAGCCGAGCTGGCTATGATGTATGATCTAGTAATTTCCAGCACTTTCTTCCCTCACAAGAGAATTCACAAGGCAACGTGGAAATCAAATGACGGAAGAACGGAAAATCAAATCGATCACGTCATGATCTCTAAGAGACACTCTACAAGTATAACTGACGTTCGATCATACAGAGGTGCTGATATGGACACCGATCATATGCTTGTCATCTTTAAGTACAAGTGCAAGTTGTCATCTACATTTAACAGACAAGCAAAAAAGACCGTGCGCTGGAATGTCGAAGCATTTAAACATCCGGAAACGCTGAATAGATATCAGGAAATAATAACACAAAACATAGAAGAGCATGACATCTCTTCTGAGATGCCATTAAACATACAAGAAGAATGGCAAACGCTTCAATCAACCATTATAGCCGCAGCACAAACTACAATCGGAAAACGACCACCGAAATCACACAACGAATGGTTTGACGACGAGTGCCGCCAATCCGTTGAAAATAAACAAAAACTGCGAGAAAAATGGTTAACAAGGAACACCCGAAGCTCCCAAACTGATTATCTATGCGCCAGGAAAGCCTCAGCAAAACTTCTACGTAAAAAGAAACGCGAACACATGAAGAGCTGCATCGAAAACATCAACCAACATGCGGCCAACGGAAATTCAAAAGAGTGCTTTGCCAATGCACGGAATCTGACAAAAGATTTCCACCCAAGATCTACAGCCATCAAAAATGAAAATAATGAACTTACAACAAGTGAACGTGATGTGCTGGCAGTGTGGCGATCCCACTTTCAAGACCTACTGAATAGGACGAACGAAGTACTTGCTCGACTCATCCCGTTCGCCGAATCTATCATCGGTGACTATCAGTGTGGTTTTCGTCCCAACCGCTCAACCACAGATCAATGTTTTACATTAAGGATGATTCTGGAAAAATGTTGGGAGTACAGCATCAGCATTCACCAGCTCTACGTTGATTTCAGGCAAGCATATGACAGTATCATCCGCGACAACCTCTGGTCCGCACTCATATGCCTTGGTATTCCAGAGAAACTTGTTTCTCTATGCAAGCTCACAACATCGGGATCAAATTGTAGAATAGTAATCGAAGGGTCTGTTTCTGATCCTTTCGATATAACATCAGGTGTTC
This sequence comes from Diogma glabrata, assembly GCA_963693315.1. Lineage (NCBI taxonomy): Eukaryota > Metazoa > Arthropoda > Insecta > Diptera > Cylindrotomidae > Diogma > Diogma glabrata. The sequence continues at coordinate 151,208,373 of OY856187.1, forward strand.
GACAAGGTGATGCACTCGCGCCCATACTATTTAATTTGGCGCTGGAGTACGCGATAAGAAAAAGCCGAATTGAGACACAAAACTGCATATATAACAAATCTAGTCAGGTTCTTGGCTATGCAGATGATATTGTGCTTCTCGGACGTAGAACAAGCGATATCAAGGATAGTCTCTCTCAGCTTGAAAGAAATGCTAAACGACTTGGATTATGCATTAACACCGGCAAGACTAAACTTTTAACAACATCCAGGAATATACCTCCCGGCAATCTGAATACTGGCGACTATGAAGTGGAACGTGTAGAAAACTTCAAATACCTCGGGTCTGTAATAACATCGTCAAATGACATGCAGGCAGATATTAAAGCCCGTGTCTCAGCCGCATACAGAGTTTTCTACGCATACTCAAAACTTTTGCGATCCAAACATCTTTCGCAGTCGTGCAAACTCACACTTTACAAAGCATTAATCCGACCTGTGCTCACATTTGGAAGTGAAAGCTGGACACTGACTTCCTCCGATTGTAGAATTCTATCAACATTCGAGAGGAAAGTCATACGAACAATTTATGGTCCATGTAAAGTTGCTGAAAATCAGTATAGAATCCGAATGAATCATGAAATCAGACAGCTTCTTGGAGGCTGCGATGTAATCGGATTCATTAAATCCAACCGGATTAGATGGTTTGGTCATGTAGAAAGGGCTCCATTGGAAAGAATGATAAAAAAAGCGTCCCAACAACAACCAGCTGGTGTTCGTCGAAGAGGAAGACCTAGACAACGCTGGCGTGACGACATCATCCAAGACCTTCATGATATAGGATGTCGAAACTGGGGTCAACTGGTCATGGAACGAGATGATTGGAAGCTGGTGGCACAGACGGCAAAATCCCTTCATGGGATGTAAACGCCAGAGAGAGAGAGAGAGGTGGAAAGGACTAGTATAATTCTTTTTCTTTTCGGTTTGTTTTTCTCTGTTAAAGAGCCTTCGTAGTTCGTACTTAATTTTGTTCTGTTCTAAGTTTTGATAAAATGCGTCTCTATGTATTGGTACCTTGGTATTTGTGCAGACTGCAGCTGCCTTCTAACGCAGGTTTACCACTGCTACAACTTGTTCCAGCTTCTGTCATTCGAATCGTTACTAGCTGTAGAGATTTTAAGTGTTCGCCTAAAATTGGTCCCATTTGTGTTACTGTGGTTCCGAATCCGGAAAAGGCGATTCCTTTTTCGTACTCTCCAGCTCAAACAAAGTTCTATGATTCGACAAGAGGGTTTATTTCAGAATCTTGAGTTCTTTATGAACTGTTCTACACCGGTACTTCCTACCGTTAGATGTAACACTTCTGACCTTCTCCTTGTGACAAACCGGGTGTGTTCCCAGCGTTAAACACGCAAAAGTTTTCTTTAATTAAATATTCAAACAGAAACTCATCTCTCTGGTTTGTGTTCGTACTACTCCATGTCTCGTTATGCATTTGCATCACACCCGATTATAAGAGGCTACTTTTACTTGTTGCACCATTCCACCAGCCACTATACCTGTCAGTTCAGTACACCGACTCCTCTCTCTCTCTGGCGTTTACATCCCATGGAGGGATTTTGCCGTCTGTGCAATCAGCTTCCAATCGTCTCGTTCCATGACCAGTTGACTCCAGTTTCGACATCCTATATTACGAAGGTCTTGGATGATGTCATCACGCCAGCGTTGTCTAGGTCTTCCTCTCCGATGAACACCAGCTGGTTGTTGTTGGGACGCTTTTTTTATCATTCTATCTAATGGTGCCCTTTCTACATGAGCAATCCACTAATCCGGTTGAATTTAATGAATCCGATTACATCGCAACCTCCAAGAAGCTGTCTCATTTCATGATTCATTCGGATTCTATACTGATTTTCAGCAACATTGCATGGACCATAGATTATTCGTTTGACCTTCCTCTCGAATGTTGTCAGAATCCTAGCTTTCACTTCCAAATGTAAGCACAGGTCGGATTAATGCTTTGTAAAGTGTGAGTTTGCGAAAGATGTTTTGAGTATGCGTAGAAAACTCTGTATGCGGCAGAGACACGGGCTTTGATATCTGCCTGCATGTCATTTGACAATGTTATTACAGACCCGAGGTATTTGAAGTTTTCCACGCGTTCCACTTCATAGTCGCCAGTATCCAGATTTCCAGGAGGTATGTTCCTAGATGTTGTTAACACTTTAGTTCTGCCGGTGTTGATGCATAATCCAAGTCGTTTAGTATTTCTTTCAAGCTGAGAGAGACTATCCTTGATATCGCTTGTTCTACGTCCGAGAAGCAAAATATCATCTGCGTAGCCAAGAACTTGACTAGATTTGTTATATATGCAGTTTTGTGTCTCAATTCGGCTTTTTCTTATCGCGTACTCCAGCGCCAAATTAAATAGTACGGGCGCGAGTGCATCACCTTGTCGAACACCTGATGTCATATCGAAAGGATCAGAAACTAACCCTTCGATTACTATTCTACATTTTGATCCCGATGTTGTGAGTTTGCACAGAGAAACAAGTTTCTCTGGGATACCAAGGCATAAAGGTTGTCGCGGATGATGCTATCATCTGTTTGCTTGAAATCAACGTAGAGCTGGTGAATGCTGATGTTGTACTCCCAACATTTTTCCAGAATCAACAACAAAACATAAAACATTGATCTGTGGTTGAGCGGTTGGGACGAAAACCACACTGATAGTCAGCGATGATAAATTCGGCGAACGGGATGAGTCGAGCAAGTACGACGTTAGCTAGTATTTTATATGCAGTGTTCAACAGTGCGATGCCACGATAATTCGCACACTTTAGACGGTCACCTTTCTTATGTGGCGGAACAATCAGAGCTGTTTTCCTTTCAGCAGGTAGTTTTTCTTGGTCCCAGATTGCAAGAATCAGATAGTATATACGTGACACCAGAGCTGCTCCTCCATTTTTTAATAGTTCTGCGGGAATTCCATCGATACCTGGTGATTTGCCATTTTTCAGTTTTTTAATGGCAGCTCCCACTTCTTCTATTGCTGGGTAAGGGACAAAAGCTCCTCAGTTGATGGGGCAATTGCTCGAATAGGATGAACTTCATTCGTCCTATTCAGTAGGTCTTAAAAGTGGGATCGCCATACTATCAGCACATCACGTTCACTTGCTGTAAGTTCATTATTTCCATTTTTGATTGCTGTAGATCTTGGGTGGAAATATTTTATCAGATTCCGTGCTTTGCCAATCACTCTTTTGAATTTCCGTTGGCAGTATGTTGGTTGATGTTTTCGATGCAGCTCTTGATGTGTTCGCGTTTCTTTTTACGTAGAAGTTTTGCTGAAGCTTTCCTGGCGCATAGATAATCAGCTTGGGAGCTTCGGGTGATCCTTGTTAACCATTTTTGTTGCAGTTTTTGTTTATGGTGGTCGTTTTCCGATTGTAGTTTGTGCTGCGGCTATAATGGTTGATTGAAGCGTTTACCATTCTTCTTGTATGTTTAATGGCATCTCAGAAGAGATGTCATGCTCTTCTATGTTTTGCGTTATTATTTCCTGATATCTATTCAGCGTTTCCGGATGTATAAATGTACCGACATTCAAGCGCACGGTCTTTTTTGCTTGTGTATTAAATGTAGATAATAATTTGTACTTGTACTTAAAGATGACAAGCATATGATCGGTGTCCATATCAGCACCTCTGTATGATCGAACGTCAGTTACACTTGTCGAGTGTCTCTTAGAGAACATGACGTGATCGATTTGATTTTCCGTTCTTCCGTCATTTGATTTCCACGTTGCTTTGTGAATTCTCTTGTGAGGGAAGAAAGTGCTGGAAATGACTAGATTATACATCATAGCCAGCTCGGCTGCGCGAAAATCGTTATTGTTGCTGGTATGATGCAAGCTTTTAAGGCCAATATGTGTTATAAGTTTTGCAATCCTAACAATTTGAGCATTAAAGTCACCTACCACGATTTTTATATCGTGCCGCGGGATGTTATTGATGACTTCTTCGAGTTCTAGGAAGAACAGGTCTTTAATATCATCTGCTTTATCTTCAATAGGTGCATGAACATTGACGATCGTTACATTGAATTTTTGCATGCGGATTCTCAGTGTGCATAACCGCATATTAATTGGGCAGAAGTCAATAACATGCTGATTCACGCGACGGTAACTCCAAATTCTCCTCTGTTTTGATGACCGCAATAATAAAAAGTGTATCCTTTCGCTATTTCATGGATTCCACTACCTGCCCATCTTAGTTCTTGTAATGTCACTATATCCAGTGTGTAGCACTCGACTTATTGTGTGAGTTTTAGGAGATCTCCTGGTCTTCTACGGCTTAACACGTTCCAGGTTTCCATTTTTAAATCGTAGTCCGGGTACAGTTTCCGAGGTCGTTCCAATAATGAATCCGAGATATTCCGAGGCCTGTGTACAGAATTCATGACAAATAGTTTTTTTACGGAAATGGGGTGTTAGCCCTTCGCCCAATCCAAATTTTCGTGAATGGGTTCGTTCTGCATCTTAAGGTCACCAGAAACAACCTTTTTATAGCGAGCCGCTTGATCCAAGCCAGACGCCCGCTCCAAGCCGCCCCTAACATGGAGAACAGACGCTTGAGTTGCATTGGTTTTAGGGTGCTAATGACTCGCCATGGTGCAGAATCATTGAGTATAAGCAGTATTTACTCTGCCCTTCTCAACTACACCAACATAATTCTGCTAGCGTTACCCAGGTAGCACGGCGTGGACGTAGAATTTCGGGTTTTCGCTATCCTGACTCCTGCATAGCAGTAAAATTCTGTAATTGAGAAGCGGTGAAATGAAAAGTTTTTTAAAGAAAAAAAAATGAAATTTTTAACTGTGTACCGCTTCTTAGTTACAGAATTTGGCCGCAGTTGGCCGATAACAGCACTATCTGCCGGCGAATACCCCCGAATGTTTTGGTAGTTATTATGTCCACCATCTCCCTGGTAAGAAAGACAAAAGTAATAAATATTTTTCCTAATCACAATGCACTCTCAAGTTGAGTTTGCATTACTGTCCCATACTACGTTCACTGTTTGCCAGGTCTCCCATCTTGGTTTTAGTTGTTGTTAATCCTCCGGCTCCATGTCCAGGTTCAGGAACTCTGCTACTTCCCTTGGGCGGTACCACAAATCTTCCTTCGTCAGGTTGGTTTTATTTTTAGGACAATTGAATAGGTTGTTTACATCGTGCGGGCCTGCCTTCACATGCGGGACACCTATCAATAATTTCAGGTTCAATTCATGCTCATGTAGTTGTTTAGAATGCGTGACCAACCGGATCTTAGTTGACCTGGGATGGATCTAGTGCTACGGGGTAGTTGGACCTCTTCGGCAGGGACCGTTGGTAGCTTTCTATTCAGAACACGATTTGGAGCATAGTTCCTTATAGCGTTTTCAGCCGTTTTTGTGTGGAGTACTTTTAAGCCAGTTCTATATGTAGATTCGTCAATGTTACCAGTAACCTGGCTATCTCTGACATCTTGCAGAAAGCATCTTGCTGTCCTCCTTAAGGCTCTTGGTGGTTCGATCGTAGTTAAGGTGTCATTGCAAGGATGTTGCTCTTCGTGACAGGCCAATAGATATTTTTTGGTCAGCATTTCATTATGCTCACGAACCGGCAATATGTTATATTCCTCGTGAAAGTGATCTCGATGGGTCATCAAGTGAAATCCGGTTGCAGTTCACAAGGCAACATTTTGTGTTGCTTGTAACTTATTCCAGTGAGTATTGGCAACTTGGGGTGTCCATATAGGTGCAGCATAATTTATAATAGGTCTTCCTATTGCCTTGTTAATTTTTATAATGGTATTTTTATCTTTGTCCCATGAACTACCCGCTAGTGCTTCCAATGCGTTATTCCTGTTTTTCAATCTAGAGTTTATTTGTTGTGCGTGAGCAGTGGGTCGAATGTTGCACCCAACAGTCTCGGAGTTTTTACTGTAGGAATAAGTATGTTGTCTATGCAGATGCTTAGTGTTGAATTTACCTCCTTCGTCCATGTGGGGAAAAGTGTAGAAGTGGACTTTTCAGTGGAAAGTTTTAGTTTTCTGCTTTTAATTCAATCATTCAGAATATTTAGTTAGGTTTCAGGATATTTGTGAGTTGTTGCAGGTTATCTCCTGTTACAAGCACTGTGCAGTCGTCTGCATAGGATGTGATGGTTATTCCTCCTGGTGGGGTAGGCAAACTGCTTAGGTGGAGATTGAATAATGACGGTGAGAGAACTCCGCCTTGTGGAACTCCTTGTCTTACCACTCTCATTTGGGGCTGATTCTGGCCGTTTTCCAGATATTTGGTATCTGAAGAGTATTTAAAGATGTATTAAGTGTAGGAGTGAGGTAGTTCAATCCTTTAGGTCCGATGTGTATAGCTTTTGATGGCTTAATTTTCCTTATTGCATTTTCCACCTTTTCTTCGGAAAATATGATATCCTCCAAGTTGTCAGTGTCAAGTTTGCGCAGGTGTTTCAATACTGATCTGGTCTCTTTCTCATGTTTACGTTGCTTTTCTGTAAACTGAATGTTAAATTTGTTTGCGTATTTCCTGTGGTTTTCAAATGGGATATCGTCGTAGGAGATCCTGCAATTATTTTGTGGTTGTCTAGGATGAGCTAGGCCTTCCAAAGACTTTTACTAGTACCCAGGTCTGATTTACTCACTAACTCCCTTCATTTATTTCTTTTATGATCCGTTACCAACTTGTTAATTCGCTTGTTCAGGTCTGGAATTCTGGAGTCGGCTGGATCTGCTTTACGCATGTCACCTCTTCTTTGAGTAGAAAGCACACACGCTTCATGTGGAAAGTTTGGTTTTAACTTTTGAATTCTGCCAACTGGAATGTAGTAAGCTGTAGTCCTATTAAAAATTTCTCTGAATTGTTTTTCCCCAAAGACGGCGTCAAGTGGTAAAAATTCCTTACTGAATTCAATTTCGGTAAAATTTGTAAAGTTTTCGCAGGCAGTGACATTCTGGCAAGGAAGACATCTGGAGAAGAGTATGAGTTGTTTGTTACCCTTGTTGGTTGTGGTTCGTTGAGGACTCCAAAATTGGAGCCGTCAATTTGATCAGCAATGCTTTTACCTCGTGAATCAGTGTTTAGGTGTGAGTGCCATAGATCATGGTGCGCGTTCACATCTCCGAGAATTAGATAGTCTTTGGTATAAAATAAATGTCCTATGGACGGTTCATAACCTGTATCACAGCTGCTTACTGGTGGAATATAAATATTGACGTTATTTCCGTATTTCCGGTTTTTATTATAATGCCTTGTTGTTCTAGGTGTTTGTCGGTTCCCGGTACTGCAGGTAGTGTGGTTGTACGGTAAATAACGCTTTTGTGAATGATAAGAGCAAGACCACCACCTTTGTCCTTCCCTCTATCCAGCCCTATAATTTTATAATCACAGATACTATCTGCACTAATCTTAGATCTAACATTTAATTTTGTTTCTTGAAGAAACGTGACTAGAATATTGTTATTGCACATATAGTTTATTATATCGTCGATCTTATTCGTGAGAGCGTTCCAATTTAGTTGCATATTTTTTACATCACTCGGTGTTTCCGGTAGCGTGTTCATTCGTATTGTGTTTTGTTGTGAGCTCGTGTTGGTATTTAAACTTGATGCTTGACAACATGGCGCTGTGTAGTTTTTGGTCCATTGCCTATGTGTGACAAGACCTGAGCAGTTCTTGAGGTGGCACCATTCCTTGCAAGTATTACACTGAATAGATGTTGTGTTTGCCCTTAAGATGTTTTTACATATTGTACAGTGCCATGCTTTAGTTGGTCCCGGCTTTCTTTCAATACCAGCCATGACGAGAAGTGTTTGAAGCAGTGAGGCCAGTGATAGCTGCTTCATTACCAAAAAAATAGAGCGTCGGATTTGTACCTTTCGTCGAAATTGTTGTGATGGTCCTTGGTCGGAATTGAGTTCCGGGTACTTCTGGGGCGTAAGCCCGTCCATCTTGAAAAGCGGTTTTAGTTGTTCATGGTTCGTGTATCAACATGAGCCCTAACTATTTCTTTGGGAATATCCTGACCAACAACGGCTGACGCTGCTATGACATGGTGAACATTCACTTGTGCCACGCGCAAGCTCCCTGCCGCCATTATTAGATGCTGTCGGAGAGGTGTGTATCTGCTCCTTCATCCATCAACAACCTCTCCTCCTCCTTGGTCTCCACGTCTTCGATGCTACTGCAATCCTCTGCAGCAGCATGGGGAACCTCTCTCTCAACCATATTTTCCACCACTCTGGATATCATTAAGGTGGTATGAGTGGTAGTGGTATCTGGAAACTTCCCCCCGAGATTCCATTAGCCCCATTTTCTCTTAACTGCAGGACCTCGATAAGACTGTCTATGCCCTGTTGTAGTTTATTAAAGTCAGGAGTTGGCCTGTGTCCTCATCCCGAATTCCAGACAACTACCAATTCCGGCGTTTTGTCCTTTTAGCAGCGCGAGGCATCCTTGGTCTACTCAGTACTCCTTGGGAAAAAATATGGTAACCTTCAGAGTAGCACCACATTCTATCGCCAGTAGATTCACCAGTCCTACTTCTGCTAACCTCAGCTCCTTCGTTTAGCATCTTCTGGGGGTCCTTTTCAGGCAGAATAGCCACCTCAGTCACTTTAATTGCACCAGCTTAGCTGATGCTTCGTTCGATATGTTGTTGTGTTTTCATCTGGCTGGATCTCGTAGTTATCCTTGTCTTCTTCACTGGATTCCCTTGCGGCGTTGTGTACAATCTCATTCCCTTCTTATTATCTGCTTTGACGGTCGGGGCCCTGCCTAGCTGTTATAGAGCCTTCTTCCTTGCGTCCTTCGAAGACAACTCCGCGAGCAACCTAAGTACCACCAGCTCCACTAAGTCCCCACCTCAGTGAATCGTCTAAACGTTCAAGTTTGTATTGGTTCTAGTTTTGTTGTTTTTTAATTTCTGTATTTATTAAAATCATTGTTTGCTCCCAGGAGTTTCACGGGAAAATTAGATCGACCCAGTCTAAGTCCTGATAACTTGGTAAGGCAAAATGTTCTTGGAGGCTGGTATCCAAGTAGCCCCGTTCGGGACTGGGCCATTTGAATTTTCTCCAGAAAGGCTGATCATCCGATCGGTGCCACATAATTTATAATGAGGCGACCAACGCAACGGTTTAGTATGTGGATGGTCTACTGATTATTTCTCTAGCTGGTGCCTGTAAGTGATTTTAGCACGTTGTTGCGTCTCTCGAACTTGCTGCAGATCTGATTTGTATGGACGGTGAACGTTAACATAATGTCGAAAGTAACACTCGGTTGTCCTGCCCGACTGAGCGCATCGTGTTTTCTGCATCCTCACCATTAATAAAATATTGTACAAATTTTTGCTGTATTGATTTCTCTGTTGAGAGTTTAAGTTCTTTTTCGTTAACCAGATGTTTAGTGTGGTCATGTTTTTATTTATGTGGCGACGCGGTTCGTTGGTACTTACGCATGTTGATAGCTACGTGGTATCGTCAGCATATGAGACTATTGTTTCTTCAGCGGTGGATGGAGTAAATTTTGCATATAGATCGACTTTTCACTTCGACTTTTCGTTGTTGAATTCATATATTTGGCGACCACGTATTTACTTTGAAAGCAATCTTTTTATAATTTCTTGTAGTATCGAGTTAAGTTAGTCAAGGAGTAGTTTACTGTGACTGATCAAGAGAGATCCATGTCAACCATTAATGTGCGATGAGTTTGTCCCTTTTGATTCAAGCCCCTCTATTTTACATTTTCCATCATGTTCGTGGGTAATTGGGATAGGGTAGGGAAATTGGTCTGTATAACTTGGCGTTTTCAACGACTTTGTAGGGTTCTGGTAATTTTGAAGTTGTTGATTGAGATGGTTTAACATACATGTGAGGTATGTTGTGCTGATATGGCCTACGTTCTTCAGCATGAATAGTGAGAGTCCATCTGGTTCAGCTTTGGTAGTCTTCTTGGACTTAATTGATCTGCTGTTCTGTGAACTTCAAGGAATTATCTTGTGCTAGCTTGTGGATAATTTGCCGTGTGTTTCAATATGTTTTATCCTGGACTGTTTGAAGCGATACTAATCAAAATCGTTGAAGTCGTTGTACGCTTGCAGGTGACCGGCGGGATATACACGCGTTACCAGTATGATTTTGGATCTGGTCGTACTAGTGGATTATTCATGCTAGTAATATTGATGTAAATCGTTGTATTGTTGTGGTTGGCCGTGTTAGGCAGCAATATGCAATAAAACATGTGTTCCAGAGTTCAAAGCATTTTCTTAAATAACATCTCAATGATGCCGGGCTTTTATGTATTATGTTTTTGCATATTGAGCAGTGCCATATTCTCCGTGCATCTGCAGTTATTTCCATTCCAGCTATTTGAAGAATGATATGGAACTACTGTATTGGACTAGGCTGAATCCTTAGTGAAAAGTCGTTATTATACCGTAGATGTTAGGTACAAAGATTTGGTTAGATTAGATACTAATGGGTAGCGAAATCCGAAATTCGACGTCCACGCCGTGCTGCCTGGGTAATGCTGACAGAATTAGGTTGGTGTATTGGAGACAAGCAGTGTAAAAGCTGCTTAGTCAATGACGCTAAATCACGGCGAATTGGCGCCTTACAACCAATGCGACTCAAGCGTCTGTTCTCCATGTCAGGGGCGGCTTGGAGCGGGCGTCTGTCTTGAATCAAGCGGCTCGCTATATAAACGTGTAAAAAAGGTTGTTTCTGGTGACCTTAATATGCAGAACGGACCCATTCACGACAATTTGGGTTGGGCCTAATGTTAACACCCTAACCCCAGAAAAAAACTAATATGTTAAATTTGGTTATCAGAAAGAGAAAACCAGACACGGAAACAACAACAGAATTTTACCTGGACGTGAAAAGGACCAGTCTACCTAATCGGAACGTGGAACGTGCGCAGCCTGAGCGCTCCTGATGCTCTTATAAGTCTAGAAACAGAGGCTGAGAGGTATAGGATGGATATTATTGCTCTACAAGAAATTAGACAGCCGATAATCGGAAAACAAGATTTGGATAGTCACTCTCTATACTGTAGTGGTCATCCTTCTCGAAGAGAATTTGGAACTGGCTTTCTTGTTGGTGCACGCATACAAGAAGCCGTGATGAAATTCATTCCGGTCAGTGAGAGGATCTGCTACCTACGTGTACGCGGTACATAAAACAATATTTCTCTTATTGCCGTGCATGCACCAACTGAAGCTAAGACCGTCGACGAGAAGGATAATTTCTACATAGCACTGGAAGAGGTTATGAAACAAACACCAACACGCGACTTCATTATGGTTCTTGGTGACTTTAATGGCCAGGTTGGAAGCGATATCTCTTATGGAAATGTGGTGGGTTCCAACAGCTTGCATTTGAATTCGAATGATAATGGTGAGAGAATGACTGAGTTTGCATTATCAAATAATTTGAGAATTGCCAGTACGTTCTTTCCGCATCGATCGATTCATAAGCAGACTTGGGTCTCACCGAATGGAAATACTCGAAATCAAATTGATCACGTTCTAGTAACAACACGTTTCTTTTCGAGCGTTCTGGATGTGCGATCCTTTAGAGGTGCATACATTGGAAGTGACCCCTTCCTTGTATGTGCAACGATAAGGTTCCACTTCCCAAATCCAGGCATTCCAAAATTCAATCAACGGAAACGTTTTAACATCTCATCATTAAAGAATGCTGAAACAGAAGAGAGATATCAAATCCATATTGCCGAAACATTGGATAAATCAGAAACCATTAATGGAGACGTCGATAAGTCATGGGATTTGCTCAAAGATGCTGTTTTAAGCGCTGCTGAGGGAATACTTGGACGACCAGAGAACCACTCCCAGAAGCCATGGATGGATCAAGCATACCTTGATGCTATTCAATACAAAAGAGATTGCTATCTGAAGTGTCTACAAGGACGCAACACCAGGTCCACGAAGGAGAATTATAAACTGGCTAGACAAGCCGTTACAAAGCTATGTCGCTATGTAGACGAACGAAGAGAGAATGGTGGAAGAGACAGTGTGAGGAGATTGAAAGCTTCAATAAGGAACATCAATCGCGTAACTTCTTTCAACAGGTTAAAACCTTAAAGAAGGGCCCTCAAACTAGATCGACTGCTATTCAAAACGAACATGGGGAGCTACAAGTAGACCCTCAAAATATTGTTACGAGTGCAGAAAAATCTAGACGATTACAGAAAGATCTAAACGATTACGGTCACTTCCAGGAAAATAAAATCAACAAACAAGTTAATGAAATGAATATTGTTGTTGTTGTCTCTTCTTAGAAATAGGGTCAACATAAACGATTTTATGAATCAAATCAACATAACGTAAAATAATCGAGTATTCTAATGTTTTCTCAAGGTTTCTGGAAAGTGATGTCGAATTATCTAGAAGTATTGCAGAAGGTATATAAGAAAAATACCTTTTGTAGTTTTTAATTAGTTTTATTTTAGACCTGCGACAGTAAAGCGAAATTAAATGTAAATTAGTTTTATTTTAAACCTGCGATTGTGAAGTTAAAATTATAAAAGTGATCTTTAAATTAGATTTTGTATAAAGTTATAAGTGTAATAAAGTTATAAGTGTTATTGAATAGAAATATTTTGTGTATTATTTTAACGCTGTTATTACTGGAAATTTCTACAATAAACCGTTGGAGTTTCTGAAGCTGTTGAAAGAATATTCTAGTTAGGAATATTGTTTGCTGTACTGTTTTCTGTTGTTGTAAAACAATTAAGGAGTTGAATACTTAATAAAACCTGGTGTTTGTGCTTACTAATCAGTGATCGAACTCAGAAGAGATTGGGAATTACGTTTATCGAATTGTGAGTTAGTCCAATTCGAAGGAAGTTTAGAAAAACGTAACATTGGTGACATCGGCGGATTAGTTAGCTGTTAATAATGGTTTTATTAAGTGATTTGAAAGTTCTTGAGTTAAAGAAAGAACTAGAACAACGTGGATTGTCAACAAGTGGAAACAAAACTGAATTAATGCTACGGCTTCGACAAGGTATGGAAGCCAATGGAATGGACGTGGAAAGTTACCAGTTTGGAGTGATTAGTACAAATAATGATCTAGTGGCAGCTGATGAGGAGAAAAGTTTTGTTGCAGAAACAACAACAACATTACCATCTGGAAACTGCGATTTTACGCAGTTAATGGCTATGATACAACAAATAAATTTGAATTTGAATCAAAAACTGGATGTTGTAAACGCTAATATGGTTGCCAATAAAGACGAACTCAATCAAAAATTTGATCAACAAAGCAGCAACATCAACCAACAAATGGCTGCTACTAAGGAAGAAATCAGTAGCAACATCAATCAACAACTGGAAACAGTCAACAATAACATTGCTGTTAATAAAGAAGAGATTACTGCAATTCTTGCTGCAAATAAAGATGAGATGAACCAGCAAATAAATGAGTTGAATATTAGCATAAATCAACACTTGGACGAGAAACTTCTACAAATGTCAACGGCATTCGATGGAAAAGTCGAGAAAATTCAAAGCGAAATCCAAGAATTAGAACAAAAAGTGCTTGACGAAAACAAAAAGGTACTTTCCAAAGTTGATGATTTCGAAAAACGGTTGCAGGATGTTGAGACGACCAAAGTTACCTCACAGGTGGTACAACAGATAGCAAATATTAAATTGAAACCACCATCGTATGACGGTACCACATCTTTCGGCATCTTCAAGTTCCAGTTCGAGACCGCAGCAGATCAAAATGTTTGGAACGCCGAAAATCGTCTTGCTGCATTGATAGTTGCACTTAAAGGGGAAGCAGCTGAAGCACTACAGGCAGTGCCAAAAAACGATCGCAAAAGTTATGCTGAAGTAATGAATGCATTGGAGCGTAAATATGGCAGCGACCATAAAAAGGAGTTATACAGAATCGAGTTAAAAGGTCGCTTGCAACGGAATGGAGAAAGCCTTCAGGACTATTCTTCGGCAGTGGAACGGCTTGTACATTTGGCACACTCGAACACTCCACCATAGTTTATGGAGAAAATGAAGATCGAGGCCTTCATTGATGGTATCCGAGATCCAGAAACCAGGATCAAAGTAATGACTACACCTAAGGTGACTTTCCATGAAACTGTCGCATACGCAATGCAATATGAGATGGTACAGAGGATGTGTATGCCATCTGGTGGAAGCAGAAAAAGGAATGTAGAGGGGAACATCAAAGGGGAAGTTTTGGCACACAGAGATAGAAGCGACATCAGATGCTGGGTATGTGATGAAGAGGGTCACATGGCACGGGAGTGCAAGACAAACGGGGAAGCAGACAGATTGTCGTCTTCTGTGAAGAACAGAGGAGCCGAAGAAATGGAGCACTTAGGGTTCAGGAACAGCAGTAGAAAACTCCTGTGCTGGATATGTAGGAAATCGGGCCATATCTCACAGGACTGCTGGAACAGGAAGCGTGATAGATCTTCGTCTCCTATTCAACGGAAGCCTGTTGGCGGTGCAACTATAAAGCCAAAAAGTGAGGAGAATGCAGCCTACATTCCAATTTCAAGAATTGCGGTAAATGGTGAAAGCTTGGGTATCAATGGACAACTTGAAGGTAAAAGTTGCTTCATGACACTGGATACAGGTTCAGCTCGAACATTCGTTCGCAAAGGTTTAATTGACGGTGTTTTGGAACCATCAGATGGATTGAAACTCCAAACAGTAACTGGAGAATGCGCTGAAATAGAAGGTAAAAGAATCGCTGAAATAAAATTGGGAAATAACTGCTATCAACAAGAGGTGCTAGTGGCAGACATTATGGATGAAGTCATTTTGGGGATGGACTTCATGAAGGCGAAGGGATTAGTCTTCGATTTTGGATGTGGAATCCTAAAGGTTAATAATGTTGAGATGCCACTACTTGTGAATGAGGCAGAGCCAACAGTTATTGGCAGCGATGAGGAACTACGCAGTGCAAAAGAAAATCCAGCACCATCCATACAGATGAGGGAGAGAAACGTCAACCGACGCAGACGTTTAAACAAACGCCGAAAGTTAAAAAGGAAACAGGTCCAAGTCCATAACGAGGTGAGCGATGTAAAAGAGGTGGTTCAAATAGCTACAAACGGGGATGAATCGCAGCTGAAAATGAGAATGGTTCGGAGACATGGCATTGTGAAACTCCCAAAGGGAAGTGATAAGAAGCAATTTAGAAATAATGAGAATCCCTTCTCATCACGGTGGGCTGACATAAAACAAGGTAATGGCCCAGTACTTAGAAAGGAACCGGAAGTAATTCTAAACAGCCTGGGAAATAGGAAAAGAAAAAAAAAATGTTTGGATTCAACAATTGGAGGAGAGATCTAGATCCTGTTCGGGACGAACAGGCTTAAGTGGAGGGTAATGTTACGAGTGCAGAAAAATCTAGACGATTACAGAAAGATCTAAACGATTACGGTCACTTCCAGGAAAATAAAATCAACAAACAAGTTAATGAAATGAATATTGTTGTTGTTGTCTCTTCTTAGAAATAGGGTCAACATAAACGATTTTATGAATCAAATCAACATAACGTAAAATAATCGAGTATTCTAATGTTTTCTCAAGGTTTCTGGAAAGTGATGTCGAATTATCTAGAAGTATTGCAGAAGGTATATAAGAAAAATACCTTTTGTAGTTTTTAATTAGTTTTATTTTAGACCTGCGACAGTAAAGCGAAATTAAATGTAAATTAGTTTTATTTTAAACCTGCGATTGTGAAGTTAAAATTATAAAAGTGATCTTTAAATTAGATTTTGTATAAAGTTATAAGTGTAATAAAGTTATAAGTGTTATTGAATAGAAATATTTTGTGTATTATTTTAACGCTGTTATTACTGGAAATTTCTACAATAAACCGTTGGAGTTTCTGAAGCTGTTGAAAGAATATTCTAGTTAGGAATATTGTTTGCTGTACTGTTTTCTGTTGTTGTAAAACAATTAAGGAGTTGAATACTTAATAAAACCTGGTGTTTGTGCTTACTAATCAGTGATCGAACTCAGAAGAGATTGGGAATTACGTTTATCGAATTGTGAGTTAGGCCAATTCGAAGGAAGTTTAGAAAAACGTAACAATATTTTAGATACTTGGGCCGCTTATTTTGAGAATCTTCTCAACTTAAGTGACCAGAAACAAGTCGGGCGACGAGCAAAGCTTATTCGTGCGTCAAAGGTACATGTAGACGAACCAACCAAAGAGGAATTCGAAGCGGCGCTGTCTAAATTAAAACGCAATAAAGCACCTGGTATCGACGATATAACATCCGAAATGATTGTACATGGTGGCGAAACTCTATCCTTAAGATTGTTTGAACTTGTTCAAATGATCTGGAGGACTGAAACCATGCCACAGGACTGGAACACAGCTTTGCTGATACCAGTCCATAAAAAAGGTAATCGCCTACAATGTGCAAACTACAGAGGAATCGCTCTCCTTTGCACAGCATATAAAATCTTTTCCTACATTTTGCTATCCAAAATCAATCCGTTTGCTGAACAACTGTTTGGAGAATATCAGTGTGGTTTCCGGCGGGGCCGAGGTACCACCGATGCACTTTTCTCGATAAGGATGATTTTGGAAAAGTGCCGAGAGTTCAACATACCTGTGCACCAACTTTTCATTGATTTCAGGCAGGCCTACGACTCTCTCGAACGAGAGACTCTATGGTCTGCTCTGGTGTCAATTGGAATTCCTAGTAAACTGGTATCACTATGCAAAATGACAGTACAGAACTCTCAATGCTGTGTACGAGTAGAGAACGAAATATCAAAGTTTTTTAAAGTCGACTCCGGTTTAAGACAAGGAGATGCTATCTTTCCTATACTTTTTAATTTAGCCTTGGAATATGTGTGCCGTCAAAAGAAACTACCGACTAATAACAATATCTTGTCAATAAACTCAGTACAGATGATTGCTTACGCTGATGATGTTGTCATCCTCGGCCGAAGTGAAGCTGTTATGAGTGAGACTTTCAAGTCGCTTGAGAGTGGTGCTAGAAAAATTGGTCTGCAAATTAACTACAATAAAACCAAACATATGAATGTTTCAAGGGAGGCTGAGAAGAAAGATTTGATGTGCGGCGATGAACGAATTGAGGGAGTTGAATCTTTTAAATATTTGGGATCAATGCTTGACTCAAACAACAGCATACTTACAGATATAAAAGCTCGAATCGCTGCAGGTAATCGAACTTTCTACTCAATTAAACCTCTCCTTGGATCACCGTATGTGTCAACTAACACCAAGCTCTAGTTATACAAGACATTGATTAGACCGGTTGTGATGTATGGGTCACAAACGTGGACCCTTACACAAAATAACGAATCGCATTTATCTGTATTTGAGCGTAAGATCCTACGCTACAGTTTTGGTCCACTTAAGACAGACGATGGAGAGTATAGAACCCGGTATAACTTTGAGATCAGAGACTTTCTTGAGGGTCCTGATATAATAGCTTGTATCCGTTCTAATAGGATTGCTTGGTTTGGGCATGTTCTACGAGCCGATTCACAGTTTGGAATGATTAGAAAAATGTACTTTAGTACCCCAGGGAGTGGGCGACCGCGAGGTAGACCACGACTACAATGGGAGACTGACGTAATAAACGACCTTAAAAAAATCCGCTGCCATGGTAATTATCTCGCTGTTGCGAATGACCGTGGTGAATATTCAAAACTGATCAACCTGGCAACGCTCCTACATGGAGCATGAACGTCTTAAAAAAAAAAAAAAAAAAAAAAAAAAAAAAAAAAAAAAAAAGATACTAATCACAAATTTATTGGTAATCACAATTTTGGTTTTAATTACAAAGAAAACAGGTTGAATTTAATTTAATTTATTTTATTTGGTAAATGTTTACTGTTTTATTTATTTTTTTTTTAATTCCTTACAGGTTGATTAACTTTATACAATTGATTTATATTGATGGATTTTACGGAAATTATTTTGTATAAAACAAAGAGAAAAGAGAAGTTAATTTATATGGTTTTAAATTTCTCTCACACAAACAATGAAAAACAAACTAGACGAGTTTGTTAATAAAAAATGAGACATCTAGTTAAAATTAAATTGTTAATGTCTTGTTCCCAACAAACGTCTTGAATGTATGGTGTGGTGAAAGTCACATGATCGTTGACCGGACAGTTTCGTTGCTGTGAACCAAGATCACTTTAGAAACCTTGAACCTAGGCCCTACAGTCTTAAGGGGTGTTTGATTTTTCGAGATAGCAATCCTCTTACTACGGTAGTTCGTACTAAAGTTGAAATCTGCGAAACTATCGGTCGCATGAATTTCCGCCTGACATATATTGGTGTGAGTTTTGAGTATGTATTTGGTTTTGCCAGATGTGCTTGCTTCTGTATCCATCTCGGTCTTAGAACCATTTGCATCTGCGTACCATATATTACGTCATCGTCGAGCTGATACATAATGCATTACTTTACTATGTAACGTCCTTTTCTAGCCCATGCACGCTGGTTTTACTAAATTTAGAGACCGGCATACTGTCGCCTATTCTCGTCCCAAATCTAAACTGAAGCAGATGTTCATTTTAAAAATTTGTGCGTGTTGTATTTTATGTGTGTGCTTGATAATGTCACCATCTTACACAAATATTTTCGCAATACATGACACAGGACGCCTACAAACTATCCGAAGTTCGTTTTCTAGCGGACATTAAAATTTGTGTTGAATTTGTTTGTGAAATTTTACCCACACAACAGTTGATTTAGTACATTTCGCCCCATTATAATGCAAAAATTTAGAAATAAACTTAGGTGGCATTATTATGAATATTTTTGTATGCATTTAAAAGGCAAAACTTTTTGTCAACTACTGCTTTTTCGGCAACATCTTGGGATTTTTTTGACCAGCATTGTTCTACAAAAAATTAAATAAATAGTTAGCGGGAAATCAGCCTCAGTAAATAAACCGTCACCGTAGAAATCGTTTTCAATCGCTGATTCAGTTTCTCTTTGGTGAGACTTTTTCTCATCCGCTAACTCCTTCAAACATCGAGCAACTGATAACGGAATCGATGTTGTACTATATTTAACGGGAACTAGTTGCAGTGCTTCAATGTAGACATTTACATTTTGATAATGTCTGCGTAAATTATGCATTTGTGAGTTCTAAAACGTATTATTGTATACTACAATCATGGCTGTATGTTTGGTTCCGCAGTACGAAATGAACCTACATCATATAAGATTCTGCCTTTAGAAATCTCCCATGTGTCCTAATTTCTCATACTATTAATAAATCGCATATTTTTTTTACCCCAAACTGAGGTGGTCGAGTAACAATGCAACCTAAAAATATATTGTACCTAACCATGATGTTGTATAGGTAAAATGACGTCGATATCACTGTAGGATGTCGGTGTAGCACGTGGTCGAATCTGAGCCCGTTAATGTAGGTGATGGATCGATTGGAGTAATGTCTTACGATAGAGTAAGCTCTTGTCTTTTACGTTAGAGCAGCTGAAGAAATGTATTTCTGCCTCTGAATTGCAGAATCTGCATCTGTTAGAACCAGCCAGATCTGACTTGCTAAGATAATGGTTTGTCGAACCGCATCCTGTCACACACACTATATTAAGATCTTCAAAGAGCCTCTCTAGAGCGATTGTTTTTAGAGAGAATCGTTGAAGTTGCCATATTTTTTTGTTTTGTTTCTTTGGAACTTTGGAAACTACGTTTGAGGTAATTCTTGGTCAGTCCAAAACACGGTTCTGGACCAATAAAATTTTTATTAGGGTCCCTGTTATGAAAGAGTCTGGTACTGCATTGTGCGTCCGTTTAGTTCTGGGACCAACACCCATGCACTAGTTTTTTTGTTGGATTGGAAGTCGTCTTTTCAGACGCTGGTATTGTGTGGTAGTGACCGTATGTAGCCCCCAATACCGCCCCTGGTCTCTATTTCGACAATAAATTGTCTTTCTAGATCAGCATTTTTTTTGCATACAGTCCGAAATGATGTAAGACGCACTTCGTTCTCCAGTTAGGAGAGGATCTTTAGATGGCTAGTTAAATTACCAATTATTTCGAGGGGTTGCAGTATTTAATTGCTAAATACTGTTACATATCTAACATATACGTAGAATGAGTGGTTCTAAAATCATCTGTGGCACAGATGTAAACAAGTCTCTGTATTTTTATATAAGTACTATCTGAGCAGATATTTGGTTTGTGTAAGATTTATATTCGTTTGTCGTTAAAAAGGAGTCGAAATTGAAGCATCTACTGTTAGTAAAAACCATTGTACTTGTATTTTGCGGACTGACGGACAGTCGCACCTTAATGGACCACCTTATAGGACCCTCTCACTATGGTCATTATATCGTCGGCGTAGCCGATAGGGTTGAAACCAGAATTTATCAGCTTATATAGATCATCAGCAACTATTATCCAAAACAACTGAGAGAGTATCCACTTCCCCTTGTAGACAAAATCGGAATGCCATGATGGTTACCGATATATTTTCTATTGTGGTCGTTATTTTTCGACTCTAACATATTGACGATTCGCGCGATAGTGTGCCTGTTTCGATTAAATAAATCGCATATATTCAATACAGCTGGTAGAAGTAATCGTACTTTTTTCAGAATAATAAACATGTGCATACGTAAAAAGACAGTTAATTGCAGTCACTCTTTCTTAGTTTTTTGAAAGGCACAATTGTTTGAAGAAAAATCAATCTGTAAACATAGCTTGGACGCCACTGTATAAACGCGCCTTACAGCTTTGAAACTTGACCACTACATTCTTAACTCTCAGCAACAAAAAATCAGTCATAACCAAATAAATAATACATCTCCTATACCTTGGTGTACGGGGTAGATGTAATAACTTAAGTTACCTTTTTGAAACATGTACCGTCGGGTAAAATCGATTCGGGGGCTGCATGCAATATAAATCTTTATAAGTGACTCTCAAGTGATTTAAGGTGAATATAGATCTTATCATTGTGGGTACATATGTAGGCACCAACCGGGCACGATTATCACTATGCTATTATGAACTTTGAAACTATACTGGATAGTTTTTTCTTGGTTGGGTTTTGTTCTTTGGACAAGAGAATGTGCATGAGTGAGAACGAAATATGTTTTGAGTTGAACACACCTTGCATAATATAATTAGTTTTAATAAAAAATAAAAAACATTCAGTAATATTTTCAACAATTTTTGTTTATATTTGACAATTTAATAAAAATGTAAATAGATTGTGTAACAAAAATATACATATAAATATATTACAAAAATACGTTTAAGACACTGTAAATAAAATTGTATATAAATAGTAGAAAATAGTTTATAGCTTTTGAAAGTTATTTTAAGTATTTTTTTAACTACTAACTTGAGAAATCGTCATTGTTTACTCGAATGCCCCAATGAGAAGTAATTTTCCTCAAGCTAGGTCAATAATAATAACAAACAATTACCTAGGTTATTAATGACAAATTTTCTTTTATTTTTGATTGAAATGAACAAAAAAACGCAAACAAATAATAATTGCATTGCTTTGTTTCGTTTTATTTGTATGAAACTAAACTTCCAGGCTACTTGATATTTTAAGATATTTAAAAAATTACATGGAAAATGACTAATATAAATATCTAATGAAAGCAAATATGATAATTAGTGTTAGTAGTTAAAAAAATTCTATATATACCTCGGTTGAGAAGACTAATATTGACCTCGAACATTATATCCCTCGGCGCTACGCGCCTCAGGATCTAAAAGTTCTCGGTCAATAATAGCCTACTTCTCAACCTTGTTATATAATGTACTATTTTATATAGTATAACAACACACAGAGAATAGTTTTATCCATTTAATTTTTATGTATACATACATTATTATATTATTGTCGATTTAAACAAAATAATATATTAGATTCGTTATAAAATTGTGTAGCGAAAAAAAACGAAGATATTATCGGGTAATTTGATGTTACATTAAATACACCTAAACGTAAAAACACTAAGTATGTTTTTTAATTGTTACAGTATTCTATTAAATTTAAGTTTCATTTGTATAATCACATTAACTTATCTACAAACACATCATTATCAATTTTTTTTAAACGTATAACAAAGAAATACAAAAACTTACAAACTTATACTTATGCATTAATTTCTGGTGGTACCCATCCTCCAAATGCCCTTTCTAATTCACATGCAACTGCAATACCTAAACGATCTTGATTAAGTCCTGCAACAGCTTGTATACCTAACGGTAATCCTTGTCGTCCTAATCCCAATGGAATGGCTGTCGCTGGTAGTCCTAAAACATTAAATATTCCAGTGTAACTAAAATTGAATGCACGTAGGATTGGTTCGGAATGATATGGAGCTGGAGTTGGATGAGTTGGATATAAAAATACACCATCACTTCCGAGCATATCTTTAAATTCTTGATACAATTTTTTCTTTTCTTCAACCAAATGAATATGCTGTGGTGATCCATATTCTACCCCAGCTTTTTCTGTAAGACATGTAAGTAGTCCAATAAGAGTGTGATCCGATTTCCCGAACGGTGTTTTTAAAAACTCCCACCACACATTTATACGACCATTTAGATTAGCTAACTGAGCATCAAAACCAACTGAACCTTCTGATTTCATATTGGCGAACCATATTGGTGCTGATTTTCTTAATTTTGTTATATTAACTTTCTTAACATCTGCTTTGACTGTATTTTTTAAATGTTTAACGACTTTGTCTAACGCTTGTTTAATATCTGGATCAACCGCTGTCACCAAATCACTTCCACCATCATCTTCTTGATAGAAAAATTTAACATTACGTAAATCAATTGGTTCATCTAAATATAAACTTGTAGCATTTTTGTCTGCGATTATTTGAAGCATTGGTTTTAGATCGCAGGCAAACCGACATAATGGACCTATTCCTAAAAATGAGTTTTGATCGTTTGATGTTGGTATTGGATATTGTCCAGCATTAGAAACAATAAATTTGGTTGGTTTATGTCCAAAAACTCCATTGAAAAATGCTGGCATTCTAATTGATCCACCGATATCAGAACCTAATCCGAATGGTGATGCTGCAGCTGCTTGTGCACAACCTTCTCCACCGCTTGATCCTCCTACGATACGATTTGTATCGTACGGGTTTGAGGTACGTCCATGTATTTTATTGTAACTTTCCCACCACATACAACATTCTGATACGTTTGTCAAAGCAAAAGGTATAGCACCAGCTTTTCTCATTAAGGCTATTGCATCTGCATCATCTTCACCTCTAATATGTTTACGTTTTGTTAAACCAGCTGTATGGAGTAATCCTGAAAATAGTTAATTATGATAAATTTTAGAATTTGGTTGTTCGAAATATGAAAAAATAAATATACTAATTTGTATCGAGCTGAATAACCTAAATTTTTGGAACTAAAAAAAATTATTCGTTTATTAAAAGCGCCTGGCAGGACGAATCAATCATTCTCCTTCAATTTTTAGAGATTTATGGAAAGTACAACTACTTCTACAACATGCCTCCCTTTTAGAATAATTTTAAAGTGTTTAATTTGAGAACAGGGTGCGGCGAAAAATTTCTGAAAATTCAAACCCAAGGTAGATTTGAAATCGAATTGCAAGATAATGGCTCACTCGATATAAACGGGTTTGAGCAACATCTTTAAAAAATTTATTTCCTTATATTTTTAACAGTGTACGCAAAGAAATTTACTGTGTATTTTTTCCAAGTTTTAAAACTTCCCAATACACATATACCCATTGATATCGGGTGAACTGTTCTCTTGCAATTTTATTTTAAAATTACTCTGAACATTTCAGCCTCCTGAAATTCTAGCCACCCTGTTCTAAAATTAAAGAAATTAGTTATTTTAAAAAAACTGGCATTTTTATGGGGTTAAACCCGTTTGCGGTTTCAAGTCTTCGGTTGGAAAAAGTATCAAGTTTTTTCTGAAAAATTAAATGGTCTGGAAGAAGTTATAGAGAAGTATTTAAAACTCTTAATGCTCTAGCCAACAGCTATAAAAACTACGACCAGTTTGCCCTATATAAAAAATTGCATTTATTACAAGATAGTTGCTATGCACCGACTTTAAAAAATTTATTGGTCTTAGTTTTTTGTTGACTTTGGTAAAAAAAAGTTTGATAGTTTTAAAGAATTGTTAATATTAATTAAGCGAAACATTTCTGAGATTAAGTTTTCAATTTTCTTAAATGTGATGAATTTATTCTTTTATTTAAACTGTTGCGAATATTAACTGATCCGTTCTGTATTAAAATCAACATTTTTCTTAAAATTCTTTCTTTTCAAATAATTAATCACTGAACGAATAAGAAATAAAGAAAAACACAGAAACAAAGATATTCGTTTTGCATAAAACAAAATCAACTTTGTGTGTTCTTCTTTCAAATATTTTTCCGCTATATGAGGATAAACTCTGAAATAATTATTGTTCGTGTCTTACTAACTATAATAGAAATTTTACAGTCAATTGTTTTCATTTTACATTAATAAACCTGAAATAAATTAATGATACATCTTCATCAGACGAAGATTCAATTATGCGAAAAATATAAATTGAATAAATATATTTATGTACATTTGAAAAATATGGCTCAAATAAATTTGGAAACAAGAAATTTCAGATGAAATACGATATGTGATGCTTTTTCACTAAAAAAAGGGAAAACGCTGAACAAACATGTAAAAAATTTGTGAAGTTTACCACAACCTCCTTAAGCGCTATGACCTACTGATTCATGCCATTTGCAATAAATAATGAACATTGCCATTTGCAAAAAATTGGATTAGTGTTTTTGATTAAATTTTTTGGAATTTTTTTTATATGGAGTTTTATTTTTCCAGATGGCGTTATGGCGATTTTTTGAATTTTTTTTATATTGAGTATTAATTTCAAAATGGCGCTACAAGTTCACGATTTTTACTGTGCTAAAAATTGAAGAAGGCTTCTATGTAGGATGTTTTGAATTTACGGTGATGGCAAGGTGAAAGCGAGACCCTTGAGTGGTTTGGTCGATGCCGTTCTGAAGTTTTTTATGTTAAAAATAGACATCGCTGGACAATCGCTGGATAGGTCGATTTAAGTTTTAACAGGTCGAGCAAGATCGGATTGTAAGTTGTCAGGATAAAGCCGATACTCTAAACATCAACCATATGACTGTTAAAAAAATCCGGTTACGCGAGGAAGTCCGATGTTTGGGTGCCACATGAATTAACGCAAATAAATTTGATAAACCGAATTTTTATCAGTGAAATGTTGCTTAATCGTAACGAAATCGAACCGTTGCCGAAAAATGGGTTAAATACGATAATATTAAACGCAAACGAATCAAAGGGCCCGTGACGAACCACAAACGACTTCAAAGCCCGATTTGGCGTCTGATAATGTAATGCTATGTGTATGGAATGAGAAAGGAATGGTTCGTTCGCTACCTCCAAACCCGCCAAACAATCAATTCGGTTTTCTACTGTCAACAATTAACCAGCTTACCGCAACAGAGCGATACAAACAGAGCGTCAGAAAACATACACATTTTTGTTGACCAACCAAAAATGGCTGAACTTGGTTGGTCATTTTTAAATGTCCCCTAATTTAGGCCCGCCATTTTGGGAAAAATGAAAAGCAAAGGTTGTGCTGTATTGTGCTATTTAGAAAGAATTCCATATTACCAATGAAAAACGGGCAGGGTAAAACGACTTTTCAAGCAGAAGTTAGCCCTGCCATTTTGGAAAAACAAAAGAAAAACAGAGGTTGTCCTGTATTGTACAAAAGTTGTGCTGGTTGTGCCGTGTCTGTGATGTAAATCATAATATTCTTCAAAATTATGAATTTAGAAATCTTAGCCAAGCAGTCGCTCACGGTGAGTTTGAGCGACATAACCGTTGATGTGGACACAAAATAAACGTAACGGGAAAATATGGTTAAACAGTGATTGTTGACACCCACTGCGGTGAAAAAATTTCAATAACACTGGAAAATATGCCGATAGAATTAATGTTTGATGATACTATAAAAAAAATATGCAAGCATTGGTGTAGTATCCAGTATACTGATATCTGTAATCGTCAATGCAGGCAAAATAATTGATCCACATTTGTGTATTTACGCAATAAACACATAAAATTATAGAATTTGTAATTTATTTGTTCTTTATATTTCAAAATAGAAATTAATTTGATTTTTTATTTGTTCGATACAATTTTTGGATTTATTTTCCTTCTTTAATTAGGACCTTTTAGAATTGTTCAGTATATTATTACGTTTTAACCCCATAATGCAATATCTCCCATCGTTCGTATTAGTAAGTTATGGAGAATTTATTTAACGTTTATTATAATAATTTATTAATTAATGTCAGTGAATATCCGACGACACTATGCAAACTAATAGAATTCTAAAAAATGTTCCGTGGAGAAATCTATGAACATTGGCTTTACAGTTTTATGGAATAAAGTTATCCCTGTGGAAAAACCCCACGTAGGTAAGCAATTCCATAGATGAGATGCTCTATTATAAAAATCACGCTCAAACGCAAAAGTTCTACACTTTGGTATTTGAACCGCAAAACAATGCGTCTCTACTGCTACTCTAGCATGACGCAAAAAGTTTGCAAAATTACACAAAATCCTATAAAGTCAAGTCATCCATAATATAGTAATAAAAATATGGAGGGGCTGAAATCTCACAGCTCTGAAATATCAAGACTTCGGTCTGGGTGAAGGATTTTGATATAGTTTTCGGCAAAAAACTTTTATGAGGACATGGTTTGTAGTTTTGGTCAGCGATGTATATCAAACATAACTCTTTGTTAAAGTACATGTATTTTTTTTATCTCTGTTTAGAAATTTATTACAAAACTAACACGAAACATCAATACGTTGCCGGAAAATTATAACAGATCATAAATTAACATAATTTAGTAAAAAGATGATACACTCAGCAAACTGCTCTAAATCTCTCCATTTAGCGTTTCGAGAAAATATCACAAAATCTCAAATTCATATATCTTTATAATTCCAAAAATATTGCAAAAATTAAATAAAATCAAATATTTAAACTTTTTCTAAATTCCAAGAATATTCCAAAAATTCTTAAAAATTCAAACTTCCAAAATTCTAAAAATATTGCAAAAATTATTACAAAATAAAAAATTCAAACTTTTTTCAAAATTCCAAAAATTATAATAAAATCAAAAATTTAAAATTTTTCAAAATTCTAAAAATATTCCAAAAATTCTTACAAAATCAGAAATTGAAACTTTTTTCAAAATTCCTAAAAATATATATAAAATTCAAAAACTATTTTTTTCAAAATTCTAAAAATATTGCAAAAATTATAACAAAATCAAAAATTGAAACTTTTTTCAAAATTCCAAAAATATTCCAAAAATTAGAATAAAATCAAATATTTAAACCTTTTCTAAATTCCAATAATATTCCAAAAATTCTTAAAAATTCAAACTTTTCCAAAATTCTAAAAATATTGCTAAAATTATTACAAAATCAAAAATTGAAATTTTTTTCAAAATTCCAAAAATTATAATAAAATCAAAAATTTAAAATTTTTCAAAATTCTAAAAATTTTCTAAAAACTCTTACAAAATCAAAAATTAAAACATTTTCCAAAATTCTAAAAATATTGCAAAAATTATTACAAAATCAAAAATATAAACTTTTTTCAAAATTCCAAAAATATTTCAAAAACTATAACAAATTCAAAAATTTTTTTTACATATACGTCATAAAAACAGCTACATTTTTTTCCAAAAAATTGGCTAAAAAATAAATGAAATCATTTTTTGACACACTTGACAATATTTTTTTGACAAACTTATAATGCCATAATTCTCAATAATAATAATAAAATTTCATCAAACAAATAATTAATTTTATTTTTTTCCAAAAAATTGGGTAAAAAAATAAATAAAAATCTTTCTTTTGACACACTTGACAACATTTTTTGACAAACTTATAGGGCAATAATCTAGTTTTTGGTCTCACATACCAATCCCTACCATCAAGATTTCTCCAAATTTAATGTTCCTACTCGTAATCACTTAAAATGAACGTTTTTTAAGCCAAAAATATGAAAATTTGCTATTTTTGACACACATAATGATTGACACACTTCCGGTACAGTTATCGAACACAGCGTCGTTTCGGACCTGTCCCTCGAGTATACCTATTTTTAGAAAGAAAAAAATTTTGAAATCCCTCCAGCGGTTTTCCATGCAGCGTAGGTAATGACGGCCAGCCGGCAGACAGACATACATTTTTTTTTTGCTTTTTTAGAATTAGTAGGTCCTAAAACGTCGAGAAATGCCAAAAAATCACCGATCAACTTGATTGATCTCCGTTGTAAAACATTAAGACACCTCAAATTAGTTTTCAATGCCTCGCTCCATATTTGAGAACCGCACTCATGCTCATGTTTTGACCTCAATACTGTTACCACAATCCAAAAATTATAGATCAAGATCAAACATTAAGAATTTAGATTCATAATGCGTAGACGATAAACATAGATTTGATGTTTCGTGAGACGACTGAAACGTTCTATATCATTAGCAAAACTATGTATGTGATGAACTGTTAAATCCAACAAGTCATTTATAAGACTAAAAAAAAAGTTGTAGATAGAGAGAAAAAAACCACTCGTTTTTGGCAATAACTCAAACACTAAGCAGTCGAAAATTCAATGAGAATTTTTTTTGAAATACTTTAATTTTTTTCGATTTTTCTAAACCAAACTCGATTCCCTAAAAAAACTTTTGTTTTACTATCTCCTTATCTATGTCCATAAAATATAGATAAAAACAAATATTTGAAATTTTTTTGTTATCATCAGGTGTGGGAAAACACATTGCATAACTGTAGTAAATTTCAAGTTGATAGCACTTATAGTTTGTGAGTAAATCGATTATGTAGAAATTCGGACGGACACCGAAGTCTCACCAATAGGGCACCGTTTTCACTTTTTCACATTACGGAACCCTAAAAATCGTACAAGCGTGTTTAATTTTTTTCGTTGGTGGTAGGAATTTTTATTCGTTCAACTGAATATTTAGCACAACACAGGACAAACTTTGTTTTTCATTTTTTTTCAAAATAGCGGAGCTAACTTCTGCTAGAAAAATTGTTTTTGCGAGCCAACCTTTTTTCATTGGTGATATGGCATTTTTTCTGAGTAGCACATTCCTCTAAACTGTAGCATAATACAGTACAATTTTTATTTTTCATTTTTCTCAAATTGGCTAAGTAAGAGGACATCTTTTTTGACGCATCCCTCACATAACCCGGACCTTGCGCCATTCGACTACCATTTATTTCTGTCGCAGCAAAACCCTCTTGATGGACGAAAATTGTCAATTCCAATGTTATATCCAATTCCAATGTTAATGTTGTTAATTCATAAATTTTTTGATGGTCCCAAATCAAGCCAGTTTTGTGTTATGGAGTGGCGCAAATTTAAAAACCAAAGCAGTCCAGTTTTCGTGACACTGATCGATCTGAAATTTTACAAATGCTTAGACGATTCATTCCAAATTAACAGAAGTTAATTTTCGTGTTTGCCTTGCATCGTCCACCGATTATTTCCGTTCCATTTAAAATCTTCATCTTAGATGTGTAGAAAATATTCAAACCCTAAGTTTTTTGACAGTTCTGGAACCATTCAAAACTGTTTGGGTAGAAAATATATCCAAAACCACCCAAAAATTTTAATTTTAAATAAGTCGGATAAGTTCAAATATAACATGTTCGTCGAGGGTTCCGTGTATGTAATATTCTACGAGAATAGTTTTTCTCAAAAGCACAATTTTAGAAATGCCTTCGCAAATTATAAAAAAAAAATTGTTTTAGACTTGAAAAAAAAATCACCTTTCTCATATGACACCCGTCAGTGTCAAAAAAAATTTTTTCTTCAAAATTTCCACTCTTCATTTTAAATTATGAGCCAACCGCTATAGTTATCGTCCATTCTTTACAACATTTCCTTAAGATAAGGGGAAGGGGACAGGAAAAAATTTTCACATATTTGAAAATAAGTAAAGAACTGTGCTTTCAAAACTTACAAAAAAATTTTTTTTTGACTAGGAAAAAACACCTTTCATATGACACGCCACTCTCTAAGGAGAAAAATAATTTTTTTTTCTTCAAAATTTCTACTCTCGACCCCCTCCAAATAACACTTTATATTATGAGCGGGCCGGTATAAATATTTCAATCTTTTTTGGTTTTTCTAAATCAAACTCGATTCCTTAAAAAAACTTTTGTTTTACTATCTCCTTAGAAAATCGATTATGTAGAAATTCGGACAAACACCGGTCTCACCAATAGGGTACCGTTTTTTCTTTTTTAAAGTTAACTATAAAAACTGAGGTTAATTTCAATTCGGGTTCGATATGTAAAGGATTGCCAAATTTCACACTGGTTGAGATCAGACCGTACCGGCTTGAAATCTTATGGCTAAGGGACAAGGCATTTTTTATTTGTCTATTGTATTTCAGAAATGCCCGAAAATGAGTTTGTTCTGTTCCAAACACGAATTTGAACAAATTCTTTTAACAACAAAACCTGATACTCGAACATGGTATATAAATGTCCATATAATACCATGCGGAACTGGGAGTGACTCGATTGGTTTGGATGTTCTTTTGGAGAAGAAAATTCTTGAACAGAAACCATTCATCGAAATAATTGATCTTTGAGTAGATTTTGTAATCAGCGATCATTTTTTTTCGATTGCTTCGGTCTGAAAAGACTAAACTGTTTTCAAAGCTTTTTTTAAATCTGATGTCCTAATGCGATGATCTGAAAAGCTTTTGAGCAAAACATGAGGCAAAAAGGTAGTTAGGGAAGTGTAGGTAGTCTACCGATCAACTGTTTTTAAAATTTCAATAAATTAAAATCACGTCATTCGATTTTGATGAAACGGGGTACCTAAGAGTAGTGAGGTTTTCCATAGTTCTGCATTGCTGCACTTACAGTTTGTCACTTAGGTGGAAAAAAATTCCAGTTATGCAATGATTTTTAAGAAACTTTAGTAAAAGGTTTCAATCAACATCGTTGCGTAGTGAACAAAGAAAGAAGAGAGGCGGGATATACAACTTCATTTGTTTTTATATCTGTTTGCTCACTGAAGCTTTCGTTCATGAATCAATTTTGTTGAAACTTTAAGGCATGGTGCAAATTCGAACAGCCAGGAACTGATTGGTTTTGGTCTTTGGATGATATAGTACATCGTAAAGTTGATTAAGTTACAAATTATTACTACAAAAATATAAATATTATGGTCATTATATTAGTCAATAAGTGCGCTATTGACATTTAAAAAACAAAATAAAAGAATTAAATTAGATTTCAGTGTAAAAAATAATAATAATTTTTTTAATGAAGATCGAATAGTAAATTGATTTCAAAATATTCAAAGATTAAAAAGAATAAAGCAAAAAATTTTTAAAGATTAGTATTTTTTAAGTAGTGAAGTAGCTAGGAGTTTGACAAGCTGCTTATATAGAGACCAAATGCACAAACGCAACTCGAGCTCTGTGGCACCGTAGGAGAGCTTTTGATGGGAAATGGGGACTGAAACTCACTCCAAAGTGACTCCAACTAAAATTTTCATCGTCGTATCCACATTGTTGTATATTCTATTAGCTATGATTTTACCAGAGCCATCAAAAATGCAGTGCACTTGCATTCCATTCATTAAACATAACAATTCGTTAAGCTGGTGGTGTCCATATAAAAACCAAATTAGGTGCTTTAACCGTAATGCGTATTAAAATATTTATTCTGTATTCTGGACCTCTTTGACTTCATCAACATCATTAACAAAACAAATAAATAAAAATAAAACACCTCATTATTCGAACTAAACCACATGTAATTTTATTAAATATTAAAAATTCGTTTTGGTTTGAATATACATAAATGAAATTCGATTCACACTTAACTATATGATTTCAATATACATAATCATCCCGATCGAAAAGTTGATCGATTATTTATAGCTAGATTCTCCATCTCTTGCTTCTCTTTGTTTATTCTTTTTATTGCATACAAATTTAAAATTCATCTCATCTTAATATAAAATGCATGTCAACCCATTTCCATACATCATCTCAATAAACAATTTCTCTTCAACTACAGACAATAATTCTACCTTCCATAAATTTGAACAACAGTATTATATCTACATGTAATATGATGACTAAGCTTAACAAAAAAAAAAATGTTTATCATTTATGTTGACAGAAACATGTATTATTAATTGATATTGTGTGACGCAATAAAGCATTCAACTAAAAAAATGTTTTGTTTGTTGAAATTTAAAGGCCGGAACCGAAATAAAATATCAAATTATTAGCGAATTTCTTTAAATATGAAATATTGATAATATAAATAGCAAGGCGGATAGTTTGAGTAGTTTTTACTTTTAATAAAAAATAATTCAATGTAAATTTCGAAAAGGAATTTTTGGGTTGACTTAATTTAAATCTGAATTCGTAAATGCAATTATTCGCACAAACATATTGCCATAAATATTTACTCTGAGCAAGTTATAATTCAGTTTATTTTTTCTATCTAGAAATCATATGCCGTTGTAAGGACATCAAAATTTCATCAAATACCACCTATAAAAACTACATAGAACTATAAAAATTTTGGACAACAGAAATTGACTAAAATATTTGAATTCGATTTAGGAAACGACCGCTAAGCTAAACTTGCCTTAAAATTACAATGGAATCAACAAATCGACATAACGCTAATAAGAAATCATCTAGACGTAATGACTCAAATAGAGAAGATCATACGAATGAACCGATAGATGGAACTAATGTAGAAATATTTAATATGCCAGGAACAACTAATTCTAATCAAAATCGACAATCGAATAAACGAGTTAGTGAACGTCTCAGAAGTAAACGAAGAGAAAAAGAAAGATTAGAAAATAAAAGATTAGAAAATGAAAGAATTGAAAAAGAACGACGGGAAAGAGAAAGAATTGTTAGACAAAGACGTGAAAGTATGAGGGTTCATAGAGATAGACTTCTTCGTCGATTTACGGATACAACGGAAAGAATATACGACAGTCTAATTCGCTTATCAGCTATAAGAGACGAAATGCCAGTTCGTTTACCGTTATCCATGAGACACTCAAATGAAGAAGAACATCCTATTTTAGAAACGTTGGCTAGAAGGCGATTGGAGCGCACCAATAGAATAAGGCGAAACACCGAACTTCAAAACAACCGTGGAGACCAACTTAATATTCATTTATTTGTTTTTATGTAGACAAAAATATTAAAAGATTTTCAAACCCAGACTGAACATAAATATATCTATAAAATATTAGATATATAATTTATCTGAATTTAAATTTTAATTACAATAAAAATTAAAAATATTAAATAAATCTTACCCTTAACCATTATACAATCTTTTGTTGAAATAGGAACACCTAAAAATGGTTTATCTCTAGCCAATTCTGTTTCGCTTAATACACCAGACTCAATCAATTTATCAACTTCAGCTGCAGTGTTTAATGCCTCCTCAAAACAATTATCAACAACACAATTCAATAATGGATTTACTTCGTTAATTCGTTCAATAAACGATTTCATAACTTGAACACTTTTTAATTTTCTTGTTCGAATTTTCAAAGCAAGACTACTTGCCGATTCATTTAATATTAAATCTTGAATCGGTGGCATCTTTTTTCCATGGCGACCATTTAAAAATATAAATATTACACGAAAGATTATACCCAAGAATTTATGAATTAAATTTAATGAAATTTTTAATAATGATTTTGGTTTTTGAATTCGATCTTTTATCGTTCCATTACGATCATCGTTATAATTTTGTGTCATTTTATAGTTATGATTTTTTTTCGTTATATTTTTTATATATTTTGATAAATTATATTTTATTTTGTTTTTTATATTCATTAAGTAATTGATTTGTGGTTCACTACAAAATTTCAATAATGTTTTTTATCTGAAAATAAATGAAACAAAAAAGAAACGTAAGTGATGACATTTTTTTAATTTTTATTTTTTGTTTGATTTGTTATTAACTTCACGCAATAAACATGTCTAGATGTTAACTGAAAAGAGGAAATTTACAATTTCTAGAGTAATTACCACATTTGCTTCAAGTTACAGAAACGGTTTCAGGCATTCCGAAGAAAATAATAATGTCTGGATGCAACAAAATTCAATACAAAAACAGTCGAGTAATCTGATGTCTTCAGCTACCGATGAGTATATAGATAAACGGTTGCAAGTAGATAAATATGATCTAGTGTAGAAAAAATCAAATAACTCTGAAAATTTTTTATTGATTTAGCTTGACCAACATAAAACTTTTCTTTTATATAAAATATCTTTCATGCGATTCTTTATCCTCAATATATGGAGGGCTCAGAATACAAGTGAACCAAGTCCATTTTGTGCTTTTTTGTGCTACAGAGGTTTAAAGTTAAAGCTTTATAACAAAATTACCTATTAACGTTTTTTAATTATAAATTGAATTTGTTTAACCTTATGTGGTCCAGCATATGCCGAACAAATGACAAAATGCCTGAACATATGCCTGAACTTCTGCCTGAACAAAAAATTAAAAATGGACTTGGTTCACTTGTATTCTGAACCCTCCATATGGCAGTACTCTAAAATCTAGAAACAATTTAATGTAAATTTATTTAATAGTTCTTAAGAATTTTCGTCTGTTATTGTCAACGAAAATTTAAAAACCGAATTTTAACTGTAAAACAAAGGATTATTTGATATTCGCGACACTATACTAAAAAAAAAATTGAAAGTGTTTTGAATCAGAAAATAAAAGATGAGACAATTCAGCACTTAAACAAATATTAACATTAAACTTAACACAAGAACTTTATTAATCATTATTAAGATACATATATAAAATTCTTACACAAAAATTTGTAACTAAATTCCAAATTTAATGAATTAATTCAAACAAATCGTTACAATTATATTTTGTAAGTTTAGAATTTCAAATGTAGGAATTATTGATAATGGATAAATGATCCCCTACAGGCTACATCACCTCCCTTTCAGTTTGAAAGACCCCGGGAGATAATGTTTAAATTCTGACGGATTTCTGAAATTCTGGCTTCATTCTTGGCTGGTAGCTGACAATAATCTACCTTCAATTATGAAAATTTATTTCTAACTTGCTCAATGGTTTTGGTTTAATACTATCCATTGAGCTTAGTATACCATATGCAGGTTTGATTCGGTCAAGCGAAAATGATTGATGCTTGCCTTTAATATCTACAATAAATTGTTTTCGTAATTTCTGAATCACTTTATACGGACCCTCGCAAGGAGATATAAGTCCGGGGCGAAACTCATTTACGCGAACAAACACCTATTCGCAATTCTCGAGTGACTTCGGTGAAAATATTTTACTTTCTATCGCTCTAGGCTCTATGGCTGATCTTAAAAGATTAACTACTGTTTCTTGGGTTGGCAATGTTGTCTGAGGAAAATCAGCAAGAAATTGACCTGGTCGTGTTAGGGTTTGTCCGTAGACAAACTCTGCTGGTGATCACTTAATGTCCTCCTTGACTGTTGCTCGAATCCCTAAAAGAACTAGTGGAACT
Source organism: Diogma glabrata (assembly GCA_963693315.1). Classification (NCBI taxonomy): domain Eukaryota; kingdom Metazoa; phylum Arthropoda; class Insecta; order Diptera; family Cylindrotomidae; genus Diogma; species Diogma glabrata. Next base: position 151,244,088 of record OY856187.1, read on the forward strand.
TTAGAGCTCTAATTATTTGTGCTGCCACGGGCCATCAACGCAGCTTTCAACTGCCAGTGAAATCGTTCAACCATCACATTAGCTTGTGAATGATACGCTATAGAGCGCATTCGGCGCGAGCCTAACAATTTCGTTTGCTCAGGAAATAATTTCCACTTGAATTGAGTACCTTGGTCCATTGTAATATTTAACGGAGCTCCGAATCTAGAAATAGGATAAGCCTCAGGTCAACATGTGAATCTATCGACATAACTAAGTAAATACGCATATCCATTAGAAATAGGCAAAAGGCCTGCAATATCCAGTAGATATGTTCAAATCTGTTCACTGGGATTCCGAATTTAGCTAAAGGTGATGCAGATTTCATAAATGTCTATGTACCTTAGTTCTTTGGAAAGATAAGCATGATTATGTCATTTGAGTCACATCTTTTATGATGCCTGGCCATTGGCGTAACTAGGAAGTTGTTCTAAGGGGGGCCTGGCCCCATAATATTGCTGAGTAAAATAATTAATAAATTTTCCGTTGTTATTTCTTTCTTTTAATCATAACGGGTGTGTCAATTTGAAGTTTATTTTCAAATTTACTATCAATTATATTTTTTTCTAGGTTATTTATGTTAGGTTTGCTTGCAGTAACTGTCACCAAAAACACAACATCAGGTCGACATAGTAAGACCAAAATACGTAGGTTGTGATACCAAAGAATCTCGTTCCCCTAATCGAACTATTTGGAGCTTCTCATGAAGCTAAGTATTTGCGTGAGTTTGTAATTACCCAGGTCGGTGAGAGTTTTAAAAGTGTGCGTTCCAAAAGAATTTGCCATAGAAAGGGCGAATGCTGGTCACGTGCAAAGTAGATGAAACGCTAGTTCCAAATGATCCTTAACCTTACACTTCAATTAGTACTTGGGTGCTCTCCAATGATGACTTTACCAATGAACTAATATTCTGCCTACTCAAAGATATAAGTTCTTTGGAACGCTGCAAGTCAAGTGTGAGAAAGATTAACCTGCTTATCTTGCAGCTAATTTTGTTTGACTACCGCCCTATAGGTTACGCATTTACCACTGTCATAAGTTAGTTGTTTGAGAGGGGCAAACGACCCGCTTAGAGCTTCCATTTCTTGTAGAAGATCGAGTTCAGTCCGTTGACTTCGAATTATACGCCATCAATTTGTTAATGGCGATACAAACAAACTTAAAAGGGTTTTAGGAGCAATGGAGCAATGAGACCGTATTTTTTAAAACGAACTCTATATTGTTTTTATTGCGATGTTTTTCGTTGAACAAATTAGAAGGAGTGGTTTTCCAGAAATTGTGAATTCATTTGACATTCTGACATCTGATCTGACACGTCACATGTTGGAAAGAAAATGTTTTCTTTTAAACTTCGATAATATGGTGAATCGATAAGATAACCGACCATTCTGTAGATACTTTTGTGGCAGTATTATTGGTAGTACTTATTAAATTGAATTGAAGATCAGTGATATCAACTGTAAAATTTTTTTTCTACACCTGCTATGAAAAATAGCGTATTTCTCACGGCTTACTTAATCTCAAAATCACGTATTGCTAATACTGTGAGAAATATTGTTTCTCACAGCACTTTGCCCACACATATACATTTAAGTATGCGGAGAATCCACAAAAACTTAGTTGGCTGCTGCTCAGCTTTAAATTAGTTGTCAAAACTGTCAGATTATACGTAATTAGTATTAGAATTTTTAATTTGGTTTTCATTTGAAGTCACATAAGAGCAATTTCTATTGAATATTACGTAAATATGACATGGATAGTGACAATAATGACAATTTTGAAATAACTCCGCCTGAAATATTAGAAAAAGCTGCAAAAGTGACGTTAGATTTGTTGCCGGAAATTTCGAGAAAAAAGTACGAATTGGCATACGAAAAATTTATAGAATGGAGAAGAACTACAAAAATAAAATCTTTTTCGGAAAGCGTACTTTTGGTATACTTTGAAGAGATGTCGAGAACTTTAAAGGCATCCACACTTAAATACCCGAGCAGAAATTTCTTAGGGCTCAAAAACGGCCCTGATCAGGTAAGCCCTAGTTTGATAGGGTCCTGATCATGAGTGTAACGCTTTTGCCTAATCAGGCTCTGATTGGGATAAACGGATCAGGCACTGATCAAGTTTTCCATATAAAATTAAATAGGGCAAACCGTAGTAAGGCATTTTGTATCAGGCCCTGATCAGATTGCCCAACTAGGGGTCAGATACGAAAAATCAAATCAGGGCCGGATATATCCAAATAAGGTTTGCCCTAAAAGGGTATTCTAATTCAGGTTCAGAACAGGCCCACATCAGGTTGCCCTAATAGGGCTTGCCCTATCTGACCGTGATCAGGCCCTTTCTGTATTCAGGCATTCCCTAACTAATTTATGCTCGGGTAAAAACATATATATATATTTATTATATATATTTTGTGCAGTTGCAGAAAAAGTATAGTGTGAAACATGTGGGGAAAGTACTTTTCTCACTTGTTGCACAATATACTATTTTTATACTTGTCAATAAATAGTTCGATTTGGTTTATTTCTAATACTTTAATTTCAGGTGGTTTTTTCTATCGAGATGATCATATATCACAAATAAAAAACAAATAATTTAATTAAATATTGATGCTAACGTTTTGAAATAATTTTGAACAGCAAATTTAGTTCCCTAACTGTTATATGCTTCATGAGCTTCGTGTTCTAGGGGGGGCCAAAATTCCCTAACTGTTATATGCTTCATGAGCTTCGTGTTCTAGAGGGGGCCGGGCCCTCTGGGCCCCTACCTAGTTACGCCTATGTGCCTGGCCAAAAATAACGAAAAGTAATTAACTTACGGGTAGCTCTAGCTACCGGATGTGAAAGGTTATGCAGAGCATTAAATATTTGTTTTCCTATTGTTCGTGGTATTTAAGACGATTAACTTCAATTGAAGTTTCAGTATACACTTCGAACCCAGGTAATTTTTTTCTACGTTGTGCTTTCCTTTCACATGTTGAATGTCAACAGTAAATTGACTAATATAATTCAGTGTCTAGTTTGCCTTGGATTTCTTTCAGTTTTCGACTGTTTTGCACTAGTCAGAGGCTTATGATCTCTTCTCTTCTGAGGCAGAATTCCATTGGCCTAATTCTATGGCTAAAAAATTCTTAATTATTAGCGCAAAAAACGCATTTAGAAGTCTTAATGTGCAAACCGAATTCAGTTAGTCTCGTTAACAGCAGTTCTAAATATAGTTTGTGCTGGGCCTCATCGAAAGAGAAGCTACCAAAATATCATCAATGTAGATAAATGCGAAGTTTGTTTTAATATTTCGTTCATAAACCTTTGAAAGTTTTGTACGACGTTTTGTAAGCCAAACGGCAGTCGTGTAAACCCGAATGGGGTTGTAATAGTGGTCTTGTGAATGTCTTCCGATATCCTTTTGGATATGTGGGATAGGATATCTATCTGGAACTGTGATCGCGTTCAATCTGCGATAATCACCACATGGTCTCCAGTCAAGATTTTTTTTTGGCCATGTGTAACGGGCATGATACTGAAATTCTACAAATCCCTAAATCTACCATTTGTTGGAATTCAACCACTGCCGCTTTATGACGGACTAGATCTAACCTTTGTGCGTGGTCTAGTTACTGGCAAACGCCCAGCTATAACAATGTGATGAACCACGGGATACTTAACTGGTAAGTTATAATTGAACTCTGATACGAGTGATGATGAATCAATTAGCCGTTTGCGTTTGCGATCGACCAATAACCCCAATTTAACCAGGGAATCGACACCTATGATTGGACGACTCACATCTGCGAGTATAAACGCATGTAAAAATTTACGCCTTAATCCAACATCTACTTGAAGTAGTTCAGTACCATATATAGGTATTAATGGTTATGCCGTTTTCTGCCGATAACACGAGCTCGGACTTATTATAATTAATTTTGTCAAAAAATGTTAGTCGACTGATTTTGTCAAAACTGTGTCGCAAAGACTGAGGGACTGTAATTTAGTGTTCCGATTTCGATAAATCTGGTCTAGGACTTGAATTCTCCGTAAAAGGCACTTGTTCCAATTTCTTTCCAGGTGGTGAACCACTGCAGCTCTATGGTGGTTAATATTTATACGCTTTATTGCCGTATCTAGAATGTGGATAACACATTTGGTTGTTCTTATTTGAATTATTCTCCCTATACCTAGAACGTCGCCTGTTTGACCTATACCGCCCAACTGAGTTTGACTGACGTGAACCTGACGGTATAGATCTTGATCTTTGAGCCATTATATTTAGTGTACGCTCAATTTTACTAAGTTGCTCTTCAACTGTCCTTGAATGTGGCGATAATTGTTGTATATTATTTTTATTACGATTGATCGGTCTTGCAATATGGCCGATATCTGTTTTTATTGGGCGTTCTACCGCTGATATTTGCACAGTATTCATTGCATTGTACATACGGTCGGCTATATCTGATAAAATATCAGCTCCGCATCAAGTGAATGCGCTGCTACCGTTATCTTGTTTAATTCAGGCAATCTCAGTACCCAAAATGTGCGCAACATCACCGCTGTCCTATTATTTTAAGCGAGATGGTGCATGTTTCGTAAAACCTCCGATGGCCTGGCTTCACTCTTCGGAGGGATCTAATCGAATCGCTCTAATAGTACTTTTTAACGTTTTAGTATAGGTTACTTTGAGGAGGATTCTAAATTAAATCTGATTTGATATTGCAGGTTTCTGGATTAAACACGCCTATAATTTGCAAAAAATTGGCTTTGTCACTCTTTATTTGTTGGATTTTGAACTGTAGCTCTGGAACACTAAACAAATTTAGTGGTGCGGTGGTCAGCGAAGATTGCATTTTAAAGCTACTGGCCGCTATTCCATGCTTTGCATTCTTATCAGCTTCTCGTACGTCTTGTAAAGGCATCGAGGCATCTTCATTGCTGATGTACTTGTCTCTTGGGCGCTATTTAATTTTAGTGGCATTTTTACAGTAATTAGATTTATATTTAATTATAATTCAATAATGTTGATTTTAATCAATTGCAAGATGCTCGCTAATAGTAAGTTTAAAAAAACTCGTCAACAGCAATACACATTGCTCGTTCAGCACGTTCGTATATAAATAGAATAAACTGCGATAAACTCGTTTTTAATAAATTTATTGTTTTTTTTAGAGACAAATAATGCCACCTTTGCATTTGATTTTGATACTATTTCGAAGCAGGATAATCGTTTCTATGGGTATTATGAATATGTGGGGGCTGTAACCAAGATGAACAGTCGAATTCTTGGAAGTTTTGTTCCAGAACAGTGCGCCTACCGCTGGTAGGAACTTGACCACTGTCTGCAACAAAACTTCTTATGTGGTATATGCAATAATATATTATTTATATACATGTACGATGAATTTGTTTATAAATTCATTTTTTGATCGGTATACATCTCCGATATTAAAGATTTAATTTCCCGCGAAACGAATATTAATATTTCAGTAACAAATGTTTTTATTTGTTATTTGAAAAATAAATATTGTTTTAAATTAAATAATGGTGATTTATCTATTAAACAATTACAGTGGTGACCCTGACGTGATTGAATGTTAATTCAAATCTTTCACAAAGTTTATCAAAGTATATTGGCTAAAACAATTAGTATGTTGAATAGATTTGAATTAACATTCAAACAAATCGTACAATTGTATTTTGTGACTTTAGAATTTCAAACGTAGAAATTATATATAATGGAAGAATGATCCCCTACAGAACATTACTGATATCGGTAGGGCATCATTCGTCCCTTGATAAATTAATTCAAAGTTAATTTAATTCACAATAAATTAAATACGGGTCTACGTTATACTGAGATACACAGGAGAAAAGGGAGTATACATTTGTGCATTATGTCCTCAGTCTATGTCTTATGCTGCCATGCTCGCTTTTTTACGTCATAGTAGTAGATAGTGTTATGCGAAGACAGACAATTCAATCCCAAATTTCATTTGATGGACACCAGTTAAACGTCCACATGATGACGACTATACGACTGATATCCAACTCTTACTGATATGCAACAGAAAAATAGAAGCCATCAACACGTGATGAAACTGGTTTCAAAATAATGTATACCAAACACAAACAGTCGATAACGATTAGTTCATTTGTACAGTTGCAAAAATAAAGATAACTGAATCCACATCAAAACAGGGAGCACAATAATTTTGTATCACAAGATTTGGAATGCATCCGTCCCATCAAGGAAAATTAAACTACGAAATTTCAATGTATGTGTAAAATGAGAACGGTTGTATGAAAAATAACAAAACTGGGAGATCACACACAAACCCTGAAGTATTTGTCGAGATAATTCTAAGACAAAAAAAAAATGGCTTTCAACGGGACACACAGCGGATGTGAAACATAAAAGATGATAGTGGAATTTATAAAATAATTTTTTTTGCGTTTTACACAATTCACACATACACACCACACACTCACATGCTGAGGATATAGCTATAGTTGTTGTAGCCAAGAACCTTATGGACATTACAGCGTTTAAGCATGAGTGAACAATAAAAGATATAGAGTTGGCCGATCACAAAATAATAATCGTACTAATGATATAATCGATATCCAGGTTGGTGAACATAACATCTGGCCAGCACTAGAGCATTCATTCAATACCGGTATCCCGAAACCCGGTTATTCATGAATCTCGGTCGTATAATTGGAACTGAAAACCGGAAATTTTTCTAAATTTGATCCCGATTTTCGGTATTAAATTTTCGGTATTAAAAATTGCTTTCTTAAAATCTATGTAAAATAAAAATATTACGACGCTGATGCATAGGCTGACTTCACTACAACTCTGGAAACATAGTGTTCTGGATATATAATCATTGAAAACATTGAACATTGAAACAATAAACAGGTGTTCGGGAGGACCCCCACCACTTATCCCAATATTGTGCAAAAACTAATCAATTCTTTGTCATTTAAGTCTTCATCTTTTTTCAAAGTGTCATTAAAATTGATTAATGAATGAAGTCTGTATGCTCCCAACCAACTTTAAAAACAAAGTGTGAAAAGTCAGCAGTTGTATGGTAGACCCTCCGCCACTTTGATTAATGTGTTCCAAAAGATGATAATTATCTTCTCACACTAATTGGACCCTTTTCCATAAGTTTCATCATAATCACTTTATTATTGTAGGCTGTAGTGTGCATAAACACAATGAAAAAAAATTGAAAATTTACAAAAAAAAATGTTTACCGGAAGTGAAAAACTGGAAGTTGGGATGCAGAACTGTTTTGAACCGTACAAAATGCTTATGTACCAAGTTTCATTAAATTCGATTATCATGTAAAGATGTTATTGAGCTTTGAAAAAAAACAGGTGTATGGGACACCCCCACCACTTTGTTCACTATTGCTCAAAAGCTAATCAGTTCCTTACCATATATGTTGGCATCTTTTTCCAAAGTGTCATCAAAATTCGTTCTCGAACGAATGATGTGTGCTCCCAACAAACATTGAAAAAAGTGTGACACATTAAACAGGTGTTCGAGAGGACCCCCACCACTTATTCCAATATTATCCAAAAACCAATCAGTTCTTTGTTACTTAAGTCTCCATCTTTTTTCAAAGTGTCATTAAAATAAATTAATGAATGAAGTCTGTATGCTTCCAACAAACTTAAAAACCAAAGTGTGAAAAGTTAGCATTTGTATGGTAGACCCTCCGCCACTTTGATCAATGTGTCCCAAAAGATGATAATTATCTTCTCACACTAATTGGAACCCTTTTCATAAGTTTCATCATAATCACTTCATTATTGTAGGCTGTAGTGTGCATAAAGACACTGAAAAAACTTCAAAAAAGTACAAAACATTTTTTTTTACCGGAAGTGAAAAGCCGGAAGTTGGGATGCAGAACTATTGTGAACCGTACTAAATGCTCATGCACCAAGTTTCATCCAATTCAATTATCAGGTACAGATGTTATAGAGCTTTCAAAAATACAGGTGCTCTAGGGACCCCACACCATTTTGTTCACTATCGCTCAAAAACTAATCAGTTCCTTGTCATACATGTGTGCATCTTTTTCCAAAGTGTCATCAAAATTCATTCACGAATGAATGTTTTATGCTCCCAACAAACATAAAAACATTGTGGAAAAAAACCACCTTTTACCAACGTTTCATGAAAATCGATCGGTAATTGTAGGCTGCACTAAAGATAAACACCTGAAAAAAAAACTTTTTAACCGGAAGTGACAAACCGGAAGTTGGTATGCAGAAATATTGGAAACTGTACTAAAACCTTATATACTAAGTTTTCATAAGATCATAGTCCGGGATTAGAAGTTATTCAAGATTTAAACTTAGAGGTGTTCGGAAGACCCTCGCCATTTTGTCCAAATTTGAAATGAATCCAGATTTTCCATTTTCCAGGCTCACTTGAATCATTTGCCAAAGTTTCATCAAGATCCTATGCAGAAAACTCACCCTGTGATACAATATGGACAGATTGTTCGGCAAAAATAAAAGATTGAACTAGGAGGATTAAAATCCCACGGTAAGCTATTCAGCCTCAATTTCGACGAATTAACTTCGTCTACTACTTAAATATAAATGCGAACAATAAATTTAAATTTAAGAATTTGCGATTGATACGAGTATATGTATTGTTATGTTCAGAGCGATCAAGCTTAAAGAAAAGAGATTGGAGATGTATGGGTTGAACTTGCATGCATGAAATCCCGGTTCTGAAAAAATGTCTCAGTGCTGAATGCTCTAGCCTAGGGATGGAAAGATTTATAGAAAAGTCGATTCTCGATTCCTACTTCGATTTTATACATTTCGATTCCTAGAATCGATTCTCCGACTGCCAGAGTCGATTCTTTCGATTTTAATCGATTCCTATGTTAAAAAATCTAGCTTTAGATGAAAAAAATTTAAATTTATATTTCAGTGATATACATTTATTCAAAATAAATTTTAGACAATCAACTTATGAAAACCACATATTTTCTGCAACTGATCTTAAGAAAAGTAGCATATTCAAATGATCTGACGTTTATCGACTTCGAATCTGATTTGCCATCAGACCATTGTGTGAAAATAAACGCTCACATGGTGTTGATCTTGCTATGTATTGTTGAATATTTTTTTGCTATATTATTGATAAATTTGAATGTTCATTTTCGAGTGTTTTTCATGTGATATTCGGATTCAAATTACTTTTTCTCTCGACTGTTGGCCGATTATTGAATTCTCTTAATTCAATCAGTAACCCGCTTACTTCATCTTTGACATTATTTTGATGGTTTCGTTGCATACTGTCGCCTAAAAAATCCCAAATACCATTATCATTTGAAGATCGTTGATGATCTGCAGTGTATTTACTTTCATGATCAACCGCAACACTTGTTGTTAGTTGAATTTCTTTTTCCAAGCAATCACGTATATAGATAAAGTTTGAACAAATTAATTGAAAAACCGTGACGAAAAGTGTTTCTTTAAACTTAAAGATTCTTTGTGATGAACACATGCCGACTATATTCACAGCACTCGCGGAGTTATAATTATTTTGAGATCCTAGTTTTTTACATCGGGAGTCGAACAGCATAGCAATAGAATATTTTTTAAAGGCTTCTAAAGATAAAAAAATCAAATACTAAGAATCGATTCTTGATCGACTTTGAAAATTAAAAATCGATTCTTTATAATCGATTATTTTAACAGAAAAGTCGATTCTCGAGTAGAATCGGAATCGACTTTTCCATCCCTACTCTAGCCCAGTGTTTCTCAACCGTTGGTCCGCGGACCATTAGTGGTCCGTAGAAAAATTTTAGTGGTCCGCGATTTTTTGATATTTATTACCGGTTGCAATTTTATTTTATTCGAGCGCTTTTTTCACTCCTCAAATGTGAATCAAACCTTAGTTTGTGAAATGTGTACTATTTCACAATTTAAATTTTCATGCAGGCTTAATCCAATATGAAAATATTTGTGAAAAAAAACTTTTTTTGACCCAAGCGAGGGGGGTGTCATTTGAAAGAGCACTTAATTTAAGAAACATTGCAATATTTTTTAGAATTTTGTTTTAGTTATTGTTAAAAAAGTTTTATTTTAAGTATATTTTAAGTAGTATATTTTATTTTATTTTAAGTTGAATTTGTTCCTGCTTGCTTGTTAACGTATGTCATTCCTCTGTATCAAAGTAGAGATAGGATTTTTCCTGGCAGATCTACTACTACAAATATGATTGAATTTGTTGATTTTGTTATGTGAATACAATAGAAGAGTGTGGTCACTGGTCAGGTTGATGATTCACCGATTTTAAAAAAAGTTTTGACAGAATCTCTCATATCTAAGTTGTGCTGCGTTGGTGTTCATTCTACAATGATTTTGTGGTTAGCTTCTTATCTTGAAGGTCGAAAACAAACAGCAAAGTTGGCAGATCGAAAATTGTCTGAGATTGAAGTTTTTTAGGACTTTCGCTGGAGTCACCTTTGTCCTGTACTAATTTTTATTAATGGCGTTGGTAGTTATCTGATCAAATTTTCGCTCTATGGAGATGATATGAAAATATTTGTTAAAATAGTTACATTGAATAATTGTAAGCTTTTTCAACAAGATTTAAACTGTTTCACAGTATGGTGCCAACGAAACAAATTGGAGCTTAATATTGGGCAATGCTGAGTTATGAGCTTCTATCGAAAGAAATATCCCATTAGTTACGCGTACAATTTAAACCATACTGTTGAAAAAGTGACTGTGGGTAAGGATCTTGCAGGCATTCTCCATGATATATATTCTTTAATTTTATTCAACATACTGAAATAATAATAAATAAGGCTTATGTTATGCTGCGATCTGTTAGAGATCAATTAGATCTGGGATCAATTAGATCTGCATGTTTAATATTTGATTTGTGAAGTGGGACATACTGAGTTATTTATTATGTTGTCTATGTAATAAAGCACGGTCACGAATATTCGTGACCGTGCTTTATTACAACTACGATCGAGTTTCTCTTGCTTTGGCTATCAACAAGCTTATCATGGTCTACAGCGCATTCAATTTCAACAACAGCAGAAATGAATTTCAAATAAATAGAAGTAGAAGTTACCAAACTATTTAAATTTTAATATGTGGGTCAGTTAAATTAATTTTTGTTGATCAATTGAATAAATAAATAAATAAGGGCTTTTCAGTAAAGGGCGCTGGTGCGCCACACTGCGGAAATGAAATGAATTATAAATTGAAATTTGTGAGAGTCATTAGCAAAACACCGTAACATACCGTAAAAAATGATCAAAGATTTTCATCGGCATAACTCCATTTCAGAGCAATAAAAAAATACTGAAAAAATCGACGGATAAATGTTACATTTTCAAAAGAATAACCATCGTTTTTATTGGCTAGTTGAATGTTCTAAACTAGTACGACATAGTCAAATTCTCATGTATGTGGTCGTAGTCGAGGAGTCTTGAGATATAGTCAAATATGAGATTTGAGTATTGACCGGTATCCTTGTTGCTTACTGCTCTCTAGATAAAATTGATAAAATAAAAATCTTACAGTAATATCAGATAAATCATGGAATAAATTATTTTGAAACTATTAAACCATTTTGCTAAAACCTTGGGAATAAGTCAAATCCGGGCAGTAGTTACTAGGTTAGAGTCTTAAAAGTCGAATAAATTAAAACGTTATAACGGCCGTTTGAATTAAAATATTTTAAAAAATTGTATAAAATTAAAATCTTTTAACATATGTCTATTATTTTTGATTAAAATGTAGACCTCTTCTTGGGAGGTTCTCGAGGAATCTGCCCCCACACATAAAGTAAAAATCAAATATTCGTCTTGGAAATTTTTCCCTTTTTGTTATGTCAGCTGGCACACTAAAACTCACGAACTCACACTAAAACTCACTCACTCACGCTCACGAAGTTTTTGATAAAAGGTCTCGATTTGTGCGGTAAGGAACTGATCAAGGAAATGATAATCGATTTGAAGAAACTTGATTTTCGGAAACCCCACACTTGATCTGTTCGAGACGGAAATGATTGTTTTTCCGTCCGAGACGGAAATGATTGAAAGTGGTCTAACTTTAGGGTCTGTAACTTATTTCATATTTGATTGAAAATTACAATTTCTCCATCACATTTAATTTTTCATTCCAAACTTAGATTACCATTATGTATCAGTTACAAAACATCTGCTTTTATTTTAAGTTTAATTAATTGCAAGTTGTTAACACGTACTAGTGTCATACTAATTATTATAATTAATTTTCACACTCAATAGTTCTCGTGTCGTTATATACTTTGGTTGTTGTTTGAGAATTTAAATCACATAATCGACTTATAAAAACGCAATTTGTTCGAAATCGTGTTGGAAACGAATATTTGTTACATACCAATTATTGAACAAAATTTCTTTTATTAAATCTGGAAGTTTGTAATTCCGTATCAAGTTCAATAATTTAAAATTTTTTAACTTTCACTTATCACTTCTTATTTATAATATTTCCGATCACATTTAATCAAACTTGTTTTTTGTTTAAATTACTGGTTGATTCGTTTGTGACTAGTCGTCTTGCTATCTAAATAAATTATATAAAATACATTTTTAAATATGTAATATTGTTTGTCATACATACATCAAAACGTTATAATGTTAACCCAATATAGTTTTTCTTATCAGTGTAATTCTTTATCATTGACGACTTAGAATGTTGGTTATCTTCATAATTTGGTATAATCTTTATTTGATATTCCATAAATATGCTGGGTTATTATTGATCAAAGTTCAATTTTCAATTTTGATTCATCGATAACAATTCATCCGTTACAATTTCAAACGTTGACTTATGTATTCAAAGATAAGATAATTAATATTTTATGGAAGAAAAAAATTGACGATATAATGACCCATAACTTCGAGTCCTAATGTTCTGATACTTGGGTCAAATCGTAGACTGATTTCTATAAATATAAAATTTTTTAATCTCAAAGTGGAATTGAGATGACCATGTTTGGAACCAGAAAAAATAAAAAGTAAAAACATATTTGTTTTAAAAATTTGCAGTAATAAAATTAAAATGGGGTTGCCAACTGGGATTAAGGGTGCTACCGTTCACTGATTATAGTTTATGCGACAGAAGCCTTAAGATATCATTGATATTGCCTTTGGTATGTGATATCTCACGATAGCTCATATGTCAATAGCAGGGACTGTAATATGCGGACCTGTCATACCCGTATAGATAAAAAATTATGTGTATCATCTTTTCAGATTTATTTATGGTTCGAACCACTGTACACAATATTTTCCCACTTCCCTTTTATATACCATTGCTTTGTAATAAATTAAAATCTAATCGACAGTAAATATGTTATCTATAAATATACGATTATCTTCAAATTAAGAAATCTTATCTTTAAATTATGAAACAATGGTCAGCGTAACGCCGATAACTCTTTATTTTATAACATTTTTATTTCTTATCGATACTCTGACAATTTAAAATAATTTTAAAAGAAATATATTGCTAATATGCAATACTCATATTTATTCGTTTGTAAATAAGTATTGCTACTGTAATTAAAATCAAAGACTCTCATAAAAGTAAATTTTGATTATATATAATATTATAATTATTAGTCTTATCAGAATTAGCGTTAAAGTCTTACGAAATTATGGATGGATAATTTATTTCATTCTTTATCTTACAATGACGACAAACTGGATACGATACCAAGTTTCAACCTCCTTTAAAATTTGTCCCATTGTCACTTAGAATTTCCAACGGGGTTCCTCTTCTCGCGATGAAATTGCGTAAACTCATTAGGCAAGAGTCTGTAGTAAGGCTGTGCGCTATTTCAATGTGCATGGCTCTAGTCGTCATGCAGGTTAAAAGTACTCCGTATCGTTTTTCGATCCTTCGACCGACGGAAACTTCTATTGGCCCAAAGTAATCAAGTTCTGTGTAAGAAAACGGCCTTGTGAATGCCGCCAATCTGGCTTTAGGTAAAACACCCATTTCTGAGTTATTGGGACGGCTTTTTCGTTTTTGCATTTTTGACAAACAGATTTTACTCTTCTTACAATTTTGCGAAGGCTAGAGATGGCATATTGTTGGCGAACTTCGTTGACTACAGTTTCTTGGTTTTTGTGGTGATATCGTTGATGGAACGATTTGACAATTAGGAATGTCACCGGATGCCTTTTGGGTAGAATAATTGGATTTTTAGCATCGTATCCAATTACATCGGCTTGTAGAGTTCTACCTTTCATCCGTAGGATTTGCTCCTAATCGAGAAATGCTGACAACTTATGCAGTGAGCTAGTTCTAGGTATGCTCCAGTTAGGATTAATTTTCAACATATCGATTTCAATCTGGAAAGCTTCTTTTTGTACCGATCGATAAATCTCTTTTGAAGCGGAAATTTCTTCCTCTTGTGAAAGTAATCGGTTTTTGCTTGGCTTAATTTTCTTTATAGCAAAGAAAAATCTCAGTGCATAAGCTTGCGCTCGAATAAGGTGCCGCCATGAACAAAATCGATCTGGATTGGGAGTTGATGATGATAGATTTTTTGATTCCTTATGAATCATCACGTTTCGTGTTTCCTTAGGTGGTGCGGCAGGTTGTTCTTTCTCAACTGGCCAAAATTCCTCTGATTGATATAGGAACTCCGAATCTGTGAACCATCGGTGTTCATATGTGATCGGATTGTCATCCTTCCACTTAGTAGCATCATCCGCCACATTAAGTTTAGTTGGCACCCATCTCCAGTGTGAAACTTCACTCATTTCGAGAATTTCTCCAATTCGGCATTTTAAAAATTCTTTAAATTTTCGATAATCCTCCGCTCTAAGCCAGCACAGAACGTCTACAGAATCAGTCCAATATATTCTTCTCGTGATCTTGATTGAATGACCTTTAATTAAACTGTTTGCGAGTCTTACTCCTAGTACGGCAGCTTGAAGTTCCATTCGGGGGATTGAAAGTGGCTTTATCGGTGCAACTTTCGCTTTACCTCCCACAAGACTGATTTGGATTCCTCGTGAACTTGCAATTTTTAAGTATGACACAGCAGCAGAAGCATTTTCACTCGCATCGACAAACGTATGAATTTGGATGTCATCGACTTCAGCCGGGTCGTTTATGGCATAACAACGCGGTATTTTGATATCTTCCAGTGACGGAAGAATATTAATCCATCGAATCCACTTAACATATTGAACATCGGTTATCGGTTGATCCCAGGTCACCAAAGATAGCCATGTTTCCTGTATTAAGATCTTGACTTTAACCAGGAAAAATGCAAGCAAGCCCAGTGGGTCGTAAACCATCATCAGGATTCTTAACACTTCACGTTTTGTGGGACAGCGACGACCATTCAGGATCTCTAGGTTCATTCTTTTATAGTTTAACGAGTAGTAAAATGAGTCCGTTGTGGTTAACCACCACATACCAAGAACTTTTGCGCCCTTAGTATCGTTGCTCATGTTTAAATTTTTATTAATCTCGGTGTTGTTCTCCCCTAGGGTTTCTAATATGCGATTTGAATTTGAAGCCCAGTTTCTAATTTCGAATCTTCCTTGCGCGTGAGCGTACATGACTTTCTTTGCAACTTGTATAGCCTGATCCTCAGTTTCAAAACTCTCCAACCAGTCGTCCACATAGTGGTTGTCGTTAATTGCTTTGGCTGCTTGCGGATATTCAGTTTCCATCTGTTTTGCATTTATATTCTTCACGTACTGTGCAGAAGACGGAGAACATGTGGCGCCAAAGGTCATCACGCACATTACATAAACATCGGGGTTGTCTTCACAATTCCTCCATAAAAAACGTTGTGACATCTGGTCTTCCTTTATGATACGAACTCGGTGAAACATTTCTTTGATGTCTCCGCATAAAGCAAAACGGTGTTCTCGGAATCTGTAAAGAATCTCAGGTAATGACGATAGTAGGTCTGGACCCTTCAGTAATTTTGAATTTCGTTAACAGCGGAACGCCGTATCGTTCGGACTTTATCAGGCTTATTCGTGTTTTTAACGGCAAACATAGGTAGGTACCGTGTTCTTGGTCCGGTTTTATTTGCTTCAGCTTCGCTTAATTTTCGACTATATCCTTTAGCAACGTAATCAATCATTTGTGTCTTAATATTGACGGCAAGTCCTGGATCCTTTTTCATTTTCTGTTCGAGACAGACGAGCCTCCGTCTACCCATCTGGTAACTATCTGGAAACGCAACTTGGTCTGAACTCCATAGTAGTCCAGTTTCATATCGGTCATCCACCCTTCTGGTAGTAGTTTCGAGGATTTCACGAGCGCGTTTTTCTTTAATTGATTCAAGTGGCTTCTCCGATTTACGTACGCCAAAGTTTTCCAATGAGAAAAATTGTTTTACTTCGTTGCGCAGATTTTCGTCCGCATTACAGTCACATATATGCATGTGTAGGTGGGTGTCAGATGGTTCTTCTGAATATTGACCAAATACAGTCAACCCAGCCGAGTTTCCGCAGCTACGGGTTCACCCCATTGTCCTTCTCTTACTTCTTATGGAAGTCCAAGTTTCCAGTGTTGTAAACCGATGAGAATTCGTAGTTCAGCGTTTACGTATGATTCACACGGAAGATGTCGTAGGTGTTCATATTCCGTTTTCAGTGATTCTGTGGTAAGAGATTGAACAGGTAGCTTTAGCTGTGCCACTGTGCGAACATCGAATATCTGATATATTTTTCTTCCAAAATACGATCCGGAAATGGTTAGTGATACGCGTCTGCTGGACTTTTCTTGACGGGTGGTGTCACTGGTCCATTTTAGACAGAGTTCTAGAGTTGGACCATCGAGCTGAAGTTTGTTAGCAATTTCTTCATTCAGCAACGTAAGCGATGATCCTTCATCTAGGAATGCGTAAGTTGATACCACCTTCGATTTGTTATACAACTTAACTGGAACAACTCGAAACAGTATTTTCTGTTGACTGCGTTGATAATTTTCAGAACTCGTAGTTGCTAGTGTTCCGTGGATTCGCTCTGGTTCAGCTTTTGGCAACTTCGCACACCTTTGATGACTTGCATTGGTTGAAAAAGTGTGGTCCCAAGCATCTTCGACACAATGTATTATCTTTCACTTGTTTCCATCTATCGTTCCGACTAAGCTTTTGGAATTTTAAACAGTCGGCTATTTTATGCGAGCCATCTTTACAAATGACACAAGTTTTTATTTCGATTTTGTTTGAATTTATCTTCCGCGTGTGTTGCATTTAATCCCTTAGCTTGAAATCTTCTCGATCTGGCGACTTGAGTAGGTTCATTTATCTTATAGAAGTTTGTTGTGGTGACCTCGCTTGCTGCTTCTGCGATTTCAAGTAACCAGTTATTGAACACGGATAAATTTACTAGTTCTAGTTTTCGTTTGTATCTCGCCCACTCTAGCTTAATGATTGCAGGCAGCTTATCTACCCGTTCTTGCAATAATACTGGGTTGCTAAGATGATTAGTTAGACATGCTGCCGTCATCGTATCCCAAACATTTTGAACCGAAATCGAAAGTTGTATAAGCGAATCTAAGCGATCAGGTTCAACTGCGGGCGTATTGCTTTTGTATTGCTTTTAATTAGGTGTTCAAAATCATTTCTGGTCGTCCAAATAGCATTCGGAGCGTATTAAGAACTGACGGGACTAAATCCGGTAGTAACAACTTCGTTTCTACAGCTTTTAGCCATTCCAACTACCGAGTTTTGAAGGCGGCTTAAATTTTCTGTATTACTCAGACCACATGTTTTCGTTGATTCTATGAATTGACTTATAAATGCTGGCCAGTGAAGAGGGTTTCCGTCGAACTTTGGCAATGTTTTCGGCATGACTTGTCTTGCTTGTCTTTGAGATTGCGTAATTTTCGAAATTTCATGATCATTTTTTTGACAAAGCGCGGTATTCAAAAATTGATCTTTAGTTTGAGCACTCAGCCACGGAGTCGATGATCCTGCTGGAGGCTGTATTTGTAACTGTGTTGTAGCAGGAGGCTGCATTACTGACGGAACCATGTTTATTGAATTCACTAATCCCGGCTTCTCAATAAATTTTTCATAACGGTCGGATCTGGTGTTGGTATTGCATACGTATTGTTCATTTTAAATTAAGGAACTACGGCAGGTATATCTGCTTTGGGTTGGCTGGCAACATTGTCTTCAAAGGTAACTTTAGTTGAAGCTAGTTGATGATTGGATTTTACCCAATCTCTCGTACGGTTTCTTGAGTCTATTGTATCGGCAACTGAAGATCCTCTACTCGATGTTTGCTGCCGTAGCAGCTCGTATTTTCTATGAATGAAATGCCTTTTTAGTTTGATTTCTTCTTTTAGTAGTTGCTTTTCTTCATCGAGTTGTGCTAAAGCGAGAGATTTTAGTTTTGATGAAGATGTGCTCGAGCGATGACGGCTAGGAGGTTTTAATGGTACGGTTTTCTTCTTTTTGTACAATTTGCTGATTCGTGACTTGGTTGCTGTTGAAACCCACTGGTTTTACTCGGTGTAGGCCTAGGAGGGTGGCCTGATGCGTTCTTACAAGCGTCACATGTTTGACGTCGTTGCAAACAATCTTGACAGGTGGTTTTATTTGTCTTTATACAAACTTCACACGTTTTATTAAATTTGTTTTGCAGGTTAGACAGCCACGATTTTTGCCTCGTGTTCAGATTTCTTCGTATTTACTGGTTGAATATTCCGCGTAACTAGTCGACTGGTTTCTGGCTGACTTGTAATAGCATTGACTTGTTTGTGTTGATCGTGTTTGGGTTTCTCAAAAACTTTATTTTGTGATGCCACATCTGATTTGCTAGTTTGGAGCCTTTGCGATGTTGCTCTAGTTTGTGGTGTATCATGGCCTGGATCCATAGGTATTGGTTTGTTAGACTTTACTGATGAACATTTTTTACACATCCATTCCTTCTTGAAGACGCCGGCGTCCACTTCAGCACACTTAAAATGAAACCAATCGGGACATTTGTCGCACCCGACCATGTTGTCTACAGTTTGTGGTTCATCGCATAATGCACAGTTAACACTTGTTGAATTCAGAGTTTTGGTTTGCGTTGTCGAAGGGCGGTGAGTGTCCCATAAGAGATGATCGTTGGAAAACTTCATTTTCCTTATCTTGTTTTTCTTTGGCGGACATCTTGTTGTATAAGTTTGTATTGGTTTATAATTTTAATTATAAATTTCAGAATGTTGGTTTTATATTTATATAAATTAACTTTTATTGATTGACTGGTGTTGTTTTTATATAAATAAATTTATGTACTATTATTTCGAGCATTCAATTGTTTTGACTTGTTTACAGTTCGTTACATATCTCAAAAAACTACTTACAATTAGTACCCCTAATACAACCTTCAACATTTGATATAACAACAATATACTAGTAGTATAACAACAATAGTGATCAACTAGAGAAATAAATTGACTAAACCTGAATCTAATAAATATATGTTTATGAAAGTTTTTGTTTTCTTATACTTCGCTAGAGCAGTACATCAATTTTGGTTTATATAGCGTTAACATTTTTTGATAGTGTATCTAGTCGGTTAGCCCTGATGAGAATGATATACTTTTTTTAAAGTGTAATAAAAAGTTCTTATCGGTTCGATGCTAGATAGATCGACAATTGTGTGGACACCAAAAAAATTTCATAAATCGCACACCATATTTTGTTAGATTCAGTCGTATTATTCATTATGGGATAACTTCCATGGGAGTGATGTAATATCACAAATAATTCATTCAATTAATAAAAGATGCTATTTAAAAAAAGTCAATAAAAATTATTAACGAATTCGTATTGTTATTAACAAATAAAATGTTAAAATCGATTTTTAGTCAATGTCCAACAAAAATAAAGATGGTTTAGTATAACTATCGTATTCTACGTTCAATTTTCTAAAAAAAACATATTTTTTATTAATATAAAAACGATGTTTACTGTTAGAAATAAATTAATTTATTGAGCGCGGAACAACAAAAAATTTCATAAATTTTTGTCGTCCCGCGCTCGATAAATTAGTTTATTTCTTACAGTAAAACTCATTTCTTTATTAATTAAATATACGTTTTTATTGAAAATTGAACGTAGAATACGATGGTCATACTAAACTCTCTTCATTTTTGTTAGATAACGAATAAAAATTGATTTTAACATTTTATTTGTTTTTAACAATAGGAATTTGTTAATAATTTTTATAAATAATTTTTTTAAATTCCATCTTTATACTTTAATATAAAACAGACAAAAAGTGTATATCTTTACCATAACCGAAGTTATGAATATTTGAAAATGAGTCTTCAAACCAAAAATCACGAAATTCTCGAAATTTAGATCCGCTCTATTTCCCCTAAAAAAAAGAAAAAATCCTTGAAGAAGTATATCTTTTTGTTTATATAGAACACGTTAAAAAGTTTTCAGCTGAATCAAAAATGTCTTAGTCACATTTTATCCAAATCTGTTCGGTATGTAAAAGAATGACCCATATATGGAGTTTTTTGTCGTCCTGCACTCGATAAATTAATTTATTTCTAACAGTAAGAATCATTTCTCCATTAATTAAAACGCTTTTTATAGGAAATGAAACGTAGAATACGATGGTCATATTGAAAACTCATTTCGTGGGCGGGGCAATGACTAAAAATCACTTTGAACATTTTATTTGTTTATAACAATAGAAATTTATTAATAACTTTTATTAGTTTTAATTTTTTTTATAAACTAGCATCTTTTAACTTTAAAATAAAATAAACTAGAAGTTTTTATCTTTAATAGAACCGAAGTTATGAATATTTGAAAATAACTCGTCAAGCCAAAAATCACGGAATTCTCGAAATTTAAAACCGCTATATTTTCAAAAAACAAAAAAATCTTCGAACACGTATACCTTTTAGTTAGAGTAAGGTCAAGAATCTTGCTATTGATTGCATTTTAAAGGAAGGCTCACCAGTCACCACATTTGTTTGCAATAAACTTGTTATTTGTTTACGATAGTGAAAGCAGATGCATGCTTTTTAAATTGATGTTACCCCATACACGGTGTGATGAGCGTTAGGATCACACGCTATTATGAAAGTTGTAGTGGTTAGTATTGCAATACTTGATGAGTTTTCTTACCACTTTCGTTGGTATTTCGTCCCCCGGGTAGTAAGAGACAAATGAAAGATGAATTTTTATCTGCTGATAAATGCATTTAACGGAAATATTTTCATGTGTTTAAAAAAATCTTTGTTCTCGGTCTTTTCACATCTGCGGAATAGATTAGTTTTGCGTTTTTGTTTGTCGATAGATTTTCTATTCTTTTGCTGTCTGTCCTGCTCTTGTATTGCCCATGGCTCCATTTTTGACCTGTGCAGATTAATCTGGACGCAACGGTCAGACTTAGAGTAAGCTGATAAATCAGGGATTATTCTATAGTCAGACATGATATGTGTGCTGTCTGATTAAGGATAAGGTGATGAATCAGGCATGATCCTAGAGTCAGTCATGGAGTGTATGCTGTCTGATTTAGGATAAGGTGATAAATGCACCACCTCAAAACTCATGTAATAGTACAAGCAGCTGATCTGTTAAAACGCTTTACCACATCAGAATACAACTACCATACAGTATGGACTATGGACAACACTTAATGCAAGGTATAATAACAAACGAATATTAGTCTCATCACACATCAAAAGGCTATTAAATTTCGGAACTATTCAAAACGAAGCATCGTCATCAATTGTAACAAATAAAAATAAATTGTTCGCTCAACATACGAATTTAGGGTGGACCATCAGTGGGCCATTATCAACATCAAGGAACGAGACCCCATGAGACCATAAATATGATGGTTCATTTTGGGATTTTGGGAAATTGAAGAAATAGATCCCAAAGAACAACTTTCATCAGAAGAAAAAAAATGTGAAGAAATGTACGAGAATTCTAAGAAAAGATTAGCCATATGTTATGAAGTAAAATTACCTCTAAAGGAAGATAAAACACTGGGTGATTAAAAAAAGAAAAATATGGCGAAGTTGATTCAAGTTGAAAACGATTGGAACGAAACCCAAAGTTAAAGCATTTATGAACGAATATATACAATTTAGGACACAAAATACCTGCAAAAACATCAGAAAATCACATAGCAAAAATTCTTACCACATCATGCCGTCGTCAAAAAATCCAGTTCAACAACAAAGGTACGTGTTGTCTTCGACGCGTCGAGGAAAACGACATCAGGATAAAAAACTGAAAGGATAGTGCCACTATAAAAACATTAGGCGTATATGTTGGAGTCCTTTATCAGATACATTCAGGTTTAAGACAACGGAAATTACCGACTCCAGAAAAACTCACACAAAACGGAGAGGGGTCTCAAACATCGAAAAAATTTTTGACCTGCTAGGATGGGTAGCACTAGTAACCACATCTGAAAAAATATGGTTGACAGGAATTGATTGGGGTGAAGAAATTCCAAAAAATTTGATTGGTTATTGGGAAAAATTCGAGGAACAACTGCCATCTATACAAAATATTAAAATTCCACGATGGATAAATTTCGATGGATCTGGAAAATTGGAATTGCACGGATTTTGTCTTGCATCTGAGGATGCATATTTTGCTGTTATATACAGCAAAATCGCAGATGTACCATTCACGCTACTTAGAGCAAAAACAAAAGTAGCGCCGCTTAAGCAACATTTCATGCCAAATTATTAAAATACGTTCAACAAGCATTAATGATCGAAAGTACAATCTGTTTGTAAAAAAATTGTTGTAAGTAATTTGTATCCAAAGTGACCTTTATGGTCCTAAAAATTTCAAAGATGTCTTATTTAGTAGATGTCAATGGGGTCACACATTTTCCATTTGAACCAATGAACTCGGTTGAGGGGTGGTATAGTTTAAAACCCAAACGTTTTTATTGATTTTTTATTAGATTTTGAACGTTTTATAACAGTTAACTTCAAAAATTGGAACAAAGTACACAAATTTACAAATTTTAACTAAATTTTTTAATCCGAGCGATGTTGGTCATACTTGATATAAAATTTTAATCGAGGATTAATATACATTTTTCTAATTTTTACAGTTTAGTGAAAAATAACAGCACTAATATTTTTTAATGGAGGTCGGCGAATAAATTGATGCAGTTTTTTGTTGCAAATATCTACAATATTTGTTGCTGGCAATTCTTGTATCATGAAATTCGTGTTCTGGACGACCTAAAAAGTCAATGGTCAACTGGACGATTTTGATAGATTAAACTTAGAATATATAAGTAGTAGTAGGGGAAATAAAACATAACTTTGTTTTTAGAAGAATATTAACTTGTTTGGTTTGAGAAAAGGGTAGTTCGAAAATTTTCTGGATATGCAAACTTGGGGTGACTTTTTAATCAAATTGCAAAAAATCACCCAACATAAACCTTTTTATATGCGTTGGAAAGGTAATTTACCGTCCAATCGAAAAAATACACAGCTTATACTGTTAAAAATATTAAATAATTTTCTAGATGGCGCTGATGTAGATCAAGCATTTTTTAAAATTTTTTCCACAATATAAAATTACCAACCTTATCCTAAAACTTATTTAAACTTAAAGAGAGCGTTTTTCTGCAGATATTCATTTTTGAAGAAGTGCATCTCATCAAAAAACAGAAACATTGAAAACAGGGTGGTCCGAAAGATTTCTAGAAATTCAAATTCATTGTAACTTTGAAAACAAAACACAAGGCAACGACTTACCCGATATCAACGGTTTCATGTGCATTGAAAAGGTAAAAAACTGGCATATCGAAAAAAATACACTGTTAAAAATATTAAGAAATTAATTTTTTCAAAATGGCGCAGCTATCGTAAGTTAAACATTTTTTAATTGTTTTTTTCGCAATATGAAAGTTCCAACCTTAACTTAAACTATGGCAAAAATTAAAGAGAGTTTGTTTTTGGTTCTAAAGATATTGATTTTTAAAGATGTGACTTCTTAGATCAAAACTTTTAATTCAGTGTTTAGCGTCCAAATCACGAATTTCATCTTACATTAATTAATAAACACTGGTTGACGTTGGCACTTGGCGAAAGTTTTTAAATAAAATATTAAATAATATAAAAAAATAAAGATTTGCGTCCATTAACACCTTAAAACGCATGTTGTTGTGGGACCTTGGTCTTAAAAGGACCACCAAAAACAAAAGAAAAAAGCCTTTACTTCTGGACATAACAAGCCTAAAACGATACAGAATTAATGTAAGCTTTACCCTTGATCCAAATATGCCATAAATCGATTTGACTGGTTTTTGTATGAACCAAGATAATGGACCGGAAATTTCCCAGACAACCGGCAGGTTTTTAACAATTGTAATGACATAAGGCCGACATCTCTCAAATGTCCATATACTAAATAGGTGTATTGTTTGGGTAACATGTGTATATGATCTCGAATTTCATAATATATAAAAAAATATTATACTTCCCGTCAATTTTGACAATACATAAATCAAATGCACAATGTTAAATAGAGTTAAATGTTTACCAAACACAAATTTACAACCTTCAACTTTCAATTATTTAACGAATTCTCATATTACTTTACTTTGAAATATAAATGATTAATTTACAAAAAAATAATATTAATTATAGTGATACTTTAAAGCAGCCATAATAAGCTGTAATTGTTGTTTAAAAAAAATAAAATTAATCTACAACACTGACGACACATGTGTTTAGAATACACCCGAAATCAAACCAATATATACACTATTGAATTCATTATTTAAATTATGTTTTAATCAATAAAATATAAGTTTTTTACCTGTGATATGATGATTGGTTGTGGTAAAATATCATTAAGTTCACAACCGTATCATTAACAACAGTAGCAAGTCAGCAATCATTACAGAATAAAAACTGATTCAATATTTGTTGAAGTTTCACAAAGGGCAGTATTAGGTCTGACAACCAAGTTTTTCTTTGGAAGAATTTAAAAAATGTCTCAAACCTTATTTTGAGAAGTTTGAGGTAAACATAATATCTATATAAAACAATTTTTCTTTCGGTTCAGGGTTACCAACTATTACACAACATAAACCCAAAGAAATCCTATTCAAACCCGAAGATTTCATTAAATATCATAAATTTCAATAAACAACCTCTAAGAATTTATAAAATATGGACTTAAAACCTCCCACTCCGGTATGTCAAAAACCTTGGTCTATGGGTAGGGTTTGGTATAGGGTAATCCAACAAGGGTCTAGAGGAAGGGTTTGGTTTTCGTTATCCAACTTCGTAATCGATTTCACTAACATCCTTTGTATATCAAAAACTTTCTTAGCATCCAATACCACCTCAACCAAAACAAACCTCATTTACTTGAGCTAGGTAAAACACATGTTTCAAATATTGATAATGCACGATTCGGCTGTAAAAATTATTCTTCAGAGCTTGCATGTTTAAACACTGTGTTGTAATGATATACATATATACGCAATGATTTTAAACATACAAAGATCCCCCAGTATGAAACAAGTAGTATTTCTAAATCCTGCTTTATCTCCCTCAAGCCATCAAGTCTAACTGCTAATTATAATCGTAGAAAAATTGTTGAATCCTTGGATCTTAAATCAATTTTGGACTTGAATCTAGATCTTGAATCAAATCTGGACTGGTGTAAACTGAACCTTATGACATTTAATTCTAGTTTTGTCCTATAAGACCTCAATGTATAGCTAAAATGCAACGTTTTCCAAACAAGCATTATTAAACTCACCTCAACTTAAAATATTGCGTACTAATATAAACCACAAGGACAGCGAAATCCGAAATTCGACGTCCACGCCGCGCCGTGTTGCCTGGGTAATGCTGACAGAATTAGGTTGGTATATTAGAGACAAGCAGAGTAAAAACTGCATAGTCAATGACGCTACATCACGGCGAATTGGCACTTTGAAACTAATGCGACTCAAGCGTCTGTTCTCCATGTCAGAGGCAGCTTGGAGCGGGCGTGTGTCTTGGATAAAGCGGCTCGCTATATAAACGTGTAAAAAGGTTGTTTCTAGTAACCTTAAGATGCAGAACGAACCCATTCACGACAATTCGGGTTGGGCCTAAGGTTAACACCCTAACCCCGGAAATAAAAAATTTGTTAAATTTAGAAATCAGAAAGAGAATAACAGACGCGGAACGTGAGCAGCCTGAGCGCTCCTGATGCTCTTATAAGTTTAGAAACAGAGGCTGAGAGGTATAGGATGGATATCATTGCTCTGCAAGAAATTAGACAGCCGATAATCGGAAAACAATATTTGGATAGTCACTCTCTATACTGTAGTGGTCATCCTTCTCGAAGAGATTTTGTAACTGGCTTTCTTGTTGGTGCACGCATACAAGAAGCCGTGATGAAATTCATCCCGGTCAATGAGAGCAATATTTCTCTTATTGCCGTGCATGCACCAACTGAAGTTCTGGATGTGCTATCCTTTAGAGGTGCATACATTGGAAGTGACCACTTTCTTGTATGTGCTAAGATAAGGTTCCACTTCCCATATCCAGACATTCCAAAATTCAATCAACGGAAACGTTTTAACATCTCATCATTAAAGAGTGCTGAAACGGAAGATATCAAAACCATATTGCAGAAACATTAGAGAAATCAGAAACTATTAATGGAGACTTCGATAAGTCATGGTATTTGCTCAAAGATGCTGTTTTAAGCGCTGTTGAGGGAATACTTGGACGACCACAGAACCACTCCTAGAAGCCATGGATGGATCAAGCATGCCTCGACGCTATTCAATACAAAAGAGATTGCTATCTGAAGTGTCTACAAGGACGCAACCCCAGGTCCACGAAGGAGAACTATAAACTGGCAAGACAAGCCGTTACAAAGCTATGTAGACGAACGAAGAGAGAATGGTGGAAAAGACAGTGTGAGGATATTGAAAGCTTCAATAAGGAACATCAATCGCGTAACTTCTTTCAACAGGTTAAAACCTTAAAGAAGGGCCCTCAAACTAGATCGACTGCTATTCAAAACGAACATGGGGAGCTACAAGTAGACCTTAAAAATATTTTAGATACTTGGGCCGCTTATTTTGAGAATCTTCTCAACTTAAATGACAAGCAAAAAGTCGGGCGACGAGCAAAGCTCATTCGTGCGTCAAAGGTACATGTAGACGAACCAACCAAAGAGGAATTTCGAAGCGGCGCTGTCAAAATTAAAACGCAATAAAGCACCTGGTATATCGACGATATAACATCCTAAATGATTGTACATGGTGGCGAAACTCTATCCTTAAGATTGTTTGAACTTGTTCAAATGATCTGGAGACTGAAACCATGCCACAGGACTGGAACACAGCTATGCTGATACCAATCCATAAAAAGGATAATCGCCTACAATGTGCAAACTACAAAGGAATCGCTCTCCTCTGCACAGCCTATAAGACCTTTTTATACATTTTGCTATCAAAAATCAATCCTTTTGCGGAACAACTGTTTGGAGAATATCAGTGTGGCTTCCGGCGGGGCCCAGGTACCACCGATGCACTTTTCTCGATAAGGATGATTTTGGAAAAGTGCAGAGAGTTCAACATACTCTTCATCGATTTTAGGCAGGCCTACGACTCTTTCAAACGAGAGACTGGTCTGCTCTGGTGTCGACAGGAATTCCTGGTAAATTGGTATCACTATGCAAAATGACAGTACAGAACTCTAAATGCTGTGTACGAGTAGAGAATAAAATATCAAAGTTTTTTAAAGTCTTCTCCGGTTTAAGACAAGGTAATGCTATATCTCCTATACTTTTTAATTTAGCCTTGGAATATGTGTGCCGTCAAAAGAAAATACCGACTAACAACAATATCTTGTCAATAAACTCAGTACAGATGTTCGCGTACGCTGATGATGTTGTCATCCTCGGCCGAAGTGAAGCTGTTATGAGTGAGACTTTCAAGTCGCTTGAGAGTGGTACTAGAAAAATTGGTCTGCAAGTTAACTACGATAAAACCAAACATATGAATGTTTCAAGAGAGGTTGAGAAGAAAGATTTGATGTGCGGCGATGAACGAATTGAGGGAGTTGAATCTTTTAAATATTTGGGATCAATGCTTGACTTTGAGTATCGAGCATACTTACAGATATAAAAGCTCGAATCGCTGCAGGTAATCGAACTTTCTACTCAATTAAACCTCTCCTTGGATCACTGTATGTATCATTTAATACCAAGCTCAAGTTATACAAGAAATTGATTAGACCGGTTGTGATGTATGGGTCACAAACGTGGACCCTTACACAAAATGACGAATTGCATTTATCTGTATTTGAGCGTAAGATCCTACGCTACATTTTTGGTCCACTTAAGACAGACGATGGAGAGTGGGAGTGGGGACGTAATAAACGACTTAAAAAAAATCGGCTGCCATGTCAATTGTGTCGCTGTTGCAAATGACCGTGGTAAATATTCAAAGCTGATTAGCCTGGCAACGCTCCTACACGGAGCATGAACGCCTTAAAAAAAAAAAAAAAAAAAAAAATCCCCCACAGTCAGACGGCTAACTTCTATTTTCTTTATCACAAATACCTACTCTATCCATTCAAATTTAATTCAAACGGCATCAAAACACTAACAAAAGGCAACGCTGCCTCCCGTTCTATAACTAAAGACACTG
Source organism: Diogma glabrata (assembly GCA_963693315.1). Taxonomy (NCBI): domain Eukaryota; kingdom Metazoa; phylum Arthropoda; class Insecta; order Diptera; family Cylindrotomidae; genus Diogma; species Diogma glabrata. Next base: position 151,272,817 of record OY856187.1, read on the forward strand.
GAAACTGAAAAAAAACAAACAAACCTTTAACCAGACTGGCATTTTGTTCAAGGGGGCATCCGGTCATTACGATCTAGATTGGATCAGGGTGTAATAGGACAAGACCTAATAGAGCATTTCTCCTCCGAGTCCTTTCAGGAATTGTATATGACTTGCCTTATTTGAACTGAACCGGCTGGGATATCTAAAACCTATTCCAAACCCAGTAGTGAATACCCTGAAGTCATATTCCGTTTGTTTGATGGAAAATCGAATCAATACGCCGATAAAATAAAAAATGTGGTCTCGACCATTTCCTATTTTATTGAACCTTCGGTAATCGTTAGTGTAGTAAAAAAAATTAATACGCTTTAGCCTTGACACAAGGTGGCTCGAAAGTTGTTAAGAAATTTAGAGACAAGGAAAGTTTAAAGTCAAATTGTGCTCGAACGGATTAGTCGAATTTAATGAATTTTTTTTGTTTGAATAATACCTTTATAAAAATATTACACCGAGTTTACCGATTCTATCTTCGAACTGTTTTTGTTCAAAATGTATTAAATAAATTTTTATTAAAACAAAATTTTTGCCTACTTGAAATTTTTCAGTTTTAATTTTCAAAGATGGCGAAACCAAATAGTACTTTTTTCGTTTTGTTTTGTTTCTTTTGGTTTTCTAAAAATTTAGTTTTTTAACCAATACAAACTTAAATTGAGGACCTGGCAGCAAAAGAAGGGGAGATCCAAATTTTTTTCATTGCTCTTTTTTTCGCCTAAAATATGAACAATGATCAGTTCTATCGTTCCATTCATGAATCTCTATATGTTTAAAAATTTGCACTTGCTTCCCTTTTGTTGCAAGGTCTTCAATCACAGATAGCTAGATGTATTGTTTTGTTCACGATAAAAATACATTTGAGTATTTACCAACAAAAAATATGCCAGGTTTGAATTTTCCCGAAATTTGGCATGCAGATAGTTTAAACACAATTTAACTTTGAACTTTCCTTATGTCTATATTTCTTAATAAATTTCGAGCCATCCAGTGTCAAAACTAGGAAAAAATAAAAAAGTGAAAAACACTATATGCTTGTCAGGCGGCCTTCCCAACTCAAATTAAGTTACTAAACCATATTTTACTTTAGCTTTAAAACGACTCTAATATTTAAATTGCTTATAGTAAATGTATATATTTGAGTAATTAGAACTTTTAAATGCTAAGTTGTGACCATGTTGCAACTTTTATATACATATATCTATACTCATCATTTTATTTGCTATCGTTTTTTTTATAAGATTGTGAAATACATCTTTATTTACTTATTGTATTTAAATTAAATTAAATTATTAGAAACTATTATTTGTTTCTTATGCAATTTATTGTTTTGACTATATGTAATTGTAGAGTGGTTTTACTTATTCTTAGGATATCGCGTGTGTTTGATTCCACTTATATAATACAATTTAATATTTCTTTTATATTATTTATTTATAATTTTAATAGCTTCAGCTCCGTAATTGTCAGTAGTTAGATAAATGCTATAATTAAGTATAATGTTCTTGTACTACAACATTCTTACAACGTCGTTGATACTTTGTCGTTAAAATTCAATTATGACAACAATTGATCTTAATTGAAACTCATAAGAATTATCAATAACAATAATTGTTTATCCGGTTGATTATTATTTATTTTCCACTTTTTTATCAACACAATTGCTTAATGGGTAATATTTCTTTACAGCTTGTGACAGTTTTAAACAGATTTTTATGTATTGAAATTTCACAATTAAGAAAGTTTGTTGAATCTTTTGTTGTTAGCAATCGCAACAAGCACATTCACCAAACGTTTCAATATCAAAATGCAAATTTTACATGTGTATGGGGTTGAGATTATGAGCCATCGTTCAAAGATTTGAAGGATTTATTTACTGTAGTTCTGTAACATTTTATTCTGTGAATAAAAATTACTTGTATCAAATTCTTTGGGTACAAAAACTCGATCTAAGGTAAAAAAATTTTGCTGTCAGAGCAAAAACGTTAATGAACAGAGGTTTTTTCTGTTCTTTGTCAAAAATCAGAAGATTTTTTTTGTGTTGATTGATTTTAAAAAATCTAGATCAAGAAACGTTTTATCTGCTTGACAAAAAAACTAATTTTAGTTGTGGAACAGCATTAAAATTTTCTTTCAGCATTTAAGTAAGACCTATAACATTATATGGTATCAACTAGATAAACCAGAAAATATCTGGTAGCTGCATGCATGGATGGGATCAGTTTTTGTTGATTTGCTGTTTTTATTTTTCATCTACGGGTGTGACAACCCCGCGCATTTCAGTTTCTTCTATTGACATATGAGCTAAAATATATGAAAAATCATTAATTGACAATCATATGATATATCACATACCACTGGCAACGGCAATGCGATGTCACTAGCCAAGCTGATATCTTTGGGGTGCTGGCGGATGAACTCTATACTGTCAACGGTAATCTTAGTTATGGGAATTTTTTTAATAATGACACGCTATTGCTTGCTCGATGAAACGAACTTTTATATAACTGTATCTGGGCTTTAACCATGGAGGAATATAGTGCGTCCCATGATATACTGGAATATACTGGAATATTGGCAACCCAATTTTAGTTTTGTTATTGCAATTTTTTTAAAAAATTAGCTTTTCACCCTTGTATTTAAATCTTGAAAAATCCTTTTCACTAAGATTTTGCTTGTATCCCTCATATAATGGTCTACGTCAAAAATTACAAATGGTTGAATTGATCCAGAATAAAACAATTTTGCCTTTTTCGGTGACACTTTTTGATGGTGCAATAAAATCATATCAAATCATGTTCAACGTCCAACGAATTGCGCAAAATTAAAAAAATACCCAAAAAATATTGAATTTGTTCAAAATTGATTTTTAGAGTTGGGCAAGTATCACAAACCCGAACAGTTTTGACCATATCCAATTCACAAAATTTAGTCCAATAGCAATCATGTTTTACATCTGAGTTGAATTTTTATGTGTAGAATCGGCTAAACGAAACAAACTCCAAATTCTGAGGGCTCTAAGCCCGTTCATGTTTGCTTTTAGGGGTGCAAATAGTAATCAAAACCAGACCAAATTTTGCACGTCCCCATCACAATGCAATTGTCAATCAAACATGTAATCCACATCTAACGGATTAGATTGTGCCCAATTTTGTGAATGCTTAAACGATCGCCATCAATAAAATATAAAAATTTGCTGTTTTGAAGTGGATTTATTTTTTAAAAAAATAATATTGTGACGATTATGGAATACGATAGAACATAACACAATAGAACATCTTTCGAGAAAATACTCTTTAGAGAAAATAGTTCCACAAAAGAAATATAAAAGATAACAAACGTAACCAAAGTAAACATATAATATTAAGTTTTTGTTTATCTTATAAGAAAGTAAACGATCTATTAAGTATGCTACAGACCTACAATCAAATTGCACAAAAAATCGAAAACGAAAATAAACGAAATAAAATTTAGTGTAAAAATCATTTTGCTTATTTTCGTTTTCGATTTTTTGTGCAATTTGATTGTAGGTCTGTAGCATACTTTAGAGAATAGGTAAATAAACAAATTGAAAAGAATAGATCTAGTCTAGTCTATGTGTCAATATTTGAAGATCGTGCTATTATGTTTATGTTGATAAAGGAAGGAAAAAAGGGTTTGTTCTATCTAGAATATCATAGTAATATCGAGGCTATTTCATGTAGTATATATAAGAGGTGTTTTTCGAGGATAAAATTAGTATAAAATTGTTAGTGATAGAATTGTGTATAAAATTGTTAGCGATAGAATTGAGTATAAAAATTGTCAGCGACAGAAAAAGTATAAAATTTAGCAGTGATATAGGCGAGTTAAAATTAAGTTATAAGTAAAAAGTGTTATAAGTAGAAAGTGTTATAAGTAGAAAGAAAAAGATTATTGTAAGTAAAGTGTAATAGAATTATAAGTGGTGAATTATTGTTAGTACAAGAACAATTAAGGGGAATAGAAGTAAAAGAAATATTTTTATAACAAAATCTTGAACAAATAAAATTATAACGTTTAGAAAATCCATTGTGTTTTAATTTCCTGATTTAGTAATCGAACTAAATAATTGTAACTCGGCGAATAAACGTTACAATATGATATTTGATTGTCTATTATGATCATCTCTAGGAAGTTTGTAGTTCACAATGCAATCATAATTTTTATTTCAATTTTCTTAGTTTCGTTTAAATTGTTATAACTAAAAATTTCATTCAGTCTAAAACGACAAATTCAAACTTATTTTATTGTCTGTTGAAATGAACCCAAAACCAAAACAATTTCTATATGTTTCTACTTCACATAACACTCGGATCAATCCGACTTGTGTTTCCCATTTTTTACGGATTTAGCAAACTCTAATAAAAGTTGAGACGATCCCAGATCAATAGAAATTAATTTTTGGGATGGAAAAAATATCCAAAACTTATAGAATAGGGTTTGCATGCTTGAAATTCTTGTACCGGATTGCAAAGTAGCCCAATCCAGAGGACGTAACGTAACAATATAAAATGTTAATATCTTCACATATTGAAAACAATTGAACCCAAAATTATTTATTGGTCCTCAATTATATTGCAATGATAACTCATCACCAGATGCATCTTAAGTTACTTCAGACGAACGTGAAATAAAAACTGAAATTTTTTTGAACTAAAAACTGGATTTTCAGAATATTTCTGTCATTAGTTTTTGCATTATATAGTTAATGGTGATCTTCTTTTTGTCACTAACGATATGCAAAACATGGAAGAATTCCCTGCTGTTGACGGCTAGAGCTACGGTAATCTCTATCTTAGCTTAAATGCATTTCAAACTTCATGTATTTGGTCATAAATTGAGTTCGTCATTTCCTCCTGGCCATTTAAACAACAGTAACGAATATATGTATTATTTGAAAAATCTTTGCTCACGTTGCTTAGGAAAGGTAAGCTTACTTGAGCAGTAAAGTAATCTAAAAGGGATTGTAATCAATCTTATGATTTTGGCATTTTGAGATGCGTTTCCATTGTCATCTGATACCGAGGTCTTGAAAATTCATCCATATATTTATGAATGAAAAATCAAATAAGGGCTTATACGGTATAAACACTTACATCTAAAGAAAATCCCAAATATCAAACAAAATTATTCTTTCCATCGACCGTGAGAGTTTCCCCTTTTTCGTTATAGGCTGTTTGTGAGTTTTTGAAGAAGAAGTTGACAGAACTTCTGGATTGGATTGTGAATCTCAAATGGAATAACATAATGTGCTACAAAACCATTGTTCATTTGCACTCCAATCTTAAACAGTTTAATCATGTAATCTGAAACAATGGTGATGTAAACGGACAATTCATCAGTATGTTTATGGATAGTTGTGCTTCTGCTACTGCTTTGTTGCAATACCACATGTCTTCTACCGTAAGATCCGTTACGTTCTACGGACATCTAAATATATAGTTGGTTAACACTTTGTGTTGTGCCATCGCATGCAAAATGCTTGTCATTAATTTCGGGGTCAATATGGTGGTCATGTTACTGTAAGATTCGTGACCAAACGAATTTAAATTTTGCTACATTACTTTTAGTGCTGAGTGGTAGTATATTTTGACACCGACTTATGGTGACTTTCGAATCAGAACCCAATATTGTAAGTATCTGTAACAGCTTTGGTGTGAAGTCTGATTATATGTAGGTTTTATTTTATTTGTAGGTTTACCGATATTTCCAATTGATGGAAAGCTCTGGCGTTCCGTGCCGCACATTTATCACTTTTTTACATATTTTCACAATTGATTGTTATGTCTCTGACAGGTAAAATCATAAAATAACAATGCATGATTTTTCATGATACTCTTTTAATACTTAAGTTATTGTACTTTTTGGCGCCATGTGCAATACTCCTCTCTTCGATGCTCGATTTCTAAGTATATAACCGTTCAACTCAGCATGTTGAATGTTACTTTACCGTTTTGAATTAGAAAAGCCATCTTAGTCCTCCTGGATCCATACATACATAATTTCTTCGATGGTCCAATAACAATTTTATATTAAGTACAGCCAGTGTATGTAGACATTGACGCTGTGCACAAGCACTTGTTTACATCCCTCCTCATCACCATGTTATCGTTTAACAAAACAATCCTAGAAAATGAGTAGTTATCCTTGTTCTTGAGATATTTTTTTCTAAAGTTAAAACAAAATTCCAATGTCGTCTCTATTTCCTTCTAACACCACAGCTAAAGTGTGGATAGGTGAGTGGGTAGTTAGGCTGAACGAGACTAAGAAACCGCGGGTTCAAATTGTGGACAGAGCAAAAGCGTTTTTTTAATGTTTCCTTGATAACCTTAAATAACCCACTATACCCCGGTCTGCAAGGCAAGTAATCATCACAAGAAAACTGAATTAACTGATGAAATTACAATATTGAGGAAGTATGTGAAAGAAATAGGGCAAACTAGACTTTACAGTCTACATGCCACTTCATGAAAAACATAGCCTTCCTTAAAAAAACTGTACAGCTTCATGGATTCTCTTCATGGATATTCAGTACCGATTATAGCAGCTACTGCCATTTGTTGGTAAAATTCGTAAGTAATATACAAAAAAATTTGTAGGTAAAATCAAAAAAACACTCGTCTGTGAAATTTATTTAAAGTACATGTTGTATGATTTTTTTTCGTAATTATAAAATGTCCGGAAAATGTTTTTTCGTAATATAAACAACATCCGTTCTGTGGTGTCGATCAATTCTAATAATTATTTTTTGTTTTGTAAGAAATGGATAACTATTAAAAAAATCCATATAATATGACCCATACTAATATTTCATGATGAAATAAAAATAAAATAAGAGGTGAAAGATACTTTTTTAAAAAATTTCAGCAACAAAACTACAATTGGGTTACCAATAATCCAGCTAGTGGCATATTCCTAAATCATTTAAAAACTGCCTTTTTCGATAATTAAAGTGTTAATATGATTTGTATGAGTTGCAAGCAATAGCACCGCATCAGTATACTCCATAACTAAGATTGCGGATGCTATCTTTGACTGCATGTAGTTAATCCCCCAGAACCCCTAAGATATCATTTTGGTTATTAATATCTCAATCCTCTTGATTGTGGTTTGTGATATATCACTTGTATGTCAATAGAAGAACTGGAGTATGCGAGGTTATCGCACCCGTAGATAAAAAATAACAAAAATTGATCCTTCCTACGTACAAAAATTAAAAGAGAAAGCGTACAAAAATTAAAGATTTATACATATAAAACCGCAATTAGAATGTTGATATCTTATGAAATTAATTTAATCATTATTAATTGGAATTAATTTTTTATCAAAAGTCCATAATTTGACAGCTTTACAGAAGCTTCAGGATCTTTCTTATACGACCTACGCAAATAAACCCATTTACATTACAAAAAACAAAAAAAATATTGAATGATCGGTTTGGATACAGTATATTCATTACTATTAGAAAACCGATTGACTTAGCAGTAGATTCCAAAAGAGCAGCAAATACAGTCTTTATAATTTTACTGACCTCTAAAATTTACTTAATTTCAAAAACCACAGCATTTCAACATTGAGTTTGAACTGAATTACAGTTTAATTTCATTGATTATACATATCAAATTTATGTAAATATTTGGTAAAATATTTATAAATCTTTAAAAATTTCAAATACAGATTTATGGTTTTATTTTTCTCATTTATGTTTTTTATTAGAGTTTGAAACGCTCTTATATCACTTCTATATTTTATTCTTTCAGAATATAAATAAAATATATTTATTACTCTTAAATTGAGATAATTACTTTCTTTAAAATACTGAAACATTTAATTTTTGCTGCGAAATTGATGCTTTCCAACGTAAAAAATAAATAATTTTTGTAAATGTTTTGTTCAATTTTGCTAGTAATGTTATAAAAATATATAACAGGATGACTAAAAGGTACTGATTTTTTCTTTTGCAAATCGGATGAAAGGAACGAAAAACAAAGTAAAAACTCTAAAAGAGTGAAATCGAAAAAACTAAAAATTTTGCTCTCCGAGGAAAAACGGTAGTGAAATTATAAACGTTTTGATTTATGAATACTATTTTAATGAGTGAAATGGGTGGTCGAATAAAATAAAATTGCAAACTCTATTTTTTATCAATCGCTCAGTTACAGTAAAACTTCGAGTATTTGTTGAATTTTTAACGATTCTAATTGTAAACTTTTTTTCATACATGTTTACTATTCCTCAATCTTTTTTTAAGTTTATAGATTTTTACTAGTCTTAATATTTGATTTTGGTCGTTAGCTATGTCCATTTATTGTTTTTCGTGTCCTATCACTAGTTTGTATATCGAGGTCGAGAATTTTAAGGTCGGTTGGATCTGTCGTGATTATTGTCGTTTTTATTTAAAATGAACTTACATCTGACTAATTGGTTCTAAATAGTCAGAACAACGATTTTAGCCAATTAAAGAGATTGTGTTATGCTCTATAGGCCCTAAATTTATTTTCATCCCTCTGCGACGTAGAAGATGTTGGTGGCGAAGCTTACTGAGCACTGAAAATTTTAAACGTGAATCGTGCTAGTGTTATAACAAATTAACAAACAAGTGACCTTCAGAAACTGTGTTCTAGTCAACAAATGGCTTTTATTAACAATCACTAGTATTCTCGTGAGTTCAGAATCCAAAAATTCTGGTAGAAATATCGGATTACTGACGGATTATCGGTTTCAGTCCATTTATAAGTTTTTGTGAGCCGATTATTTTGCTGTTCCGGTTGAGTAGTCAAACGCGGCTAATGAGTGACCAAAACTCTGATTTTCTGGTAAGTGCACTTTTCTTTATTGGCTGAAGGTTTACAGGTTTTTCTCCCATCAGCTCATGCCATATAATGAAGCTCATGTCATAACGGAATAATTTAAGTGTTGAAATATTATTTGGGCTCAAAAATAAACTAAGTGTATACCGTAACCGGTAACGTCAACCCGTTTCAAGTATGTACTATCTAAATTTGCCATGTTCAGTTATAAACTGGGTCATAGGAGAAGCCAGAATTACCTTTTTCTTATCTAAAGGTTACGTCACTGATGAAGATACGTGTGATTTCCTGTATCCCAGACATCCCAGCGTGCCTTCCATTCGTTGAGAATCTCCTGATGCAGTGTCTGTTTTTTATTTATGTTTTTAACTCTACTGTTTGTGTTTACAGCACGGCTGAATAATTTGATCTACTCCTTTAGAGGAAAGTCTACAGGGATTGTACCCGCAATGGCCTGACCTGAGTCGAAGTTGTAGAGATGGATCTCTAACCTCGGATCATGCAGAGTAGCATATTTCTTTGAGTGCTTAAAGTAGCTACGGAGTATGCTTAACGTTTGTCCGCCCATACCAACCAGCTAAGCAGTACCTTCAAATAGATGCCACTCTCTCTCTCTCTGGCGTTTACATCCCATGGAGGGATTTTGCCGTCTGTGCAATCAGCTTCCAATCGTCTCCGTCTCGTTCCATAACCAGTTGACCCCAGTTTCGATATCCTATATCACGAAGGTCTTGGATGATGTCATCACGCCAGCGTTGTCTAGGTCTTCCTCTTCGACGAACACCAGCTGGTTGTTGTTAGGACGCTTTTTTAATCATTCTATCTAATGGTGCCCTTTCTACATGACCAAACCATCTTATCCGGTTAGATTTAATGAATCCGATTACATCGCAGCCTCCAAGAAGCTGTCTGATTTCATGATTCATTCGGATTCTATACTGATTTTCAGCAACTTTACATGGACCATAAATTGTTCGTATGACTTTCCTCTCGAATGTTGATAGAATTCTACAATCGGAGGAAGTCAGTGTCCAGCTTTCGCTTCCAAAGGTAAGCACAGGTCGGATTAATGCTTTGCAAAGTGTGAGTTTGCACGACTGCGAAAGATGTTTGGATCGCAAAAGTTTTCAGTATGCGTAGAAAACTCTGTATGCGGCTGAGACACGGGCTTTAATATCTGCCTGCATGTCTTTTGACGATGTTATTACAGACCCGAGGTATTTAAAGTTTTCTACACGTTCCACTTCATAGTCGCCAGTATTCAGATTTCCGGGAGGTATGTTCCTGGATGTTGTTAAAAGTTTAGTCTTGCCGGTGTTAATGCATAATCCAAGTCGTTTAGCATTTCTTTCAAGCTGAGAGAGACTATCCTTAATATCGCTTCGTCTACGTCCGAGAATCGCAATATCATCTGGATAGCCAAGAATTTGACTATAGATTTGTTAAATATACAGATTTGTGTCTCAATGCGGCTTTTTCTTATCGCGTACTCAAGCACCAAATTAAATAGTACGGGCGCGAGTGCATCACCTTGTCGAACACCTGATGTTATATCAAAAGAGTCAGAAACTGACCCTTCGATTACTATTCTACAGTTTGATCCCGATGTTGTGAGTTTGCACAGAGAAACAAGTTTCGCTGGAATACCAAGGCATATGAGTGCAGACCAGAGGTTGTCGCGGATGATGCTATCATATGCTTGCTTGAAATCAACGTAGAACTGGTGAATGCTGATGTTGTACTCCCAACATTTTTTCAGAATCATCCTTAAGGTAAAACATTGATTTGTGGTTGAACGGTTGGGACGAAAACCACACTGATAGTCGCCGATGATAGATTCGGCAAATGGGATCAGCCAAGCGAGTACGACATTAGCTAGTATTTTATATGCAGTGTTCAACAGTGCGATTCCACGATAATTCGCACACTTTAGGCGGTCACCTTTTTTATGTAGCGGAACAATGAGAGCTGTTTTCCATTCAGCAGGTAGTTATTCTTGGTCCCAGATTGCAAGAATCAGATCATATATACGTGAGACCAGAGCTGCTCCTCCATTCTTAAATAGTTCTGCAGGGATTCCATCGATACCTGGTGGTTTGCCATTTTTTAATTTTTTGATGGCAGCTTCCACTTCTTCTATTGTTGGGTAAGGGACAAAAATCTCCTCACTTGACGGAGCAATTGCGTAGGTCTTGAAAGTGGGATCGCCATACTTCCAGCACATCACGTTCACTTGTTGTAAGCTCGTTGTTTCCATTTTTGATGCCTGTAGATCTTGGGTGGAAATCTTTGGTCAGATTCCGCGCATTGGCAAAACACTCTTTCGAATTTCCATTGGCCGCATGTTGGTTGATATTTTCGATACAGCTCTTCATGTGTTCGCGTTTCTTTTTCCGTAGGAGTTTTGCTGAGACTTTTCTGGCGCATAGATAATCAGTTTGGGAGCTTCGGGTGTTTCTTGTTAACCATTTTTCTCGCAGTTTTTGTTTGTGCTCAATGTTTTCGCGGCACTCGTCATCAAACTATTTGTTACGTGATTTCGGTGGTCGTTTTCCGATTGTAGTTTGTGCTGCGGATATGATGGTTGATTGAAGCGTTTGCCATTCTTCTTGTATGTTTAATGGCATCTCAGATGGGATGTCACGCTCTTCTATGCTTTGCGTTACAATTTCCTGATATCTATTCAGTGTTTCCAGGTGTTCAAATGCTTCGACATTCCAGCGCACGGTTTTTTTTGCTTGCCTATTAAATGTAAATGGTAATTTGCACTTATACTTAAAGATGACAAGCATATGATCGGTGTCCATATCAGCACCTCTGTATGATCGAACGTCAGTTACACTTGTAGAGTGTCTCTTAGAAATCATGACGTGATCGATTTGATTTTCAGTTCTTCCATCGTTTGATTTCCACGTTGCTTTGTGGATTCTCTTATGAGGAAAGAAAGTGCTAGAAATTACTAGATCATACATCATAGCCAGTTCAGCTGCGCGAAAGCCGTTATTGTTACTAGTATGATGCAAGTTGTTAGGGCCGACATGTGTTTTAAGTTCTGCACTTCTACCAATTTGCGAATTGAAGTCACCTACCACGATTTTTATATCGTGCCGCGGGATGTTATTGATGACTTCTTCTAACATGGAGAACAGACGCTTGCTACACGTTTATATAGCGAGCCACTTGATCCAAGACAGACGCCCGCTCCAAGCCGCCCCTAACATGGAGAACAGACGCTTGAGTGGCATTGGTTTTGTGGCGCCAATGACTCGCCATGGTGCAGAATCATTGAGTATAAGCAGTATTTACTCTGCCCCTCTCAACTACACCAACCTAATTCTGTTAGCATTACCCAGGTAGCACGGCGTGGACGTAGAATTTCGGATTTCACTACCCAAATAGATGCCACTACAATCAAATAATGATTGAATAATGAACAATCAAGTAATTTGTGATTGTACACCTTGTGTAAGTGTGAAAGAAGAACTCGAATTTCTCGCATATTCGTGCTATCTCATCCAAGTCCACACCAAGGTATCCTGCTGTACCAACAATTTTTATTGTAATGCCATTTGCTTTGATGGTTGGTGGCTTTGCTCTGTAATACTTGCCCTTTAGCTGTAGTTAACAATTTTTTGCTGACAAGATAAACTTGTTCCTTCGCGATCAAGAGGTCATTTGCTTTAGTATTTTGTGACATCTTTCTTGTAATTTCTTCCTTGAATTTCCAGTAATTACAATTACATACTTTATCATCAGCGTACGCAATATCTGAAGGTCTATCTATCATGCTGGTGTCAAAGACCATATTCCAGATAGTTGAATCAAGAACAGATCTTAATCTACATCTTTGCTTCTCAAGATGGACGGGTCTACGCTCCAGAAGTACTCGGAACCCAGTTCAGACCAAAGACCATCACAAAAATTTCGACGAAAGGTGCTACTTCGACGCTCCATTTTTTTTGGATAAAGAAGCAGTTGTCACTGGCCTCACTGCTTCAGATCCTCCTCGTCATGGTCGGAATTGAAAGAAATCCTGGACCAAATAAAGTATAGCATTGTGCAATATGCAAAAATATTTTAAGGGCAAACTCAAACACTACATCCGTCCAGTGTAATAGCTGTAAAGAATGGTGTCATCTCAAGAACTGCTCAGGCCTTGCAACACATAAGCAATGGACCAAAAACTACATAGCGCCATGTTGCAATGCATCAAGTCAACATACAAATACGAGCTCGCAACAGAACACAATGCGAATGAGCACACATCCGGAAACCCTAAGTGATGTGAAAATAATGTAGCTAAATTGTAACGGTCTCTTAAACAAAATCGATAATATCATCAACTTTATGTATAAAAACAATATTCTAGTCGTGGTTTTACCAGAAATCAAATTGAATGTTAGATCTAAGATTATTGATAGTATCTGTGATTATAGAATTATAAGACTGGGTAGAGGGAGGGACAAAGGTGGTGGCCTTGCTTTTATTAAAATGCAATATTTACTTAATAACACACATACTTGCTTTTATCATACACAAAACCATTATCTACCGTACAACCACATTACCAGCAGTACCGGAAACTGATAAACACCTAGAACAACTGGGTACTACAATAAAATCCGGGAATACGGAGATAAATCTAGTCAATATTTATATTCCACCAGTAAGCAGGTGTGATATAGGTAATGAACCGTCCATAGGACCTTTATTTTATAGCAAAAACTGTCTAATTCTCGGCGATATGAATGCTCACCACGATCTATGGCACTCACACTTGAACACTGACTCAAGAGGTGAAAATATTGCAGATGAAATTGACGGCTCCAACTTTGGAGTCCTCAATGAACCACAACCAACAAGAGTAACAAATAACTCATACTCGTCTGCAGATGTTTCACTTGCCAGCATGTCACTAATGCCAATCGCTGAATGGAGAACTGAAATTGCATTGGGATCAGACCATGTGCCGATCATAATCACCTTAAGCCGTTCCTTAAACGAAATGAAATTCGAGAAGAAGACATACAACAAAGCAGACTAGGATAATTTTACCAATTTTACTGAATTGGAATTCAGTAAGCAAATTTTACCAATTGACGCCCTCTCTGGGGAAAGAAAATTCAGAGAAGTTTTTAACAAAGCTAGATCTCGCTTCATTCCAGCCGGTGGAATACAAAATATTAAACCAAACTTCCCACAAGAAGCTTGTGTACTTTCCTCCCAAAGAGATGACATCCGTAAGGCAGATCCAACTGATTCTAGAATTCCGGGCCTGAACAAGCAGATAAATAAACTAGTAATGGAACACAAACGTAACAAATGGAAAGATTTAGTGAGTAAGTCAATCTTTGGCATAAATAAAAGCCTGTGGAAGGTGATTAAGGGTTTAACACAGCCGCGTCAAACGCATAACAACTGCATGTTCTCCTGCGATGCTATCCCAACCGAAAACCATAGAAAATGCGCAACAAAATTCAACACGCAGTTTACAGAAAAGCAAAGTAAACATGAAAAAGAAACTAGGTCAGTATTAAGACATATGCGCAAACTTAATACTGAAAATGTCGAGGATATCATAATTTCCGAAGAAGATGTTGGAAACGCAATAAAGAAATCCAAACCATCTAAAGCTATTGGATCAGACGGCATTTCAGCCATCATGCTAAAACACATTGGACCCAAAGAATTGAACTTTCTCACTACTATACTAAACACATCTCTAAATACGCCCCCGATACCAAATATCTGGAAAACGGCTAGAATAAGTCCCATTTTGAAACCTGGCAAACCTGAAGCAAAGGGAGAATCCTATAGACCGATCTCTATCCTCTCATCGGTTGCAAAATTAATAGAAGCACTACTACTACCTCGGTTAACAGAATCTTGTAAATTGGCGTCACATCAGCATGACTTTAGGAAAGCACACAGTACAACCACCGCGCTTCATAGAATCCAAAAAGAAATCAGCGATGGTCTAAACCAAAAACAACCCTGTGCTAGAACAATTTTAGTTGCACTTGACCTGTCAAAAACTTTCGACACAGTGTCACATGTTGCACTACTGAACGACATATTCAACACCAATCTGCCAGGTCTAATAAAGCGCTGGTTGTGCCACTATCAAAGAGGCCGCCAAACATACGTTGAGTTCCGTAATTCTAGATCTAAGATGAGAGTGCTCAGACAAGGAGTTCCACAAGGTGGAGTTCTCTCGCCTTCATTATTCAACCTTTACTTAAGTAGTTTACCTGCACCACCGGAAGAAATAACAATCACGTCATATGCAGACGACTGCACGGTGCTTGCAACAGGAAACAACCTGGAACAACTCACCAATGTCCTAAACACCTACCTCAACACCTTGAATGAATGGTTTAAAACCAAAAAATTGAAATTGTCCACTGAAAAGTCCACTTCCACACTTTTCACCACATGGACGAAGGAGGTAAATACAATACTCAATATCTGCATTGACAACATACTAATTCCTACTGTGAAAAATCCAAAGCTGCTGGGGGTAACATTCGATCCACTACTTAAATTCAACGCTCATGCTCAACAAGTAAATACAAAACTTAAAATCAGGAATAACGCACTGAAAGCTCTAGCGGACAGTTTGTGGGGTAAGGATAAAAGCACAATAATAACGGCATATAAAGCAATAGGAAGGCCTTTCATAAATTACGCTGCTCCCATATGGACACCCCAAGTCGCTGACACCCACTGGAATAAGTTACAGATAACACAGAACGCAGCCTTGCGTACAGCAACCGGATGTCACCTGATGGCCCACTGAGATCACTTGCACGAAGAATGTACCATATTGCCGGTCCGTGAACACAACGAAATGCTTATCAAACAATATCTTTGGTCCTGTCATAGAGAGCAACATCCCTGCAATGACACCTTATCCATGACAACACCACCTAGAGACATAAGAAGGACGGCGAAATGCTTCCTACAGGATGTCAAAAACAATGAAGACATAAATAACATCGACGAGCCTACGTACAGGAGGGGGTTGAAAAAGATACATACAAAAACCGTTGAAGACACAATAAAGAACTACGCCCCGAATCGAGTTCTTAATAGCAAACCACCACAAGTCGCTGCTGAAGAGGTAAAACTGCCACGCAGCACCAGAACCATCCTAGCGCAGTTAAGATTCGGTTGGTCACGCATCTTGAATAACTTCATGAGTAGAATTGACCATGAAATTGTTGACAAGTGTCCCAAATGTGAGGGCACGCCACATGATGCCAACCACCTTCTCAATTGTCCAGAGAAACCAACCGACCTGACGAAGGAAGATCTGTGGTACCGCCCAAGGGCAGTAGCAGAGTTCCTGAACCTGAACTTGGAGCCGGAAGAATAGCACCTCCACGCGTCGCTACAACAACAACAACAACTACCGCACTTCATAGAATACAAAGCCAAATCAGCGATGGTCTAAACCAAAAACAACCCTGTGCTAGAACAATTTTAGTTGCACTTGACCTGTCAAAAGCTTTCGACACAGTGTCACATGTTGCACTACTGAACGACATATTCAACACCAATCTGCCAGGTCTAATAAACCGCTGGTTGTACAACTATCTAAGAGGCCGTCAAACATACGTTGAGTTCCGTAACTCTAGATCTAAGATGAGAGTGCTAAGACAAGGAGTTCCACAAGGTGGAGTTCTCTCGCCTTCATTATTCAACCTTTACTTAAGTAGTTTCCCGGCACCACCGGAAGAAATAACAATCACGTCATATGCAGACGACTGCACGGTGCTTGCAACAGGAAACAACCTGGAACAACTCACCAATGTCCTAAACACCTACCTCAACACCTTGAATGAATGGTTTAAAACCAAAAAATTGAAATTGTCCACTGAAAAGTCCACTTCCACACTTTTCACCACATGGACGAAGGAGGTAAATACAACACACAATATCTGCTGACAACATACTAATTCCTACTGTCAAAAATCCAAAACTGCTGGGGGTAACATTCGATCCAATACTTAAATTCAACGCTCATGCTCAACAAGTAAATATAAAACTTAAAAACAGGAATAACGCACTGAAAGCTCTAGCGGGTAGTTCGTGGGGTAAGGATAAAAACATAATAACGGCATATAAAGCAATAGGAAGGCCTTTCATAAATTACGCTGCTCCCATATGGACACCCCAAGTCGCTGACACCCACTGGAATAAGTTACAGATAAAACAGAACGCAGATTTGCGTACAGCAACCGGATGTCACTTGATGGCCCACTGAGATCACCTACACGAGGAATGTAACATATTGCCGGTTCGTGAACACAACGAAATGCTTACCAAACAATACCTTTAGTCCTGTCATAGAGTGCAGCATCCCTGCAATGACACCTTATCCATGACAACACCACCTAGAGACTTAAGAATGACAGCGAAATGCTTCCTACAAGATGTTAAAAACAATCAGGACATAGATAACATCGACGAGCCTACGTATAAGAGGGGGTTGAAAAATTTACATACAAAAACCGTTGAAGACACAATAAAGAACTACGCCTCGAATCGAATTCTTAATAGCAAACCACCACAAGTCGCTGCCGAAGAGGTAAAACTGCCACGCAGCACCAGAACCATCCTAGCGCAGTTAAGATCCGGTTAGTCACGCATCTTAAATAACTACATGAGTAGAATTGACCAGGAAATTTTTGACAAGTGTCCCATATGTGAGGCACGCCACATGATGCTAACCACCTTTTCAATTGTCCAGAGAAACCAACCGACCAGACGAAAGAAGATCTGTGGTACCGCCCAAGGGCAGTAGAAGAGTTCCTGAATCTGGACTTGGAGCCGGAAGAATAGCACCACAACTCGTCGCTACAACAACAACAACAAGAATAGATTTTTGCAGGGCTCCGTGTTCAATGATCTGTTCCACAGAATCCAGATCATCCTAAATTATTGCCTTTCTTGTATTAAGATAGTCATCCAGCAATCTATGGAGATTTGCCGGACAACCGAGTCTTGTTAGGTAACTCATAACACTTTTCCACCATAGATGTGAAGCTATACTGCTTATACGACAAGTCACCCTCTCAAATCAATGCAATTTAATAGCATGATTGGTCGAGAAGATTTACCGTCTCCAAGGTTCCCATCGCCGACTTTGAAACTATAATGACCCGACCAAGACTTCCACTCTTTAGGAAAACTACCACATCTGGGGCAGCTGTTGAAGAGTTTTAAGCAAGTAGTAGCTAAAAGCTTCCATGACTGCTGAACAATTACAACTTCTATTAAATCCAGATTTTGAGGTTTGTCACATTTAATACTCATCACAGTCTCCTCAAGGTCATTGACTGTGAAGTCTAAGGCATCCTCAGAATCATAAGGTAGTGCGCTAACCTTCTGATTCCAGCATGCTCAGGAGAGTCCTCTGTATCATCTGGTAGCAGGGTGTTGAGAAACACCTTGCTATAGCAACTCTATAAGTGCATATTTTTCCGTTCGAAGAGACGATGCCATGCACTCTACATTGTGCAAGCTTTCTTGTCTGATATTTATATATAAAAACCCATAGATCCTTGGTGCCTACTTTCGTAACAATTTTCCTGAAGCTTTGCCTTTTAGTTGTTTGATCCTTCTCCACGTATATGCTACGTAGGCTGTTATAAGCAGCCCGCTTTTGCAGCCTCAGATCTGAATTATGTTCTTTCTGTTATTTTCTTCTAACCGTTCTGATCTTGTGGTTTTCAGAGAAATTTGTTTTCACGTTTATATAGCGAGCCGCGGCTACCGATTGTATATCGTTGTACCTCTTTGTAGTTGTTAAGCATCAATTAAATCGTAATCTCTTAAATGAACCGAACGATTTAATTAACCGTCCCAGAAATGCTATTGCTATTGATACGATACACTCCTTTGCTATTGATGCATTTCATAACTCTATCTTTAAATTCTACTCTCGACAGTTGAAATTCGTCAGTTGAGTAAGAAAACTTCTCCTCCCACGCTTCTCTCCCTTTACAAATGTGTATTACAAGTAAATTCAAACAAAAACTACGTAATTCCCATACTGAAAACATTTAATCAGTTTTATTTGGTTTTCATACACTCGTATATTAGAAATTTAATTTATATACACGTTTTATACCGAAGAGATAACATTTTAACTTAATTTGATCAGAGCCGTATATGTAAGTAAACAATTTTACACGGAAACATAAGAATGTGAAAATATTTCTTCTTATTTTTGTGTTGCTGATTGTTTCACAAAACCTTACCTTCCTCAACAAAACCTTACCTTCCTTATTTTCAATTTAACATCATCATCTTACCTTGTACAAATAATACAGCGTAAGTAATAAATTGTAATGCAAGACAAGAATTTCACAATTTTTTTTAACGAAAAACTAAAAAATTATAAAAATTTTTTTTTGTGGCAATAATTTAATATGAATTTTTCTAATTACTTTTTAACACATTTTTCCCCAAATTTTCACTGTTGTTTCACTCAGTTTGACCTTAACTATTATTTTTTTTATTGGATATAACTATAATTTTTTTTTGAATATATTTGCACAATTTTATATATTTTAGTTTTAATAATAAAACATGACGATGTTCAAAAGATTTTATAAAGAGAATAATAAAATAATATTATATTGAATTAAATAAATTCTTTCTGCACAAGAAATAAATAATATTATAACAATAAAACTTGAAAAACAAACAATAAACAAATTATTTCTCTTATTAATTTAAATATTATTTATGATGAATGAGTTAAAGTAGAGTTAACTCACTAGAATGAGAGACAATATTTTAAAATAAAAAAAAAATTGAAAAGAGAAAAAATATATGTGAGAGAGCCTAAGAAATTGTAGATTGTAGAGAGTAGTTTTATTTTAAATTGGATAAACATTGAAAATAGGGTGGTACTAAAATTCTTGTATTTCTGTTGCACTGTGGTTTGAGTTTTGTTTGTGATTTTTTTTAAGCGGGCTTGATTGGATTAAGTCAGATCCATAAACTTTATTTTCTTTACTTTTGTATTAAATTCTTTTTTCATTTATTTTAAATTTTAAATAAAAAGGGTTGTGTAGTAGGAATTACAATATGTGACATGTGTCCGATCTAGGTCCCACAACAATTTTTTTGGGATTTAAGTCACTCGGACTATTGATTCGGACAAAGCATTCCATTTGTAAGATGCATGAACAAAGAAATCCCTTTGCGTTTTGTCACCATGATAGTAAGTAATCTCAACATTGTAAAACCGTAGTTTAGTAGATGTCACAATAGGCGCGTTCCATTGAAAATCAAACTTGCTCAAATTTGCTTTCATCTACTCTACCTCGAACAAGTTTTGTAGTTGAAAAGCAGTGTATTTTTCGATTTTATTTAGATCGGTTATAAACTTGTTTTGGTACTTTTTATAATAAAATGGACCAGTCAGATCTAAATAACAGCCCAAAATAAAAATTTTTGCTAATAATAAAATTGTGTGGCTATGTTTGAAAAACTTTCAAATTTTCGGCGTTCCATTGGTGATCTACTCAAAAGCTGCTTTGAGCAGCTATTTTGTTCCAAAGGGACGCATTTAATGTGACAAAGAAAATAAGAATGTACTAAAATATAAATATATAAAAGAATATGAGTAATGTAGACGTAGACAATGATATAGATATAAACGGGGCCTTATAAAGCTGTCAACCATTTTAGATTCGAAGAATCAAATTGTGTAAGAAATGTAAATCAAGATAGACGAAATAAAGTTTTCTGAAATTATATGTTTTATTAATTCAAATTAATCAGGTTAACCATCAATATTAAAGTGTATAAAGTGATATTGAGAGTGCTAGTGCTAGTCCTACAGATTAGAAGTGGTGAACTAACGTTGTAGTGAATATTAAAAGTCAGAACGAGTAAAAATTGAAAGCGTGGGGACGCTATCAGAAATGTATAGCTTAAAAGTTCTAGAAAAGGAAGCAGAGATGATACAAACGAAAGTATGGCGAATGAGAAGAATGAGAACGGGGTTAAATTATAAGATAAGACGATCACGATAAATGAAAATTCAAAAGAACGAACTTTGAGGTTAGAGTTGGAATTAGCAGAAATAAAATTACACGTAGAATTAAAACTAAAAAGAAAAAATGAAGAATTAGAAAACAAAGCTATGGAAATGGAAGAATTAGCAAGGAATCAAGTTGCGGAGGAGGATCTAGTAGAAATGATAATGGAGAACAGCAACAACAAATGCATGGAAGAGATGGTAAGGACAGGAACTTTAAAGTATTGTAAAGTAGCACGTAATTGTATAATTAAAAATAATAATAACTTAGATGTTAGGGGAATAAATAATTCCAAATTAGAAATAATGGGAGAACTTGACACGAATATAAAAATTGACGATAATAATTTTAAAGTAAACTTTTTATTAGTATCGGGTAAAACAATGCCAGAGAATATGATTTTGGGTAGGGATTTTATAGTTAACAATAATATCAGTAGAATTGTGATAGGAAAATCGGATCAGATGCATGAAAAAAATTTAACTAATAATGAAAATATTGTAGAGTGGAAAAAAGAAAATACCAAACGGAGATGGGTGGGAAGAACTTAATCGCATTATGCCGGTGGGAGGTAAAGAAGGGGAGATGGATGCAGGATTAGACAAAGGAGACACAGATAGAATGGAAGGACAAAGTAAGGAGATAGAAAAAAATTTTAAAAGGAACTATTTAGAATATAAAGTAAGGAAAGGTGTTAGTCCAGCTAGGCATGAGGTAAAAATTAGGTTAAAGCAGGATAAAGTAGTGTCGGGAAAGCGAAGGAGATTGAGTTGGATGCAAAGACAAGCGGTAAAAGAATCGGTGGAAGAGCGTATGAAAGAAGGAATAATTAGGGAAAGCGATTCGGAGTATACTAGTCCAATAGTATTGGTAAAAAAAAAAGACGGTAGGTTTAGAATGTGTGTAGATTATAGAAAATTGAATGAAATTGTGGAAAAAGACTGGAAAAAGAAAAGAAAAGTTCTCTTTGAAATTATTCTAGCAAACTGGTGACGGATACCAGTAAGTTAGGATGGGAATAACTTTGTATTAAAATAATATCTAATTTTAAATAACTATATGTAAATTATTTTGTTAAATAAATTTAATTAAATTTATTGGAAAGTCTTTGAAATTTAAGATTAGTTTAAAGAAACTAAAATGTCGGAATACAAAGCTTAGGTTTAAATAAATAATATATTGAATTATATAGAGTTGAATTAAATCAAATTTTAAAATTATATTAAATTAATCTGTCAAAATATTAGACTTAAAGAAAAAAAAATTAATGAATTATATGTAAAATAAAAACGAGCTTTAATTTAA
This sequence comes from Diogma glabrata, assembly GCA_963693315.1. Taxonomy (NCBI): domain Eukaryota; kingdom Metazoa; phylum Arthropoda; class Insecta; order Diptera; family Cylindrotomidae; genus Diogma; species Diogma glabrata. Next base: position 151,295,048 of record OY856187.1, read on the forward strand.
GACATCGAGGACGATGTAATGGCAGGTTGGCCGAGCTGTAAGACCGTAGTTTAGTAGATGTCACAATGTGACAATATAAGAAAATAAGAATGCACTAAAATATAAATATATAAAAGAATATGAGTAGTGTAAACGTAGACAATGATATAGATATAAACGGGGCCTTACAAAGCTGTCAACCATTTTAGATTCGAAAAATGAATTGTGTAAGAAATGTAAATGAAGATAGACGAAATAAAGTTTTCTGAAATTATATATTTTATTAATTCAAATCAATTAGGTGAGCAATCAATATTAAAGTGCATAAAGTGATATTGAGAGTGCCAGTGCTACCTAGTCCTACAACATTGTTGTCTGTTTGCGCAATCCGATTGACAAGTAAAATAGGAAAAAGAATATGTTTGAGGCATAGTGGTTTTGATTTCATTCGAGCACTACGGGTGATTATATTTATAAAACAAAGCAAGTATAGCAACAGTGCGGCAATGTTTTAGAGAATCGAAATTTGGCGTTAAATTTTGATCATCTGGTCTAGCATGCTTTTGAATAGAGTCCAAAAAGAACAAGGATGGAAGGCGATGCGGCGCCCAAACATGAAAACAAACAATACTCTATAGAGGGAAGGATATTTTTTTTTTTAAAATAAAAAGTGTTGTGTAATAGGGTTTAGAATATGTGTCACAACACATAAGTACCTTTTAAAACCTAGGTCCCACAACAACTGGCGTTCTAAGGTGTTGGTGAACGCTTTTTTTAACCCTCTGCGGATTGAAGCAACCTGAGACTATGGATTCCGGCAAACTATTCCATTTGTATGCAGTTCGGACAAAGAAGTCTTTCTGCGATCTGCCAGTATGACAGCGTGGGATCTCGACCGTTTCACTGGTTGCGGTAGCCGATTGCCGAGTGGAACGGGGATAAGAATAAGTTTGAGGCATGATGCCGTTGATTTCATCTGAACACTGCAGATGACGAGATTTGTAAAAAACAACGAGGTGAGCAACCGTGCGACGATGTTGGAGGGAATCAAGTTTTGATGTCAAAGCTCGATCACCCACAATTCGTAAAACCCGCTTTTGAACAGAGTCCAAGAGGGTCAAGATGGAAACAGAGGCAGCACCCCAAACTTGACAACAGTACTCCATACAGGGACGAATATAGGACTTATAAACATGGAGCAATTGGTATGGAGTGAAAAGTTTTTTGCATCTATTTAGGCGGCCGAGTTTTTTAGACGCACTTTTTGCCATCGCCATTACATGATCGTTCCAGAGTAGGCAGTTTGAAACTAAGACACCCAATAAACGAATGTTTTTACATTCACCTATTGGTTCATCACACATACTGAATAATATCTTTGGGGAACTCGGTCTTTGATCTGGGAACAATCAACAGCTGTGTTTTGGTGGAGTTGAAATGACCAGGTTTTAGTCACCCCAATCGGCGACTTTTTTTTAGATCTTTATTCACGTTTATGGCAGCGTCTCTCCGGGCGGGATTAATTCGTTCGTGCATTTTACCTTTTGAAGGAAGGGGCTCGAACGACTTGTGCAGAGTACTATCATCTGCAAAACTATTTATTGGGTTGCTGGTGATTTTCAACAATTCGTTGATATAAATCAAAAATAGGGTTGGGGACAATGCTGAGCCTTGAGGTACACCAGCGTTAATGAGTTTATACTTAGAAGAAAATCCATCTAAGGAGACCGAAATGTATCGGTTAGATAGAAAATTTTGAATCAGCTTCACAACATTGGGATGAAAACCATACGCAACGAGCTTGTTGATTAAGTTGACAAGCCAGACTCGATCGAATGCCTTGGAGATGTCTGTGGGATAAAAATATAGTGTGGGATAAAACTGAGCCCTGGGGTTCACCAGAGTTAATTGATTTAATATAATTATTTTAATAGACTCAAAAGAGAAGCGAACGATTGATTCCGAAATGTAACGGTCGGTGAGAAGATTTTGAATCAGTTTAACGACTGCTGGGTGAAATTCGTAAGCAACGAGTTTGTTGATCAGGTGGGTGTGCTAGATTTGATCAAATGCTTTTGAAATGTCTAATGCGATTAAGTACGTTTCATCACCTCTATGAAGTGTGCTGTTTCAACGATGAATTACATAGTTAGATTGTTTCTAAAACTGTTTTGGTTGTCAGATATCCAATGTTTGTCGTCCAAGAATTTTGCTATATGTGAACTAATATTGTGCTTATATACTCTAGATAGCTCTGGGAGTAAGGTAATTGGTATATAATACGAAATATCACATTTCCTTCCTTTTTTGGGGGCGGGGGGGGAGGGATGCCTATTGGCCCTCTTCCAGCACAAAGGAAAAATATCAGATATATGGGATTTGTAGAAAGATTTGGTTAAAATAGATGCAAGTTTTTTGAAAAATCCCGAATAATTAAAATTCCCCAAAATGTTGTCTAATACGCAAGCGCATATTTGACACTAATTGACCAAGTGTCACTCATTGATTTCGGATTGATTGGAAGCAATCAATAATGACTATACACTCGTGACTTAGAATGTTGACTATAATAGAAATATTGCACATTCTATGAATTCACACAATTTAATTCAATTCACAAAAATTAATTGAAAAATCCCCAAAATCATGTTTAAACATTTCCGATAAATGGGAGTCTAATGACAGTTGAGAATTCAACTTAAGTAATCAGAGTGATGATGAAGTTTCAACTTCAAAATATCGTCGCATTGGTGGCGAAGTGGATAGCGTGTCTGCCAACGGATTTGAACTCATTCTGGCACTCATGAGGTTATGAGTTCGAATCCCAACCGAAACACGTAAAAGAGAAAAGCAGAGTTTTTTTCTGATTTATTTCCAACATTACCTTTGAATTGAAAAAAAAAATTCAAATTATTTCCGTAGTTACTTGAGTTTAATTGCTCACAAAAATCCCGAATAATTTTTTGAAAAATGTTTTAAGAATAATAGGAGATACATTCCTCCAGACCAGAGGCATTGTTGGTATATAACCAGCTTAACATTTTTTAATAATTTTGGGTTGGAAATGAAATTCTTCCATATTAACTCTTGTACACTGGATTTGGGGTATTTCCTTAAGTGTTTCAAAATCTGTAGAATTTGAGGCAAAGCGTACAGCGAACATAGTAGTGTTTCTTTCAGGGTCAGTGACGATTTATTCACCATCAATGATAAGAGGGATAGAAGATTTAGTACCAAATTTATAGAACTAATGATACTGTAAAAACTTCTGTCAGAAATTGACATAGTCGAAAGTTTTGTCATTTTCACTTTATCAATTTTTGTTTTCGATTATCTAGTTTGATATTTTATTGACCCTAAGATATTGGGAACGATTAACGGTTGTTTTGTTATAAATTCAAATATTAAATAATCTACGTTTGTTTCCAAGAGTTCATTTGGCAGCTTTCGAAAAAAAATATTTAAAGGAGAATAATGAAACCCCAAGAAAAATATTTTTGAATGAATTTATTTATAAAAAATTGAATAGTTTCAGTAAATTTTTGAGCGGAAATCTGTACATCGTCAGTATATAAATAATGATGATCGAAAGAGGAACTTTGAAAAGATTTCGGAACCGATTCGTTTCCCTTTTTAAGAAGTGAAATCTCTTACAGACTTTGGGAACTCTAGTTTTTAGGAAATAAGTTTTGATAACTGATGTAATTAGATAGTGGTCAGAATTTCCAATACTATCTTTATTGACATCGATACTCGTAATATTTCACAAAGATGTGAGATCCATGTGAGACATGTTAGATAGAGATCTAGGAGAAAACTTTTCTCACCGCCATTACGAGGAGTGAAAGTTGGACTTTTTACAATTGGTGATAGGTTCTGCGATCCAGTAAATATTTCTACCAGTCTTTCATTATTGTCATCATAGGTCGCCTTAGAAAATTCTAACCACAATTTGTTGTGGACGTTGAAGTCCCTGATAACGATAGCCTCCCAATTAGGAAACTAACTAAAATTTAGGGAACGATATAAATCTATTGTGGTAAAACAAATTTCAGGTAGACAAACCTTAACACTACTGTGTTGTTGCCATTACTATGTAGTTCAAAATTTGGAAAGCGTTTATATGCAGCACTCTCATGAATGTATACCATACACCTTGATGACCTTTACGTGTACCTGCATTCACAATCCATTTTTAACACTACTTACATAAGATGTAACATTGAGTTTTAATATTCAAGGAAACATAGTTTTGGTAACATTTGGAAGAACAAAGTTTAATTCGCATTCAAGACGTTCTATATTAAATCAGTTTCAATCAATCAATCAGTTTTTTTTTAAAGTTTCCATGTATCAGAATAGCACAATTGAACTGTAAAATTTCTACTTAACCATTGCTAGCCACTGTATATAACAGCTGTACCACGACTAACGCTGAATATACATTTCCGTCACAGTTAATATAACCATTTTGATATAATTATTTTTATTTCTACAAAATAACCATGACTTTATTCATTTATGCGAATAATATTTGCATATTTCAAGTAAACCTTAATAAAAAATGCTTAATAGTGACAGCAATAAAAACTCAATTAGAATATTTTTCTGAGGTTTAATTCAATTTTTCTAATTTGGGATATTACCTGTCTATATTATTGTATACAAAAACTTTTTCACAGTTACCAAACCAAATATTTTGAAAAAGTGACCTCCGTTATAATATTTTTGTTATTAGGAAATTGTGTACTTTGTATATTCAACATTAAAACCGAATTCGATTTTGTTGAAGTCTTTTCCCTGTTTGCGGCGTTCATGCTCTAAGTAGGATAGTTGCCAAGCTAATCAGCTTCGAATATTGACCAGTCGTCGTTCAATGACGTTCGTTTTAAGTTCGTATCATTACGTCCGTCTCCCATTGTAGTCGTGGTCTACCTCGCGGTCTCCCACTCCATAGGGTACTAACGTACGTTTTTTTTACTATTTCCAGACTGCAAATCGGGTTGTAGACCATGCCCAAACCAAGCAATCCTATTGGAACGGATACAACCTATTATATCAGGACCCTCAAGAAATTCTCTGATCTCAATTTATATGGGGTTATTTACTCTCCATCGTCTGTCTTAAGTGGACCAAAAATGTAGCGTAGGATCTTTCGCTCAAATACAGATAAAAACGATTCGTTGTTTTGTGAAAGGATCCACGTTTGTGACCCATTCATCACAACGGGTTTTATCAATGACTTGTATACTTGATTTTGGTGTTAGTTGTCACATACGGTGACCCAATGAGAGGTTTAATTAAGTAGAAAGTTTGATTACCTGCAGTGAATTCGAAGTATGCTGTTGTTTGAGAAAAGAATTTATCCCAAATATTTAAAAGATTTAACTCCCACAATTTGTTCATCGCCGCACATCAAATCTTTCTTCTCAGCCTCTCTTGAAACATTATATTTTTGGTTTTATCGTAGTTAATTTGCAATCCAATTTTTCTAGCATCACTCTCAATCGACTTGAAAGTCTCACTCATAACAGCTTCACTTCGGCTGAGGATGACAACATCACCTGCGAAAGCGATCATCTGTACTGAGTCTATTGACAAGATATTGTTGATAGTCGGTAGTTTCTTTTGACGGCACACATATGTCGAGGCTAAATTGAAGAGTGTAGGAAAGATTTGTCTTAACCCAGAGTCGACTTTAAAAACTTTGATATTTCGTTCTGTACTTGTACACAGCATTGAGAGTTTTTTACTATTTTGCATAACTTACTAGGGATTCTCATTGTTACTAAAGCAGGCCATATATTCTCTCGTTCGAAAAAGTCGTAGACCTGCCTGAAATCAATGAAAGGTTGGTATACAGGTACGTTGAACTTTCGACACTTTTCCAAAATCATCTTTATCGAGAAAAGTACATCGGTACCTCGACCTTTCCGGAAAACCACAATGATGTTCCCAAACATTTGTTCAGCAAAAGGAGTGATTTTGGCTAGCAAAATGTATGAAAATATCTTATATGCTGTGCAGAAGAGAGCGAGCCTACATATTTTAAGATACATTGTCAAAAGTTAGGTTCAGATCACTTGTTGAAAATTCTTCACCATCTTCAAAAGAATGACATTGATGAAGATTGGGGTCTTCATTAGCAAATTATTTCTTACTGTTCACAATTCGTAAATCCAAAGAGTATAAATTTAAAGGTGTTGAAGCCAAAACAGAGTCTTTACCTAAGCCGTTATTTAAGCGGTGCCCTCTAATCTATTTGTCATTCATAAACACTCTAAAGTAATGATTAGACACCATGTTGTTAACTAAATGTTACTCAAAAAGACAGGATTGGAGATAAAGTTTGTTTCATTGATCTTAATTTTTGTTTGACTATTTTCGTTTATGATCTCTTATAACCTTTGCGTGTACTGTGTATAGCAATAATTTATGAGCCACTTCTTTAGTATCAATAACTCGAGTTATACCTGAACTTGTGTATACATTTTTGTTTGTGATTTCGTTCCTAGCTTATGTAATAAATTTCAAAATTTTCGATTGCATATTGACCATGGATTCCATGAAGTCCGTGGATTCTGTTTTCTGTTACAGTTTTTCTTTTTATTTTTTTTTAAGAGATACATTTGGCGACTTGCACCACCAACAAAGGCAAAATTTTGATATACAGCATATAATTCGTTACATTCATTGGTACAGCCAGGTATATATTTTCGACGATGCCCTCTTAGAATTGATTTTTCCGCAGTTTATTTAATAACATTTAAATTCATTAGATAAAGGTGAAATTTTTCCAATTTCATCATCCAATATTTTAGCCAATAATATCCAATTAGCCTTTCCCAAGTTCCAACGATGTTTCATCAATGAGCAAACATGTGAAATTTTTAAACCAAAACTAACAATTATTGGACGATTTTGACTATGAGAAAACCCTCATAGAGGAATTTCCTTTGATCGTCATCAAATGTAGATATCATACAAATATCTGGATTTTAATCATGAATATAGCGACCTGAATGAAATTAACTTTTTTGCTTTGGGTTTTATAGCTCATTCAGCTGGTTCATAGTTATCCAATCAAACAGTAAATTGCCATTTCTATCATCATGAACATATTCTTTAAAATCAACGTTAGTAAATTTCTCAAAGAAAATTGATTAATACTTACTAACGCTATTTATGCGTATAAAAGAAAATCGAACAGCAAAATGTTTATGCGGATTTTATATGACGTTGGGGTCACCAAGTTTTCTAAATGATGTATAAAATGATGTATAAAATGATTGCAAATGATGTATATTTTTCCCAACAAAGGTTTATCACTTAGGAACATATAGTAGAATTTTTTTGCCAACGAACACGAAATTTGTTTGTTATGCGCATACTGATTTGCACATGCGCGAATATTCAATGTCTCGATTAAAATATTAAAAAAACTATTGGGGTCCCATTAAAATGGACAAAAAAAACGCATAATATTAATAAATTACTATTGAAATTCAACCGATTATAATAGAAAACCAAAAACTAGTAAAAATATTAATGATTTTGTAGGTAATATCACAAAATATTGATAATTAAAAATAATTATAATAAAAATAATGACGCCTATGTAAACAAATATCACAACAAACAAATGGTTCGAACTAGGAATAGAAATTTAATTAGTATAATTGTTTTGAAAACAAATTTATCCCAAAATACATAATACATCTCTGTTTTACTTTTTGTCTCATCTTTTATATCTCTTGCTGCGTCCTATCTGTCAAAAATTCGCTGCACTGAAAAAAAAACTGAAGTTCATGACAACCTCATCTCGAAGTTGACAGTTGATTATTCATGCAAAGAAAAATTATTTGCAAACAATTTCACTGTGATTGGGACAACTACACGATAACATTTTCCTAACAACAGAGTGAGGTTTATTTAAAATATAAAGTGTTATATCCAATATAACAGTAGTTGAATAAAGATAATAACTATTTCCGTGAAAAAATTTTTCTTTGGCCTCATATCATGAATTTTGCATTTTAAAGTTTAAGTATTTGAGATTAATTGAACTATATTTTATTTTCACATAAATATTTCGTGTGATTGTCTCAACTTCATCGATTTATAATTGTAGAGTTGTTGAAGCAATTTCGTAGTTTGATTCGCCATATGTGACCGCACGGTGCGGTTGAGACAATTGCATTTCGATTGGAAATTGGACATGTTTTTTTCAGTGTGGCAAAAAATTCTACTATACTTTTACATGTGTTTCTAAATGTTCCTCAATGCAGTATTTATCAAGCTGAATTTACTGTTATATAAACTATAGACTGGTATAAGTATCATGTAATATTTGCAAGGGATACTGTAAGTCTTATTGCCAGTCAAGCTGCAATATATACCATTTTTATAGTCTTGAAACTGGTATGCCTCTAAAGAAACTACCAACCAACATTAACATTTTGATAAAAAAAATCAGCATAAATGATCAAGTATGGATTTTGTAATCCTCGGTCAAAGCAAACCGTTTATAAATGAGGCTTTTATGTTGCTGAATCGTGATGCTAGAAGAATCGGTTTGTAAGGATACATACTAGCATACTACCATATACCTGCCTCAATGCAGACCAAGAAAAATATTTAGTATCCTTCAAATATTTGGAATCAGACCTTCAAATATTTGGAGTCAATACCCAAGAAACAATATTCAACATCCTTCTTCTTAAGTTATCAAGTGTCAAGTAAACTTGAACTCTTCTATAGATGTGAAAAATACTCCACTCCGTATCAATTACTCCACATTTATAAGTCGTATATTCGTGCATGTATGGATATTGTTATTATATTAAGTTTGGGGCGCTGCATCTGTTTGCATTCTGGCTCTTTTGGACTCCGTTTAAAAGCGTGCTATACGAATTGTTGGTGATCGAAATCTATCTTGATTCCCTACAACATCGTCCCACTATTGCTGATCTCGTTGTTATTTATAAATATCGTCACCAGCAGAGCTCGGATGAAATCAAATCCATCATGCCTCAATCATATGTTTTCCCCGTTTTCACGTTAGTCAGTTTGTGCAAACAGTCAAACTGTTGAGATCACTTACTGTCGTAGTGACAAAATGCAAAGGGATATCTTTGTTTGTATATCGTACAAATAGAATTCCTTGTCCGAGTCAATAGTCTCGAGCACCCTAACAAAGTTTAAAAAAGCGTTGACCAACACTTTAGAACGTATGATGTTGTGAGAACTATAGTTGTGCGGCGGAGGTCTTATACACATATTTTAATTTCTATAACAGAACTACAAAAATTATGCCTAACTCGATCACCAATTAAACTCAAGCTATGTAGTCCGTAATATAGACAGCTGAAGTGGGTCATAAACGTAGACCTTTACACATGCTGACGATTCAGTTCTATCTGTGTTTGGTAATTATTCTTGGTGATAGATGTGTTCAGCTTTGTCACTCGGTAATGCTCTGATTGGGAGCATTAATTCTACAAAAAATATTTAAAACAAAGTTTCATTGTAATTGTCAATCTATTCACCAATTTCAAAAAAATACGCAGATATGTTGCCTAATTAAACATAAACATTTTTGCCAGGTCTGTACCTAGAAACAATTTGTGTAACAAATGTCAGAAATAAAATACTATTCGATGATTCCATAGTCACGCAGGTTACAATTCATACACTTCAGTATCAGATATAAAGTCATCATCACTGGAAAAAATTAAAAGTTAATATTTAGACAAAATCTGCTTAGTATTATTATACATAAAAAAAAGTAGTGTGTGTACCAGAGTACACAGGTAAGAAGTGAAACTTCTTTATGACATATCATTTTTCTACTATTTAGAACTTCACAGAAATTGGGTAGATAAGGCTTAGGAAAAAAAACGCCGATTTTTGATAACCATTTGTTTGGTGAGTATATATCTTCGAATATATCTCTGATACACTCCAATTCACCATGACCACCGTGACCACATTACCACCATGACTAGCATGACCACCTTGACCACCACGACCACCATGACCGTCATGACCAACATGACCATCATAACCACCGTGAACACCATGACCATCATGACCACCGTGACCACCATGACCACCGTGATCACCATAACCACCATGACCACCATGACCGCCGTGACCACCGTGACCACCATAACCACCAAGACCAGCTTGAACACTATGACCACCATGACCACCGTGACCACCGTGACCACCATGACCACCATAACCACCTTGACCACCATGACCACCATGACCGCCGTGACCAACAGGACCATCATGACCACCGTGAACACCATGACCACCATGACCACCATGACCACCGTGACCACCATAACCACCATGACCACTATGACCACCATGATCACCATGACCACCATGACCACCATGACCACAATGAACACCATGACCACCATGACCACCGTGACCACCATGACAACCACGACCACCGTGACCACCGTGAACACCATTACCACTATGACCACCATGACCACTATTACCACCATGACTACCATGACCACCATGGCCACCATGACCACAATGACCACCATCTACAATCGACACATCCAACTCATATAACATTTAGTACAATACTAAATAAATAACGGTGCATTCACAATGTATGAGGTTTTCCTCATGAGATTTGAGCAACTTTTTATTATTATTTTTTAATAGAAATACAGTGCTTTAAAATGTAGGTAGCTCAATTCTCTACTAATCATGAGGAAAAAGTTAAGAAATTTTTAACTTTTTCATTGAGGAAAAAGTATTTCAAAAATAAATTTTTTTTTTTTCAAAATAAATATTCATACAAACTTGGATCTCATAAGTAAAAGTATTTTCATTGTGCATGCTCTGTTAATAAAAATAAAATTATCAAAACAAAATTAAAACTTATAAAAAAACAACGTAATGAAAATCGTGACGATTTTTTTAAATTTTATACTGCTTTAAAATTTCTCTCATACGCCGATAAAGAAGTTTCACTTCAAAAAATGTAAATCGATCGCTCAAGACGTATTGAATTTAAATGTCACAATGTTGCTGTCACGGAGGTTACACGTACTTTTTGACAATTTATGCTTCTCCAACAATATTACACAAATTTTTTGTTTCTTAATTATTGATTGAGTTGCAGAATATTTTCCCGTTTCATTCGAAATGATTGACCTTTTTAATTAATTGATGTGTGTGTCACGGAGATTACATAATTTTGTCACGGAGGTTACACAGTACGAATTTTCGCCATTTATTCGATGAAAAATGTATATAGAAATGGTCAATATTGTACAATAATAAAAAGCCTTCTTATAAATGTTCGATACCTACGTTTGTAAAGATCTAAAAAATGGTGATGTTTATTGAAAGAAGAATCTGTTCATTGAGTCGTTTTATTGATTTCAGTTTAAAAATAATCAATACGAGCAATAAATAATAAGCAAGAAAAAATATAAATAAATGAAAAAATAAACTCTTTAATTCATATTACAACATTAAAGTAATAATTATAATTCAGTCACAGTTGCATTTTTGGTATGCTTCATTTCAGTTTAACAATAATATAATCAATATGAGTAAGAAATAATAAATAAGAAAAAATATAAGTAAATGAAAAAATTATATCTTAAATTCACATTAAAATTTTTAAATATTAATTATATTTCATATTCAGGCTCAGTTGCATTTTTTATATACTTGTATTTGCCTGCCTTCAGCTTTAGATGTTTGAGTCATAAGCATCGTATCACTGTTTAAGACTCGAAAATGGTGGCATGAACGAATTCCTTTTATGCTGTTTATGTTTTTCCACCGATGGTCTAGAAATTCCTTATAACTCTCAATTTGTGTTTTGGAAGCATATAAAACAGTAATGCCACCGATGTTGCTGGACCCATATTCAAAAAATTCTTCTGCTGATGAAATAATCACTCGTCGAGATTTAACAGCATTCCACACAGTTCGTTTCATCGTCGCACCTATGCCATCTACAGCCCCTTTCCCATGGGAAGTAGCAAAAAAAGTCCAGTCTGCTGAAACACCAAAATCGGATTGCATATGAACTAAGTTTGTCAGGGTAAATCGATTTTTAAACTGACCAGAAAAGCCATCCGAATATATTTTTAATTTTTGAAGTGAAACTTCTTTATCGGCGTATGAGAGAAATTTTAAAGCAGTATAAAATTTAAAAAAATCGTCACGATTTTCGGTTACGTTGTTTTTTTATAAATTTTAATTTTGTTTTGATAATTTTATTTTTATTAACAGCGCATGCACAATGAAAATACTTTTACTTATGAGATCCAAGTTTGTATGAATATTTATTTTGAGAAAAAAAAAATTTATTTTTGAAATGCTTTTTCCTCAATGAAAAAGTTAAAAATTTCTTAACTTTTTCCTCATGATTAGTAGAGAATTGAGCTACCTACATTTTAAAGCACTGTATTTCTATTAAAAAATAATAATAAAAAGTTGCTCAAATCTCATGAGGAAAAACCTCATACATTGTGAATGCACCGTTATTTATTTAGCATTGTACTAAATGTTATATGAGTTGGATGTGTCGATTATAGATGGTGGTCATGGTGGTCATTGTGGTCTTGGTGGCCATGGTGGTCATGGTAGTCATGGTGGTAATAGTGGTCATGGTGGCCATGGTGGTCATGGTAGTCATGGTGGTAATAGTGGTCATGGTGGTCATGGTGGTCATAGTGGTAATGGTGTTCACGGTGGTCATGGTGGTCGTGGTTGTCATGGTGGTCATGGTGGTCATGGTGTTCATGGTTTTCATGGTGGTCATGGTAGTCATGGTGGTCGTGGTGATCATGGTGGTCATAGTGGTCATGGTGGTTATGGTGGTCACGGTGGTCATGGTGGTCACGGTGGTCATGGTGGTCATGGTGTTCACGGTGGTCATGATGGCCCTGTTGGTCATGGCGGTCATGGCGGTCATGGTCGTCAAGGTGGTTATGGTGGTCATGGTGGTCACGGTGGTCATAGTGGTCATGGTGGTCATAGTGTTCACGGTGGTCATGGTGGTCATGGTGGTTATGGTGGTCACGGTGGTCACGGCGGTCATGGTGGTCATGGTGGTTATGGTGGTTATGGTGGTCACGGTGGTCACGGTGGTCATGATGGTCATTGTGTTCACGGTGGTTATGATGGTCATGTTGGTCATGACGGTCATGGTGGTCGTGGTGGTCAAGGTGGTCATGCTAGTCATGGTGGTAATGTGGTCACGGTGGTCATGGTGAATTGGAGTATATCAGAGATATATACGAAGATATATACTCACCAAACAATTGGTTATCAAAAATCGGCGTTTTTTTTCCTAAGCCTTATCTACCCAATTTCTGTGAAGTTCTAAATAGTAGAAAAATAATATGTCATAAAGAAGTTTCACTTCTTACCTGTGTACTCTGGTACACACGCTACTTTTTTTTTACTGATGTGAACTCACTTTTTAAATCCTCCACAATTGCTTTTAAATAAACCCATACGGAATATTTGTCGTGGTTCAAATTATCGCTAATTATTGCGTATGACTGTTTAATTCCGGGTTGCAACCAGGCACATCCAGTGAATATCGTGACTGATTTATTATTCCAATGTGCGCTCTGCACTTCATCTTGAGCCACGAGGGAATAATTTTCGGCAAAGTCGATTTGTAGTACAGCAATATCATCTGTAATACCAGTTTTGGCCTGTTCAAAATCAATCGCTTGCACAGATTTCACAAAACAATGCATTCTAATGAATGCAATCGATTCTGCATTTCCATGGCTAGGTCTTCTATGTTTCCTTGAAATCCAATGATTTTCAATCCTCCATCAATTTTCTTCCATTGTTTCCATTCTAAATATTTATTTGAATTTATTCCAATGGGGAGAAGATCTTGGATTTCATTAGATTTACATTTATTGCATATTCCTCCCATGCAAAATTCATTGTTGATGTCGCAACACAATTCATTAAATAAATACTTGTAGTTTTTTTGGAAAAACATCAATAGATTTCATCGCATCCATAAGAAATTGCGTACACAAATGTGGTGCTGGCAAACACAAACGTTGTGAGATGTATAGCCGACATTGGCAGTACGTGATCGGGGCGCAATTCAAAAAATGTTGATTTCCCGATCTTAATACCCGGATATTCCAATTTGAAAATTTCGAAGGCTTCAGCAACATTCAACATCATAAATCTTTTTTGCACATGCTCACGAATTTGTGTCCTTGGGTTTTTTAATGATTTGAAATCATTTTTGCCAGCAGTTGTTATACTTATTGTATCATTCATTCGTTATTGATACTTATTGTATCATTCATGAAGAAGTCAACCACTTGTTTGTAGCTTTCCTTCATTTCTTTAAAGGTTGGTTTATCTGACAAATATTTTTTGTTTAGAGCACGAAGAACTGAATTCCGTTTAGATGGGCTTTGAGGAAGGTGTTTTTCTACACGCGCTATTGTTTTTCCCAATGTTTGTTTGCATTTATACCCTGATCCTGATGTAATCGATAAACATGAAGTATCCAATTCAGCTTTTTTATTTTGTTTCCTGTATGCTTGCATCTTTAAACGTAATTTTTTTTTGTTTCATCCGTTGATTTGATTGTTGCGGCTCTCTTCTTCGCACGATCTCGGTGTTTGCTTGTGCTGCCATTTTTCAGGGTCTGCTTTCATCGCTCTATATAGACTTTCTGGCGATTTTTTGACATGATCTAATTAAATAAGATCAAAACATTCATAAATAATAGATAGTATTTATTTTTATTTACGTTTTATGTCATGGAAGTTACCATAAGAAAGTGTAACCTCCGTGACAATTTTTTTTGAACTAATTTTAAAATAAATACAATTTTTTTGTAATTAATTGATAAAACACATTTCATTCTTTACTTCTTATAAAAACAAAACAAAATTTGTTCCTATTTTAAATCTAGAATAAACTTTTCAATATTTTGTGTCACGGAGGTTACTAGAAACCCAATTGAGCATAAAAAAAGTAATTTTACTTACCTTGAATCGTCGGGTTTTATATGAAATTTCTTTAAACAAAGTCCAAACTATATTTTCACTGTTCACAAATAATTGTTGTACCACCAATCTGTTTCTAGCGAAACATCAAATACGACTGATAAATGTAAAAGAATGCATCTTATATTGTGCGTTTGGCGAAATCATGACATAACATGTCTTAAACTTAATATTACGTTAGAATGTGTTTTAATTCTTTAAATATACTTCACATTATTAACATTTGGTTGCATATTGTTCTTATCTGTGGAATATTTTAAATTGACTTTATGGTGGACTTTTTCGTGGAATCATCCTATTTTCATCCTATCATCCTATTTTCGTGGAATCATCCACCCTGTACAAATCAAATCTCCACATGCTCATTTACATTGTTAGTTGCTCTCAGTTTTTTTCGAAATCGAAAATAAAATGTTTACAAACCATATCATATCTCCTTTTTAAAGTAAATATGTATATTGTATAATAATGCTATCTCTGTCTTTTCTTTTTCTTTTTTGATATATTTTTATATTGTTAGTACATTAAGTACATTATTGCAATTTATGTTATTATAATTAATACTTGTTGACTATGAAATTTTTCCACATTTTTGTCAATAAGCTGAAAAAAATCGATGACGCTATTCATAGTAATTTGAATTTAAAATTAAAAACTTATTGTCGCCAGAGGTACATAGATGTGGGGTTTTATTTAGTTAACAAAAAGTAAATATCAAGAAGGATTTGAAGTAAGGATTAGGGTGTTTATTGTTTGGGTTTGGGTTATAATAAAAGTTTTTCTTTAATAAAATGTAGAACAATACGTTACTATGGATTCGTAAATTTATTGATATTGAAGCAATAAATATCACTACATATGTTTAGGAAAGGTTATAAGAACCTAAAGTAGTAAAATTAGCAGAGAGATTATTAATACAAGTGGAAAATTTCTTATTTGACCTCAAAGATTGGTAGCGTTCCCGCAACTCCTAAAGGGAAAAACTGTGTCTGCTTTCGTTGGGAAGAAACTAAAAAAATCCTTATGAAACTGTCTGAAATTTTCAAAACGCTCTTCAAAATATTATGCATTAAATTAACATTGAAAGTTATAATTGTAACTGTAAATAAATGTTAAGAATTGAAAAATTTAAATAAACAAAAATTAATTGAAAAAAATTTAAAATTGCTTATTAGCAACAATATATATTTACAACTCACATCACAAAATATTTTAAAATCTAAAAATAAATATATAAACATTTTCCGAAATATTTACTAATTTTCCAAAATAATGTTTTTCTTTTGATTGTTTTCTTTTTTTTTCCTAACCTATGCGAATATTAAAACTAATTCAATTAAATTTTCATTTCACTTTTTTCAACCCATTTTCTTATCTTTTTGTTTTCAGAAGCTGTTTTTCATCAAAAATTAAATTATATGAAAAATGGAAACAATAAAAGTGGAAATTTCTTCTGTAAGTGATTGTGGTGAGACAAATGAAAGTAAGTGTAGTGATAACGATGAAAGTGAAATTAATAAAATGCCATCGCAATTAGTATCATCGTCAGTTTGTGTTACAGATAAAACAGAACAAACATTAATTAAACATAATCCGGTTAAAATATTATCGTCGGGATCAGCGACTGGTAAGTAGTGTTATTTATATAAACTATATCGTAGTTATTGTTTATGGTTTCATACAAAATATATTTCTTTTTTGAAGTGGTTGAGGAAATAATAGTTTAGGATTTGGTGAATACTTTATGTTTTATTGTATTCATGTTCATAGAATTTTTAAATCACTTGCAATATTATATTTATTGAACTTTAATTAATTCCTGTGACGAGCGATAACTTGATAGAAATATGCATTTCCAATATTTTCAATGTGTTTGATTGGGCAGGAGAATAATAACAATTTGGTGGGACAAACTTTAATAGGATATATCTTATATGAAATATAGAGTAATGTTATGATTATTTACACATTATTAAAGCATCATTATTCAAAATTATTACTACAGGGTAAATTTGTCTCTACACACTTAGAATCATTGATTATTTAGTTTACCAGCTTTGAATTTCAAGGTGGGACACGCCAGGGGACTGATAATTTGAGGTTTTGAATAATTTTTTTTCTAAGACATATATTTCGAAACGGGTTTATTTTGGGTGACCAGCTAGACATAGTTAAGGTTTACAAATTTCATGTGAAAAAAAAATTTTTTTTCATATTAATATACGAAATAAGCAGAGCCGTCCAAAATTCCTATGTTTGTAGAACTACCCATATATCTGATGATATTTTGAAAAAAATATTGCGACACTAATGCATAGGCTGACTTCACCACAGCTTTGGAAACATAATGTTCTGGATATACAATGATCTAATATCCATCAAATGCTTAAATGAAAAGCTATGTTATAGACTTCGTAGTTCTAATTATAAAAATATTAAATAAAGCAGTAGTAAGTATCCCAACAAACATAAATTCTGTTGTACGAGAAAAAGTAAAAAATAAATTTAACCGGAAGTAACAAACCGGAAGTTAGGATGCAGAACTGTTGTGAACCGTACTAAATGTTTATGTACCAAGATTCATTCAATTTGATTATCAAGTACAGATGTTATTGAGCTTCCAAGATAACAGGTGCTCGGAGGACCCCCTACCACTTTGTTCACTATCGCTAAAAGATTAGTTTTTCGCCATACATATTTGCATCTTTTTGCGATGTGTCATCAAAATTACTTAACGAACGAATGTTGTATGCTCCCAACAAACATTAAAACAATAAACAGGTGTACGGGAGGACCCCCACCACTTATCCCAATATTGTCCAAAAACTACTCAGTTCTTTGTCATTTAAGTCTTTATCTTTTTTCAAAGTGCCATTAAAATTGATTGGTGTATGAAGTCTGTATGCTCCCAACAAACTTTAAAAACATAGTGTGAAAAGTCAGCAGTTGTATGGTAGACCCCCCGCCACTTTGATCAATGTGTCCCAAAAAAGATAATTATCTTCTCACACTAATTGGAACCTTTTCCATAAGTTTCATCATAATCACTTCATTATTGTAGGCTGTAGTGTGCATAAACACACTGAAGAAAATTGAAAATTTACAAAAAAAAATGTTTACCGGAATTGAAAAACCGGAAGTTGGGATGCAGAACTATTGTGAACCGTAATAAATGCTCATGTACCAAGTTTCATCCAATTCGATTATCATGTACAGATGTTATTGAGATTTAAAAAAAAAAACAGGTGTATGGGACACCCCCACCACTTTGTTCACTATCGCTCAAAAACTAACCAGTTCCTTGCCATGCTTGTTTGCATCTTTTTCCAAAGTGTCATCAAAATTCGTTCACGAACGAATTGTGTGCTCCCAACAAAATGTCGACACAGTAAACAGGTGCTCGGGATGCCTCGCACATCTTATCCCAATATTGTCCAAAAACTAATCAGTTCTTTGTCATTTAAGTCTCCATCTTTTTTCAAAATGTCATTCAAATTGAATAATAAATGAACTCTGTATGCTCCCAACAAACTTTAAAAACTAAGTGTGAAAAGTCAGCAGTTGTATGGTAGACCCCCCGCCACTTTGATCAATGTGTTCAAAAATATGGTAATTATCTTCTCACGCTAATTGGAATCTTTTCCATAAGTTTCATCATAATCACTTCATTATTGTAGGCTGTAGTGTGCATAAAGACAATGAAAAAGCTTCCAAAAATTAAAAAAAAATGTTTTACCGGAAGTGAAAAACCGGAAGTTGGGATGTAGAACTGTTGTAAACTATACTAAATGCTCATGTACCAAGTTTCATCCAATTTGATTATCAGGTACAGATGTTATAGAGCTTTCAAAAAAACAGGTGTATGTTCACTATCGCTCAAAAACTAATCAGTTCCTTGCCATAAATGTTTGCATATTTTTCCAAAGTGTCATCAAAATTCGTTCACGAACGAATTGTGTGCTCCCAAAAAACATTGAAAAAATGGTGACACAGTAAACAGGTGTTTGGGAGGACCCCCACCACTAATTCCAATATTGTCCAAAAAATAATCAGTTCTTTGTTATTTAAGTCTCCATCTGTTTTCAAAGTGTCATTAAAATAAATTAATAAATGAAGTCTGTATGCTCCCAACAAACTTTAAAAACAAAGTGTGAAAAGTCAGCAGTTGTATGGTAGACCCCCCGCCACTCTGATCAATGTGTCTTAAAAGATGATAACTATCTTCTCACACTAATTGGAACCTTTTTTATAAGTTTCATCATACTCACTTCATTATTGTAGGCTGTAGTGTGCATAAAGACACTAAAAAAACTTCAAAAAAGGGCAAAAAAAAATTTTACCGGAAGTGAAAAACCGTAAGTTGGGATGCAGAACTATTGTGAACCGTACTAAATACTCATTTACCAAGTTTCATTCAATTCGATTATCAGGTACAGATGTTATAGAGCTTTCAAAAAACAGGTGCTCCAGGAACACCACACCATTTTGTTCACTATCGCTTAAAAACTGATCAGTTCCTTGTCATACATGTTTGCATCTGTTTCCAAAGTGTCATCAAAATTCATTCACAAACGAATGTTTTATGCTCCCAAAAACATGAAAACATTGTGGAAAAAACCACCTGTTGTATGGTGGATCCCCACACCCTTTATAAAATGTACTCCAAAAGCTGATAAAATCTTTCTCATGTTACTTGAAAGCTTATACCAACGTTTCATGAAAATCGATCGGTAATTGTAGGGTACAGTAGGGATAAACACCTGAGAAAAAAAACTTTTTAGCCGGAAGTGACAAACCGGAAGTTGGTATGCAGATATATTGGCAACTGTACTAAAACCTTATGTACTAAGTTTCAGTAAGATCGTAGTTCGGAATTAGAACTTATTCAAGATTTAAACTTAGAGGTGTTCGGAAGACCCCCGCCATTTTGTCCAAATTTGAAATGAATCCAGATCTTCCATTTTCAAGCGAACCTGTATCATCTGCCAAAGTTTCATCAAGATCTTATACAGAAAGGATTCTAGGCCCCCAAATATTGATTTTTCAATGTTTGAAATATGGAATCGTTTAGTCATCGTTAGGTCACGAAAGGTCACTAGTTTTTTTCGTTTGGTCGTACCCCGTTTTTTTACAGCCTTTTCAAATTTTGAGCTTTGGGGGGCTAAAATCCACTTTTCCAGCCCCCCAACATGCTCAAAATCTAATTTTTTTATTTTTTTTAGATGAAGAATCGTTAGGTCAGGAAAGGTCACTAGTTTTTAAAGTTTGGTCACATATAACTAATTAGTTATAAGAAATAAATCATTTCAAATGCAACAAAATTACAACAACAGAAAACACAATTTGCGCCTAAAAGTTTTCTTGACACAATTGTTAAAATTCTTGAGCTTTTATTATTGTGTTTCGAAAATGCTGTAAATATTGGATTAACCTATTTGTAACTGATATTTTCGATTAATTATAAAACGGGATACGACCAAACGAAAAAATCTAGTGACCTTTCCTCACCAAACAAATATTTATCTAAGAAAAATAAAACCGATTTACGGCTAGTAGGAAGGGGTTACAACAAGTAGATTCTAGCCCCCTCCCTCCAAATTCAAAATTTGAAAATTCTCTAAAACAGCATGCGACCAAACTAAAAAAACGATTTTCGATCGAAACAAATTAAAAATTTGGATTTCGAGCATGTGGGGGGACTTGAAAGTGAATTAAAGTTCCCAAAAACATAAAACTGGAATCTATAATTAAACCAACTAATTTACGGCATGTAGAAAGGGGTTACAACAAGTGGATTCTAGCCCCCTAAAATTCAAAATTTAAAATTTCTCTTAAACGGCATACGACCAAATGAAAAAAAACTAGTGAACTTTCCTGACCTAAAGATTTTCGATCTAAACAAAATAAAAAATTTGGATTTCGAGCATGCGAGGGGACTTAAAAGTGAATTAAAGTTCCCAAAAACTTACAACTTGAAAACTCTATAATTATAAAACGGGATACGACCAAACGAAAAAAGCTAGTGACCTTTCCTCACCAAACAATTGTCCATCCTACAAAAATAAAACCAACTGATTTACGGTTTGGAGAAATGGGTTACAGCAAGTGGATTCTAGCCCCTCCAAAATTCAAAATTTGAAAATTCTATAAAACTCCATACGACCAAATGAAAAGAACTAGTGACTTTGCCTGACCTAACGATTTTCCATCTAAAAACAATAAAAAATTTGGATTTCGAGCATGTGGGGGACTTAAAAGTGAATTAAAGTTCCTCAACACTTAAAATTTGAAAAGTCTATAATTATAAAACGGGATACGACCAAACAAAACAAACTAGTGACCTTTCCTCACCAAACAATTATCCATCCTACAAAAATAAAACCAACTGATTTACGGTTTGGAGAAATGGGTTACAGCAAGTGGATTCTAGCCCCCCAAAATTCAAAATTTGTAAATTCTCTAAACCGGCATACGACCAAACGAAAAAAACTAGTGACCTTTCCTGACCTAATGGTTTTCCATCTAAAAAAAATAAAAAATTTGGATTTCGAGCATATGTGGGGACAGGAAAGTGAATTCTAATTGTCATAGCACAAAACATGAAAAGTCTATAATTGTAAAACGAGATACTATCAAACGAAAAAAACTAGTGACTTTGCCTGACCTAACGATGACCAAACGATTCCATATGCTAAACTTGATAAAATCAATACTTGGGGGGCTATAATCCTGGAGGTGAGTCATTAAAATAATATTTGAAGTGAGAACATTTATGCGAATATTTCTTTTTTTTGTTGATGTAATTTTGTTGCATTTGAACTGAGTTATTTCTAATAATTAATAATGTATATTTTAAGTGACCTTTCACGATCAATGAATTTTCATAAAAACAAAATAAAATATTGAGATTTCAAATTTCCAGTCCGTGAAAGAGAATTCTTTTTACCCAAAACTCAAAACTTGAGATGTCTATAATTATAAAAAGGCATACGAAAAAAACTAGTGACCTTTCCTGACCTTACAATCATATATCCAACGAAAACAAAACAAACTGATTTACGGCATGTAGGAAAGGGTTACTGCTAGTGGATTTCAGCCTCTTCAACGTTCAACATTATATAAAATTAAAATAAAAAGTTTTTGTTTTTGAACTAAACAAAGAAATTTATTATATGTAACTTTAAACTAAATAAATAAATGTATTAAAGTATCGGTAACAAATAGGTTAATCCAATATTTACAGCATTTTCGAATCGCAATAGTAAAAGCTCAAGAATTTTAACAATTGTGTCAAGAAAACTTTCAGGCGCAAATTGTGTTTTTCTGTTGTTGTAATTTTGTTGCATTTGAAATGATTTATTTCTTATAACTAATTAATTATACAGTGAAACTTCTATAATTCGAATCACTACATGCCATCAATTTTTGTTCGAATTAGGGAAATTTCGAAATATAGAACATAAAACAGAATTTTCGATTTATTCTAAATGAGTGAACTTTTCATTATTTTAGAACATATTTAATAAATAAATTCATTTCCTAATGACTCAAAAGAGTGAAAAAAACGAACCCACAATGTATTGACATATTTAAGAATTGCAACGAACTTAACAATTTAATATGGACATACAAAACATTAACTTACAAAACTACAGAATTACATAGTTTGTTCGTTGAAAAAATCTTTAATATTTGTTTGTTTGCTACATTGCTACCATCAATGGGTCTGTTAAAAAACTGATCTATCTTGTAAACACAAAATTGAATATCATCTGGAACTTCGTTTTGCATTTCAATTGCTGTGCGGGTGACATCAACCGAAGTTCGAATTTGGTGAACATTTGGTTTTTCTGGAGAAATGTCTTGGACTTCATCATCATCTGAACTCTCATGAACTGTAGTTGGCACTGAAAGTGTCAAAATTGTTTCATCGTCGAGATATTCAGTCACACAAAATTATCAAAATTAAGGTATTCTTCTGCAGACGAATTAATAGTTGATTGGTTTTTTGTTTTCCATTCGTTGTATACAGAACTTTATCCATCCAGTTCTAAGTGTATTTCTTGGGCTCGTCTCTTTATATCTGGTAATGATAATAAATCTTCATCAAACACGACATTTTCAACAAATCCGGCATTGCAGAAACAATTTCTAATTGTGTTTTCCGTTACGTTGACAGCCCAAGCTGATGAAATTGTTCTTACAGCATCTATAGTATGCTGATAGCTGTCGGTTTATTATCCTCTAACCTGTTTAAGACGAGATTTAAAATTTTCTTCCTGTAGTGAGTTTTAAGGCTGTTTATTATTCCCATTGGTTGAAGTTCAGATGTTGCATTTGGAAGCAAGTATTCAACTCTTACAAACCGAAGCTTGGTTTCGATTTCTTTGGGGTGTGATGGGCAATTGTCGACTATTTTTCTATAATTTTTGTCAATAATTTTTTCTGTTTTGTTGACCAAATATTTCATCAACCACTCCAAGTGATTTAATTCCGCGGAATGATCGTGGGTTTTTACTTTTTCCAATGATAAGCAGTTTTAGTTTTTCCGATCCTGTCATGTTAGTTCCCAACAGGCAATTATAAGCCTATTTCTGCTTCGTTTGCCCTCGAAGCATTTATCACCCTTGATAGCAAAAGTTTTATTAGCCATTGAAAAAATAATCAAGTCTCATCACAATCAAAAATGTTTCGTGGTTCGAAATTTTTTATAAGCTGTGGTAAAACATCGTTTTTCCAGCTTAAATATGTGCTGGTGCTAACTGAAGCACTTTCTCCACTGACAGTCCTAAAATCCACATTATTTGCAAATTCAAGAGCTTTCTGCCTAATAAAAAAACCACACACTGGTAAGTTCTTAGTTCTTGCTTGTTGCAACCAAGCAAGAATCGCACAATTGTATCGTACTTACACTGTTTTACCCGCTTTTTAGTCTTATATACTCTTAGATCAACGTCATGTAAAAACAAAAACACAACAAGAGATAACAAGTTCGAAAAAATATGCCGTTTCTTTTATTTATTTTGTTTTTCGTATTTTTTCGTATTTTCGACATTTTTAATTCGACTTATAGAGAAATTTGAATTATAGAAATTCGATTTATGGAGACAAATTTACTCATAAAAGATATATTTGGTGCTATCGCAAAATATAAATACGAATTTATAGAGAAATTCGAATAATGGAAGTTCGATTTATGGAAGTTTGACTGTATGTGACCAAACTTTAAAAACTAGTGACCTTTCCTGACCTAACGATTATTCATTTAAAAAAATAAAAAAATTAGATTTTGAGCATGTTGGGGAGCTGGAAAAGTGGATTTTAGCCCCCCAAAGCTCAAAATTTGAAATGACTGTAAAAAAACGGGGTACGACCAAATGAAAAAAACTAGTGACCCCTCGTGACCTAACGATGACCAAACGATTCCATATTTCAAACATTAAAAATCAATATGTGGGGTCTAGAATCCTGGAGGTGATA
Source organism: Diogma glabrata (assembly GCA_963693315.1). NCBI lineage: Eukaryota > Metazoa > Arthropoda > Insecta > Diptera > Cylindrotomidae > Diogma > Diogma glabrata. The sequence continues at coordinate 151,319,560 of OY856187.1, forward strand.
TTTTCATTCTTTTTGCTTCATAACAGTAGAAGAATACTAGATTCTTGTATGAGTGTAGAATGATGGCAATTCTTCACGACGATGGAGTTTCGCGGAACGAGCGTAGAGAGTGGAAGGAATTATCCGAATGAAACTATGGAAAAACTATGATGAAAAACAAATATTATATGATTTTTAGCCCTACCTGTCAAATAAATAGTTAAATACCTTATTAATATGGAAATTATATAAATTTAAACGAAATGGCTAAAAGACAATAGCAATAATTTTGAAAAACTACATTATCGATAAATTTAAAATTTAAATGCCGTAAATGGAATTTTTATGAATTAAAACGGATAATTTTTATATAATGTTTTTATTTGGCTTAGTTAATTAATTAAAAAAATTTTTATTGTTTATAACCAATTATTATTATTTTTATTTACCCAACGTTTCGAATAAATTTCTTATTCATTGTCAAGGACTTTTTTTAAAAAGCTCTTGACAATGAATAAGAAATTTATTCGAAACGTTGGGTAAATAAAAATAATAATAATTGGCTATAAATAATAAAAAATTTTTTAATTGATAATTTTTATGATATATAAAAAAAAAATAAACAAAAACAATAAAAATAAATATACGGTCCACGTTGACCCCCGGACCTTTCTCACAACCCTTTACGTCGATAATGACAACGAAATTTTGTACTGAGTATTTTGAACTTCTTTTTATTTAATCTATTTAAATTATTAAATTTATAAAAATGTGCATTATAACACAAACTGATTTTTGCACCCAAAATATCAAAAGTTTTCAACGTACATTCTTTTAAAAAAAATGTTAAAAATCTATATTTTCTATGCTGTTATGGTTCTTCTACAATTTTGTGATTCTGATTCCTGTCGCAATATGTTTTTGTTTAATTTAACTTGATTTAAGTAAAATTAAATCTATTCCGTTCCAACCAATTAAGTGTAATAATGATTTAACCTTATTATAAATACTATTTACCAAATTTACTATTTAATGTATAAATTATTCCTAAAATAACAGAATGTTCTATGAAACTTTCAAAATTCGAACTTCTTTCATAATACATATTACATATCTTGTGACTAATTAAAAATCAAAAAAAATGGTAATTTTACCATTCAATATTTTATTGAAAAAAATTTAATTTTATTCAAAAACAAACAAAAATATTGAGTAAGAAAATATTCATTCCTTCTTAAAAAAAATTAAAACAAATGGTACAATAATCACTAACACAAAAAGAGCAAACGAAAAAAGAAAAGAACAACAAAAAGTATAAAAAACGGAATAGCCACGAAATATTTCTTCTAAAAAACTTAAGAAAATATTGTAGATGTTATAAAAATCTCTTGAACACATTCTAAATTTTAATTCATATTGACGTCACACTGTGCTAAAAGACAATAGCAATAACCTTAAAAAACTACATTATCGATAAATTTAAATACCATAAATTGTCCGCAGCCTAAAACTATGTTTAAATCATTCTTTTGTGATGAAGATGTCAACTTATATTGATAGAGAAATACATACTCAAATATTAGTTTTTGTTTTTCCTTATTTTATTTCACGGGAATGAAATTATGGAAAATAATGATCGGAAAACCACTATTTTTAGCACTGGCTGTTTTAGATTTTTAGCACTGGCTGTCAAAAAAATAATTAATTTTGTTGTTAATATCGAAATTATAATAATTTGAACAAAACGAAAAAGGCAGTAGCAATAACTTTACAAAACTACATTATCGATCAATTTAAAATTCGTAAAATGAAATTTTTATGATTTTTATGTATTTATGAATTAAAAATTTTATTTTTCTTGCTGTGCATTATTAAACGCCGGACAGATTTTGTTTGTTGCACTGTGTTCCTCACTTACACAGTATTGATTTTTTTACAGGCAGGATATGTTGTTTGCATATATATTGATGATCATTTCTGTATGTTGTGTCCTTTATCAGCACAGTGCCCGCATGTGTCTGTTGATTCTCTGCAGAACTTTGTGATTTAAAGCACCACAAATTGTAATTTAACCAGTTAACCATTTAACCGTTTAACCATTTAACCAGTTAACCATTTTCGAATTTTTTGGACGTGTTTTGGTTGTAGGTCTTTGTAAGACTTTGGTTGTAGGTCAAAATCTATCTCGGTGCTAAAGTTTTGACTAATTATGTCCTGTAAAACTTGAGCTTGTTTTTTTTCAGTACATGACATCATAGGTAATCAGTTGTTGCCGTTTGTTTTCCACGATTTCTGCTTCGAGACCATTTTTTGAGATTATTGTTTTCGAGAAGAATTTTAGAATTTCTTATCTGTGATGATGATGCGTAATTCTTTTCTTACATCTTCAGAACTTTTCAGTTCTTCGTTATTTAAACACAAACGAATAGTGGTAGCTTGTGTGGGTGATTTTTTCATTCTTCTACTCCTTTTCCGATTTTCTTCCGATTTTCCACAACTATGAATCCGTATGACGTTCCTCTAGCGTTGGTAATAAAAAGGACTTCATTAATTCACCAATCTGTGATCGAAAATCGTAACCTGAAAATGCGATATATGACTGATTGATCTGTTATCTTTCCTGTGACCTTCCAGAAGCTTGAAATCTCCCTATTATTGATGAAGTGGGTCAGCCGGCACGTTATGCATGAAAGGCTATATGCCCTATGTATTTTAGCATAATTTGTAAAAGCCCATCAGGTCCGAGTGCTCTGCATATTTTTATGGGTCCGATTGATCTCGCGATATCATCTTCTGTGGACTGTATGGAGTCTTCTGTTGTGAGTTTATGGATTATTCTCAGTAGATTTTATATGCTTAATCTAGGTTTTTGGGATGTGGAGTGAAAGCTGTCTGTTAAATTCGAACATTTCTTGCAAGTAGCTGCCTGCTAGCATGAATGTACGTGCAGCTTTCTTTACAATATTACAGAGAACGCGTTCGTTATTGTAAAGCCTGAATAAAATTCGCACTTCTCAATTTATTGGGATATGGTCGGAAGATAGACCATAGCTGTTTTTGTTTCTCAAATCGAGCTTTTGGGATGGAGAAAGTGATACGTTAGCACATCTGCTACTATTAAGAGTGACACGTATTTTGTGATGGTTCGTTGAGGGCGCCCAAATTTGTCCGATCGATTTGATCAGGCAGGTGCATTCCTCGTTGGTAATGAGTTAAGACAGAGTGCCATGTTGAATTTTAAACGTTTACATAACCCATTATGCAGCAGTTGTTGTGTGGTAGCAGAATGATTTCTGTTTTGCTCGATGGTATGGCGATGAATTGTTGTTTTATGTAGTCGTCTTGGGTTATGGCTATGTCGCTAATGGCTATGTCGTTTACAATCGCGGTTATGACTGTGAGATTGGTATGTTGTTGTTGGTACCCATATTTGCTGTTGGCTACAGTAGAGCAACATGTTGCTTATACGTGTTTAGATGACATCATTCGAATTGCAGTCGTTGCATCTCACTTATGTTGCCTTGTTCCCTCTATTCTATTAGTGCATGGAGTAATGGTAAATTGTTTGTTAACATGTGTTCCTTTCTCCCTAAGCGAAGATTTTTTTGAGGCCGGAAGGTTTCGGGTAGTTTTGGTACTGGGAACCCATTGTCGTGAACATCGTTATGTTCGAGCACAATATAACATTGAATTTTCATTGTATCTAATTTTCTAAACAAATTTTGAACCACCCTGTGTAAAAACTTGAAAAAAATATGTATTTGCTTACTCGTTGATTCTTTAAACCAAATTGTGTTAATTTTACAACAACAACATAGCATACGGTATGTCATTTTAAAGTTAATTACATCTATATAATATATAAACGAAAAGTGTAATTGTGTAATTTATTATATACCTACCCCAAAAAAATTAAACTGTCCAAGTTTATATTTTAATAAAATCACAACACAACCTTACAAATAATATCAGAAAATTTCAAAACGAGGCAAGAAATTGGGTTCATTGTTGTTTTTTTAATTTTGAGGGTTATTATGTTTGTACAAAAGTATGTTAATATCGCAATTATATAGTTGAATATTATCATTCATAAAGATATTATATATAAGGTACTTATTTGAATGTAATTCTCCTTCCTAAAACATGACTATAATAAAAACAGTTTTGACTATAAAAATGTTTTCTATCCTTGAATACATGGATAAATGTTTACAGATTCAACCGAATCCGTTATTATTCGACAAGACACTAATTAATTGAAAATTTTACAACATAGTGTTTATTAGTATTTTCAAATTTTCCATACCAATTCAAGTTTGTCGGCAAAAAGGATTACTGCTATTCTTCGAGTTTGAGCCGCAAGTATATTTCTCAGATATGGAAAGAAACTCGTTGTCAAGCCAAAACTTGGATCAATGCGTCTTTCATAGTTTTTATTGAAAGCTATTAAAAAGGTGTCCATAACATGGCATGAATGCTTTTAGCAAAACTTGCACAACTCAACCCTAGCACGCCGGTTGTAATGAACACTGGACCTGCCAGTGAGTCACTAGCAGGGAGCAATCGGGGGACTGCGTGCCTGGCAGAGTTGTAATCCTAAATTTAATGAACAAAAAGTAATATAAAAATAAGTAAAAAAAAACTTGTTCAAAATTTAGAAAAATATAAATAAAATAACATTTTTAAATTTTAAACCTTTAGCTTTCCTTGATACTCATGAACTGTCTCACAATTAAAAGAAATCAAAAAAAAAAATTTCATGAACCAACAGCATACAAAATGAGATAGCAAATCAAAAAAAAAATAACATTCCGACCGGGTTAAGAGAAAATATGAATAATAAGACAATCAGTTGTATTAAATGCATTGATCGAAACAGCTTCGTAATCGAAAGAGATAAAATCACTATCGTTATACAATCGTAATCGAAAGAGATAAAAAATACTTTGAAATATACATGATTCTATATTTTTGGTTTTACAAGAGGCCCTCAGTAGTCCCACTTTCAGCTATCATCGTAATAACTACAAAGTAGCTTATGATCTTCTGTACGTTGCTTATGATCTTCTAACTAGACTAACAAATTTCAGTTCTATTACTAAAGTAACACTGTAGGGCTGCGTTCACTAAAAGAAGAAACTTCAATTTCAATTTTCACACTCTTAACGGTGAATTTTTACAAAGGGATCAACTATGCCTAGATGTGATCCTGAATCACACTGTAAAATCTATCTCGAACAAAGCTTTCTATGCCTGCAGGAACCTGTTAAACCAAACCTGAGGTGTAAATTATAAAAATTATTATTTGGTTATCCCATAGAATCATATAACATTTATATCAGACGCGGCCTTAAGTTAGTGGAATAAAAACAGTCGACTCAAAGTTAATATGGAAAGCTATTCAAATTTTCGTCGAAATTCCATGGACTACTGGTGACGATATTTTAAGTTACGTTACATAGTTAGAGAAGTTACTTTAAAACTCCGCCCATTTACCGAAGATTTTGACGTTTTCGATCCGAAACATTCTCTTTTAGTTTAATTTTAAATTATATTTTGATATAAAGTTGATTAAATATTTTATGGACAGCTAATCTCACCTATTTTATTTTGTGCTGTTTTATTTTTATTTGTCTTTTAACATAAATTTGATGAAATATTTAAAATTCCAGCAATTTACCGGCATATTGAAAAGTTAATTAGGTAAATTCAATCATTTATCCTGCCAGCAAGATAATTTGTATACATCAATCTCATTTTACTTATTTCACCTTTTAAAATATAATAGTTTCAACCTTTCTTCAAAAAAGTTTTAAGAAAAAAAAATTTAAGTTTTCCCCTTTTCTTTAAATTTATTATAAATTATTCTAAAAACGTCAACCTTTTTTTGTTAAGAAAAACGAACAAAAAAACGAAATAAAATTAGTTTGTAATTTCTTCCGTTACAAAAAAAAATTATTTTATTCCCTCGAGTTGTGCTTAAAGTATTTATATGTATGGAAAATCGGTAAAAGTTTGATTACAATTTTTCGATGAGTATTTCTAAAATTTATGCTGAGACTAGAGGTTCTATTTTTTCATAACATCTAGGGATTTGTAGTATTCAAAAATTATATTTTTGTTATCGTTCCGTTTGCAAATGTTAAAAGCAAAACTGAAAATATTGTGTTAGCACTTAAAGATTTTTGTTTTGAAAAATGTTTCTCCTTTTATTTACGTATTTTTTTTTGTTTTGTTTTCGTTTAATCAATTTTTCTATCCAAACACAGACAATGGGGTAGGTCCTTAAAAACGGATAACTGTTACTGTTACTGTTACTGTTACTGTTACTGTTACTGTTACTGTTACTGTTACTGTTACTGTTACTGTTACTGTTACTGTTACTGTTACTGTTACTGTTACTGTGACTGTTACTGTTACTGTTACTGTTACTGTTACTGTTACGGTTACTGTTACTGTTACTGTTACTGTTACTGTTACTGTTACTGTTACTGTTACTGTTACTGTTACTGTTACTGTTACTGTTACTGTTACTGTTACTGTTACTGTTACTGTTACTGTTACTGTTACTGTTACTGTTACTGTAACTGTAACTGTTACTGTTACTGTTACTGTTACTGTTACTGTTACTGTTACTGTTACTGTTACTGTTACTGTTACTGTTACTGTTACTGTTACTGTTACTGTTACTGTTACTGTTACTGTTACTGTTACTGTTACTGTTACTGTTACTGTTACTGTTACTGTTACTGTTACTGTTACTTTTACTGTTACTGTTACTGTTACTGTTACTGTTATTGTTACTGTTACTGTTACTGTTACTGTTACTGTTACTGTTACTACTACTGTTACTATTACTGTTATTGTTATGATGGGGTGGAGTATGAGCTTAGCGCTTTTTCTTATGGTTGGTTTTCCATCAAGATATAAATTGTGTTGCTCTAATAATATTTTCCTAAGCTAAAATTTGCTTATCTTTTATTTCATATATTTCAGCAAGCATAAGTTGTGGTAGGGGCCCATGCTCTGAAGGTATTTGGATTTCCGTCAAAAAAAATCTTGGGCTCAACCTTACCTCGGTTTTTGAACAAATCGTACCTTTTGATTACATTGTTATACAGATGTCATGTAGTGGACTCTCTCACTCACTCCGCTTTGTTGCTCAACTGCGATGTATATTTCCTATCGACTTTAATCTACTTAATCATACCGTCCTTAGGAAATTCGAGCAAGGGATTCTCTTGAAAGTCTTTCTTCGATGTTTGGACTTTATGATCTTTCCCTTTCCCATACCATCCGTGTTCAATCTCGGTAAGGCGTCCATGACTATGCTTTTAATCTGCAAATAGAGTTTAATTAGTGCTAGCAACATCTTCATTGACGCGGTTGGATAAGTTTTCATTGTCGCCGTTATGCAAATGCAGGCGCTCTGCACCTTTTCCAATTTTTTCATTCGACTGTTTCGGACGTGATAGTTAGTCTCACTATAAAGGTATACATCCACCTTGGAATACCTGAGCTGCACCCGCAAATGTTTTTGCATGCCATTAGAGATCTTACTGCTTTGCTTACCAATGCTATCATGTGGTTTTTCCACAAGAAGTTTGCTATCTAGAACTACTCCCAGATAGTTTGTATTCTGTGCAGATTCAATTGGAGGTCTCCCATGATGATGGATTACAGAGATTTTACTAGGTTTTACAGAGGTTTTACTCAGATTGAGTTTTTGTCCTACAGATATGCACCAAGTGACTACCAGAATCAGTCTCCTCTGTACAATATCACAGAGTATTTGTACTTACCTCTGGTGATAATGTCAATGCCATCCTTGTATTAAAGACACTTAATGCCTGGTTAATTAAGATACCCAAAATTTCATCCACTAGACTCCACATAAGAGATGTTAAGACCACACCATAATGACAACTATTGATGCCAAGTCTGTGTTTGGAACCATTAACTTAACTACCCTAGTTGTCGCATCTAACACATCCAGTCAGTTATGGTCGGTTGTGGATACTTTCGAAGACTTTCAATTTCTAAAAGGATACCGAAAGCAACTTCCTTGTTGTTCACCACCTCCTCTAATTCTTTCATCAACTTGAACATCGTGATTTCCATTGATTTGCTTGTTGTGTACGCATGTTGACTATCTTGCAAAGGTGATCTTTCCTGGGTATTTGTTTGTACATGGTCGTCGATCACCTTTTTCATCGTTTTTAACATGAAAGAGATTAAACTGATGGGTCTATTAGACTTCGATTGGGTCTACTTTTAGGATAGGCAATAGTGATATGCCGTTCACATGGTTCTGAAATATGTCTCAGTGCTAAACTGCTTCTGAGGAATCCCAGGAGGTGCGTTAACAGATACTTCTGCTCACTCAGAAGGAGAGCTGGGACTATACTCTCTACCCTTGGTGAATTTTATGGCTAGAAATTTCCCATGTCCTAATACTATCCTCCGTTAAAAGTGCTGAGAAGGTCACAGAAGGTTCTGAAGCTGTCAGTCTTAGTCCTCCTGATTTATTTACTGTAAGTAAGCACCCATGTATAATCTTTTCAGTTTCCCGATTGTACTTCTGTTCTTAACGTACTTCTGTTCCTTAATTCTGTTCTTAATTTTGACAACTACTTCCTTAACGAAACGCGTCCCTCTACTCGTTTACCTTGATAATTAGGAAACTGGTATCAAAAGGCTTGATGACTGCCAGGCTAACCTCCGTTTCAGCTTGTTTCAGTGCGATATAGTGTTAAAATTATTCCTCTTACCACTACTCGTTGTAAATCTTCTTTAAGGTTCTCTTCAAAGTGATCCCACCTTGTGTGCCTGAGGTTCCGATCCCGGGGTTGATTCCCCTTTCGTACTATCCAGTTCGAACAGAATCGTTTATGAACCGACAAGGAGCGTTCCTTTGAGACACCGGTGCTTACAAAGTGGGTGTTATTTCAAGTTTCAACACGGTTAGGTTTTCTTTAATTTAATATTTATACTCTACTTATTTATATTCTTTAATTTTATATTTTGCTTGTTGCAGCATTGCACCAGTCCCTGTCCTTTTGCGGGCTGTATCTGTACCCGTCTCCTCTACAGTAGGTCGATGGCACCACTAACTGGTGGTTAATACAAATGTAATTAATGTTTTTCTTAATCGAAATGCACTCTCTAGATTAGTAGGGATTAGTATCCCAAACTGCTTTCGCCTCGCTGTTTGCGAGGTCCCTCATTCTGTTTTTGTGAATTCAGGATTCTTATATCAGCGTGAATTCTAGCTGTTTTTAGTGAATGTTCTGTTCACCACAGCTGAAGCTATTATGGCATGGTGAACATTCACTTGGACCACTTGCAAGGTTCTGGCCTCCTGCATTAGATGTGGTTAGAAAGGGGCGTATCTACCGCTTTGTACATCAACAACCTCTCCTCCTCTTCCTCGGTCTCCACGTTCTCAATACTATCGCATTCCTCGGCAACATCACCCTCAACCTCTCTCACTACCATATTTGGCATCACTCGGTTGCGAACCAAATACCATCACTCAAGCAGTGGTGGTTTTTGAGGTACATCCCTCAAGATTCCGCCAACCTCCCTTCCTCGTTCTCTACGAACGTCGTCTGTCGAGGCCCTTGGACAAAGACTGTCAAACCCGGAACTAGGGGTATTCCCTACCCCCGATAATGCTGTCTTTGACATATCGTTGATCAATAAAGTCAGTTGTCTGTGCCCTTCTACTGACATCTAAGTAATTGCCATTAACTAATATATAGTCCGGCCTTTTGCCCCTCTGGCAGCGCGTAAGATTTATAGTTAATCTGCTCAGCACTACTTATAGGAGAAAGACGATAACATATTGTGTGGAATCGTGAAATTATCTCTCATTCTCGCACAAATGAATATGGACCAACTTTTAATTTAGGTAGAACAGACACGAACCTGTTTAACGTCTGTTTGTCGTCTTAGCCTATCACCACGTAAAAAGAATTGAAGCAAATATCTACAAACCCTATACTGATTTGGACTTTATACGAATATAATTATAATATTCTATATATAATTACGCCGGAGAGCTCATAAAAATATATGAAAACTGAATCTACGACAAACTAATTACACTAGGAAATCTCTTATAGACTAAGAGCCCGCGACGGCCAGACCTTCGTTATTTTATAAAAGATGAAAGTTTCTCTGCGCATACCCTCTACTCAGGTAGGAATGATTAGCGACATATGAAGTTTGGATCATGGTGGCTTTGGCAGGGCGCAGGTAACAAAGGTGCCTCCAAAGTTCCGTGAAAGTATAAAAGGTAATTTTTTCATATATTCTTCGGGATAGTATTAGAAGTCACGTCACCCATTGCCAGACACTTACTATCGTGGCAACCCCCTGCCAGACACCCTTAAACTTTATCTATTTGTTAAAGTTTAAGGGTGTCTGGCAGGGGGTTACCACGATAGTAAGTATCTGGCAATGGGTGACGTGGCTTCTAACACTATCCCGAAGAATATATAAATAAACTACCTTTTATACTTTCACGGAACTTTGGAGGCCCCTTTGTTACCTTGATCCATGATCCAAACTTCATATGACGCTAATCGTTCCTACCTGTGTAGGAGGTATGCGCAGAAAAAATTTCAGCTTTTATAAAATAACGAAGGTCTGGCCGTCGCGGGCTTTTACTCTATTATATTATGAATCACAGAAAAATTGTAAAGAAACTTATTAATTGACCAACAAATAAAATAATTTAGCTAAAAACAAATCAAAAATTATATAAATTAAAATTAAAACAGGCTAACATTAATTTATCTTGAATGTTGTCTTTTTCATGTTTTATTTTACGTCTTCGTTTATCATGATGGTTAATTAAAGGTTTTGTTATATCAAGCCGAAGCTAATCCGCTCCTCTACAAAAATCAATACATAATAATATCACTGCACGAAACTTCATAAACGGATTTGATGATCAATTCTACAACTAGAATTAGACAATTTGTGTTTAGCATCTCGTACGGTAACAACAGCATGAACTTCTTCAATTAATTTTTGTTTTTCGTCATCATCAAAATTCATGTACCATTTCGCGAGACGTGTTTTTCTTCACAAAGTTATAAATTCATTTTCAAAACTGATAACATAACACTTGCTTGATAAATAACTTTTATTTCTTGAATGTAAAACATATTTCGTTTACATATTTTAATAGATGTAATTGAGGTTTTGACATTTTATTAAATTCACAACCAAAAAAAACCTTTACAACATTAACACAATAATTGAAATGAAAAGCAAATTTATTTTCTTTTTAGTTTTAAAACATTATTTTTTGAAATAATTAACATTATTAAAACTACTCAAAAGTAAGCTGTATGACGACTCAGTCAGGACTGAGTTTAATTTTATTTCAATTTACATAATTTACTGAGCACTTATATTTTGATTTAATTTTATATACTAATTGATTTGATCCAAACAATTTGATCGTTTATATATCATATTATCCTCGATCTTCTGTTTCATTTTCCATCATTTATGAAAAACTTGTATTTTTAATTTTACTTGAACTTATTTAAATCATCAAAAAAAATGTACAGTGGTACGAATAAACGTATACGTTTATTACAGTTCAATACAATTATTATTGAATTTGAAAACTATTATTTTTAGAGTAAAAATTGAAAATAGTCCGTCGTAACAACCCGATTCTGTGATCACCACATCCTTTCGTTAGCTGATTCAGCAGTCCTATATTGACTAGTCCCAGTCCCTCTGCACTTAGCATTGTCTTAGGATAATCCCAAATCAGAATAGCCACCTTAATCCCTTTTACACAAACATAGATGGTTTTTGGTCTGAAATGAAGTAGAACTGTCGCTTGGATTTCGGTAGAGGCTTCATAGACTCTATGGTTCAACTCTTGTTATTTTCGGCTTTTGGGATATTCCTTTCCCGTTCCAAAGCGTTCCTCACTCCGCCGAAGACAGTACCAGCTACAGTAAATTGCACACCAGAGGGTCGGTCAGTCTTTCATGGAGTGGGCTTCCATGACATCTACTCTTTGATTTATCGGTTAACAAAGTGTTTACCATCGGAGCAGAAGAGCTCTGATAACCTGGCAAGGCATAATACCCTTAGAAACTGCTTTGTATTTAAAGGACTTCGTTCGGGACTGGGATATTTGAATGAATCCCCAGTCAGACTTATCTTCGGCACGGGTCGCATTACATCACTTCTCCAGCCCATTTACTGGTATTTATTGTGACCATTTTCACTCCTGAATTGGTTTTTACACGACCCTCCCATGAACGTAAACCCGTAGACTACTAGCAATGTGAGACTTGTCTTTATACGTCCTTACATGGACTAGTGTTCTCACATATGAGGTGGAGCATATTAAGGTTGTTTGGAGTTCTTAATTCTGTACAACGGCGAGCTATTCAATAGAGTGGAACTCAAATCGTATATTAATCAATCTAGCTTGATTCCTTAAAGCACAGAAGCAATTTTCGTGATTTGACAAATTTTTACAAATATATTTTGTGTTGTATACGTGAGTGAATACAAAGTGTTGTCAAATTCTAAATGTTATTTCGGTAGGTTTTGAGGCTACCCCTTTTTTAGTATTCCACTGTTTGATATCGGAACTGTTACAACACATTGTAAACGACCATTTAATTTCTCTTACTACTGTCGAAACTAAAAACGATTGTACCATACCAATCTTCTCTCAAAAACTATATATTAATCCCATTCCTCAAACCAAATGTCTGACACCTCGGCGCCTGAATTTTTAGTCTCTCTACATATTAAAGAATAATCTCAAATAAAAAAATAATGTTCGAAAATAATTTGTTTACCTAAGCTACAATCTCCAATCCAAATGAAATCCTCTGAGTTTCTAACAAGAATAAAAAAACTTATTCAAAATGATATCAGAATGTTGATATCTATTATAAATGTGTACAAGAATCCAACTCTTTCAATAATATTATTTTTCGTTTTTCATCGTGTTTTTTTGTTGAAAATTCTCTGATGAGTTTTTCTCAATTTTCCGCATTTTCTTTTTTCTATATATTTCAATGAGCTCATATAATGTTTTTGTTTATTGTCTGTTATGTTTAGTTATTTTCCTCGGTATTCAGTTTGCTTCAAGTTTTCTTACAAGTCGGAAAAACTTTTGACGTTGTTTTTCGTGTAATGTGTTGCGAACAGTTTAATCAATGAAAACAGAAATCTAATTTTGTTTTGATAACGTGATTATATAAATTTATGTGTTCAGTGAAATTAGAGAGTAATTTGTTGTGATGTTCGAAATAATTTAATGTTCTTCAAAGTTCGAAGAATTTGTATTTAAAACAAGAAATTTTGTGTTAAAAAGATTTGTCAAGAAATGTTGGTTTATAGTAAGGGAGCTAAGAATTTGGTAATGTTATGTTAGGAGCAAAAAAGGCGCGAAATAAAAATAAGCTTTATCACATCATAAATTTTTTAATTAATTTTAATTACGTGAATACGTAAAATTCCGTTACTGTTTGGGGTTGGTGTTAAAAGAATTGTGTTAAAAAGTGTTATTTTTGGGTCAATTTTTTATATCGGTTTCGGTTTGTTTTTATATCCGTTAAATACCAATAATTATTCAACTGCATATGACAATTGTCCAAAGGCATAAAGCCGTTATCGTTCAAGAGTAAGTTAATTGAAATTGTTATGACCAATAAACGAAAACTTACACATACTAATTTAAATATCGTTAGCAATGGGAATAAAATTCACCATAATGGTCACTCCACCGGTCACTCCACTCGGTGAATTGTTTTGGTCATTGTTATTTATAATTATTTAAGGCAGCGTTTTTTTTGACGGAATTGTTACTCGTGCATTGTACACTTTAAGTAAGTAAAATAGAGTGGTGACAAAACTGATTCTCAAGGTACATCAGCGTTAATAAATTTATACTCTGATAAAAATTGTTCGACTAGAACATCTTGAATTATTTTCTCGATTATAGTATGGGACGATAACTATGCTTTACATAAAATTACTATATTCTAAATTTTTTAGAAATACTAAATTTTTTTTCTTTTTGAATTAAATTCACACATAGTTTTCATAAGTGACAAGCAAAAGTTGTTCCGTAACTCTAAAAAATCTGGTTTTAAATATCAAGAAACGAGTAACGCAACGATTTAATTTTACCATCCCGCAAAAGGGTTTATTTAAGGTATCTTAACTTTGATCGTAGGGACAAAGTTAGTCTTCTAGATATGTTTAAACTTTCAGTTTAACTTTCGTTTACTTCGTTACGTTGTCCCTGCAAATAAAAGAAAATAATATTCCTTATCCTCATATCTAATCAGAGTTCAGAATTGATCACAAAAGTCTAAAATTCTTTTGATTGAACAATCTATCGGTTACGCTGTATTGAACACTGCGTCTGCTAGTGACTCACCAGCAGGAAGCAATCGGAGGACTTCGTGCCTAGAAAAATTTTTCCGACGAGCTTCAGTTATGCGAGTTCGAGAAGTAATATCCTTCAGTCCAGTACAAATGAACAGAGATGTACGCAAATGAGACGGTGTAAACGGAAAAAAGGAAGAACTGTGACTCCGACGACCCCAAAGGCTGAAGAAGCCAAGATCATTACATCATCATCCATATAACAACAATAACTTACATTTGATATACTAGATAAATGTTTCATTTCCACGATTGTTCTGGATCCTGTAATAAACAGATTTTCTGTTTATTTCCGGGATTACAAAAAAAATTTAAATTAACAAGGGGCCTCTGGCCAAAGAAAATCTCTTATAAAACCTTTGTTCAACAAATCATATTGTAAACGAAATAGTCAATGACAAAAATAATAACTGAAAGAAATGTTAAAAAAATGGTATTATATAAAACAAAAAGACTTAACTTAATATGTTGATTGCTGTTTTCCAGTCTTGAATTATTCCTTCTTCACGTCGATTCATACGACTGTCAAATTGTTTAAATCATCAATACCACACGTGGGTTATAATATCATCAAATATCCTTGTAGAAAACAAATATGGTTGCATTAAACGTTTTACACCACTGTAACCAGATAGTAAATGGTTTGAATGCCCAAAACTTAATTGTCGTGGTAAACTTAATTTTTCCAGACGTCACACGTCTCAACTTGATCCTTGACATCACAAATAAATTGAACAACGGATCCAATATAACCATCAATAAAGCTATTTAAACTTTAATAATCAATTTTATCTTAGAATCCAGCCTTTCAACACTTTTCTCTCCTTCTTTTAATTATAAAAAAACAATGGATATCAGGTGTTGCTTTATATCAACAGTAGTAATGCCCGGTCACTTAACCATTTTATTTTTGTAAAAAAAACAGTATTTTTATTTTTCACCTTCAAGTTCACAAAATCACAAGATTCTTTTTAATTTTATCTTCAAAAGTTAAAATTCAACTAAAATTATATTTTTGAATCGCTTCACAGAATGATTTTTTTTTTCTTTAAAGGAATCCATTTATCTCATCATTGTGATTAGTTGTCTCATTTCATCAAATAAATATTCCCCATACAAGGAAATCTGCCGTGTGCAAAAAAATACAAATGACACAGACAATGTAAAATTATTCAAGTTAACCGTCTCATACTATCAAATGAAAATAACAGGTCCTTCATAATTTTACCAATTATTAATATTACGTAAAATCTTATGTATTTATAACAGTGCAACACAAGGCACCTTATTAATCATGACTAGATCAACATACTTGAACAGAATAACAAAATAATATATTTTTTCACATTGATAAGCAAAAATTAATAAAAAAATCGTTCGACACATCGAAATATAAGTTAATTATTTTAAAATAAAAAATATGCATTACAGTGAAACGTCAAAAATAGACAGATATTATTTATGAAATGAATCTGATAGTACGAAATGAATGTGAGAACTGTCTGTTGTAGATTTTAAAAAATAATGTCTACTGAACAGATGTTTGTTGGTTGTTACAATCCATCTCTTCCTTCCTTCGAAACCTAACTAACAGAACTAACTTAATCATACGATGAATATATTAGAAATATAACAATTGACGGAATAAAGATGATGTCAGAAATTGTAATGATGTCAGAAATTGTTGGCAATTATTTAAGATATACATACTAAATTAACTTAGTCGAGGTGAGTCTTCTATGCTTCAGGGTTTCACAGAGAAAAATTCCTTTTCTACTCATATTATTGTTAACTGCGTAGTTTTTTACAGCTATTTTAATATTAGTACGACGTATCCTTTTTATATAAACAAATATATAATCAATTTCAATTTATCAAGTAATGGCGGCGCGATGTATGTAAAAATAATGTATTTAAAAAATGTACCAGTCGGTATTTTATTAGTACGACATTGAACCACAAAATTTTATTTTACAAAAAAAATGTACATATAAAATGATAGCTGATTAAATTTGCTACAAGTTTTACTTAGTCAAGTTTTTTATATCTTGTATAGTTATCGAGATATCTGCTCTTGAAAGTCTGTAAATTTGGAAAAAAATGTTTGCTTCACATTTTTGCTCTTTTTAACTCGTCAACGATTCACCGAAAAACTAAATGCTGGTCATAGGGTTCTAGAGCTTCAAATTTTTTTCAATATTATATATTACTTTACTATTTTACCTATTTACCGTCAAATGTTAAAGCAGTTTCAGTGTTGAAGTTGTTGCAGTTGTTGTTCTTCTTCCGTCCGGTGCATCTCCTAACTCACCGTGCACTAGGACCAGGCAGTTGTTCTCAATCTTCCACCCATACATCTGAGAAGGCAGGTCATTTCCCAGCTACAGCTAAACTTGGTGGAATGTTCGGAAGGAATGCCGTTTTACTGCTCCCTCGATGGGAGGAAGACAAGAGATATCACTCTTGATGGTGGCCACCGATTTCAAGATTGACTTGTACCTGTAGGCATTGAGGGAGATCTCTTTCGCTGGAGCCCCATACCACCTCAAGATGCAGATTTCACTTGCCTTTTGTACTCGGGCGGTGGTGGAGGAAGGGTCTGAAAAGACTACTGCTGCTTTCTGGACCTCTGGGGACTTCAGATACAACTTCGCAAATGCGACTTTGCTTTTTTGAAATGCGGAAGATGTTGTGTCGTATCCAGTAAATGCGTGCAAAAACAGCACGTCCATGAAACCTTGTTGCTGAAGCTTTTGGGACGAGAATAAGGAATTCCTTGTCTTCCCACGTCAAAGCTTGATGAAAATAATATCCTTATGCGCATCAGATTTAGCCATCAAGTGGACTATGAGGTCGACATCTTCGCCCACAATGCCGACAGCTGTTGTTTCCGACATTACCACAGCCGTATCCACAATCAGACCGTTCGCATCAGTTTCGCACTTAAGCATATTGATGAAGCCGGCTTTTGTTTAACTTGTTTGACAGAAAATGTTCTTGTTTGACGTTTATCTCGGTATCTTCGGTGAAATGGATGGCAGCAGACTTCCTGAGTTGATAGCGCCTTTGCTGTTCTGCTACTTTCGTACTTGAGGTTGATGAGGAATAGCCGTCAAAGACTACAGTCTTTGACTACAGACTACAGTATCTCTTTCCGTTGTAGTTCTTCGTGATAAAGTGGATGTTGCTCTCGCAGATTGTCGATATCTTGGAACCTCTTTGCCAAATTACTTTATGGAGGGGGAGCCCTCCGTTAACTACGATGTGTAACTGTGCGACATATACATCCTTGGTCGGAGTGTTAAATAGATTGTATAGTGCTGACTTTCTTTTCGATTTCTTCGTCCCACCCTCACTGAATAGGGATAATGGGAACTGGGGTAATTCGTATTGCATGTATAGCTTTAAATCTTCGTTTGTTTTTTTGCTGGACCTAGTTTGATTTTAGAAAATGTTGAATTGACCATTTAGTCATTGCTTGCTTACCAACTGCAACAGCATTGTAGCAGGGGATCGTTGTATCTCCAACAACTTGTGTCGCGATAGATATTATGTCTCTGGCCTGTGGGAAGAGATGAAATTTCTCAAACCAATGGGTGAGCTTGGCAATTGTCCGAAAACTTTAAAGTTTAAGGGTGTCTGGCAGGGGGTTTCCACGATATTAAATGTCTGGCAATGGGTGACGTGACTTCTAATACTATCCGGAAGAATATATTAAAAAATTAGCGTTTATACTTTCACGAAACTTTGGAGGCCCCTGTGGAACCTGCTCCCTCTCAAAGCCACTATGATCCAAACTTCATATGTCGCTAATCGTTCCTACCTGAGTAGGGGGTATGCGCAGAGAAACTTTCATCTTTTATAAAATAACGAAGGTCTGGCCGTCGCGGGCTCTTAGTCTATTAGTTATTTTGATTGATTTTCAGGTTTTCATATGACTTTGAACATTTGATTGTTTAATTTCAGATTATTTATATTTACCTACTTTGGTTTTTGGTATTAATCACAAAATAAGTAAAACAATCAATTTTAACTAAGTTTTTTTTGTTATACACTAAACAACATCACTACAGTATTGTTACGGACATCTTTTTTTTAAATAAAATTTTATAGTGAAACAAACATATACGATTTTTTTTTCTATATTTTTTCTCTATATCAATTTAATAAAAAAATTGCTCTATTAATTTAACTCATTTAAACTATAAATTTTAATGTCCAAATTCTAAACCATTATCTTTGAATATAATCACGGAATTCTGTCCCAATTACCAAAAATCTAGTTAAATATCAAAAAAATTTCATGAATCAACATCACACAAAATCTCATTTTTTAATCAATAAAAAAATAACGTTCCGGACCTGGTGTAAATATGAATAAAAAACGATCAGTTGTATTAAATGCATTGACTCACGTAGAAGACAAATGTTTAGACAAATCAACTTTTACGGGGAAAACAGCTTCGCAACAACGCTAATACCGTTTAAAATGAATATCTCTTCAGATGAACTTATGATGAATATACATTGACATGATAATCTCTTACTCAGAACGACTTTAGGAATGTCTTCTGATAAACTGAACTCGATTCAACTGATTATCTGACTAGCGAGGTATAGTAAGCTTATATCCGTGTGATTCTTCAAGTAATTCCTAACTGTTTCCATATATTTGTGAATACAACCGAAAATTAGAATGCAAGACTTGCAAAAGGCTTATGTACCAAGTTTCGTCAAAAGCTTAGTTCTTTGTTATATATCTGGAAGTATCATCAAAATTGATTCACGGATGAAGTCTATATTCATCCAACAAGCTTAAAAAACAATGTGATAAAATCCCCAGTTGTATGGTGAAATTCCAGCCAACCATTGGTTTCATGTTCCCTAAAACCTATTAACCCTTGTCAAAAATAAAAGCGTTTTACTAACTTCATAAATGTGAGGATAAAAAGCGTAAAACAATTCCCAAAAAATTGTTTTAACTGGAAGTGATAAACCGGAAATCCGGAAACCCATCCCTCCACATGCCAAATTTAGAAACGAATTCACATCTTTTATTCTCAATAAAATTTGGGATAGATAAGATTTTTTAGATAAGAAAATCGGTTTGAAAAATGATCTATTGATGAGTTATTAGATTGCTTTTAGGGTTTCGTGCTTTGAAAAAGTAAAAACGGTACTCTATTCGGTACGGTACTCGAAGTCTCACCGACTTCGGTTCCCGTCCGAATTTCTACATAATCGATTTTCTCACAAACAATTGATGCTAGCAACTTGAAATTTTCAATTGTTATAAAAATTATTTCCACGCCTACTAACACCAAAAAAATTGCAAATATTTGTTTCTATCTGTATTTTATATACATAAATAAGAAGATAGTAAAACAAAAGTTTTTTTAGGAATCGAGTTTGATTTAGAAAAATCGAAAATGATTGAAATATTTCCAAAAAAATTCAATAAATTATCTTAGGCTTAGTTTTTGAGTTATTACCAAAAACGTGAGTTTTTTAAATGGGCCACCCTCCCCCTCCTACTTAATTTCGAACATTGCAGAAGAAAAATCAGAAAACATTCACGGTTTTAGAATATGCTTTGAAGATTGAATGAAAACTAGCGTTCGGCTCATCATTTAAAATGTTATTGTTATAAAATTGAGAGTGGAAATTTTGAAAAAAAATTATGTTTTGCTTGGACGAGTGAATTTTTTTCCAGTCCAAAACAATTTATTTTATAATTTGCGAAGGACCCGTTTTTGGTTTATGTATTTCTAAAATTGTGTTTTTGAGAACTATTCTCATAAAATATTATGTACACGGAACTTTTTTTTATTGAATCATAAAGCATATAGGAAAGGGTTATGTATGAAATAATATATTGGGAATATAACCTCCACGGCTTGCCCGGCACATACGCAGTATTTAAATGTGGCTAAATTTCGTTGATGCAACGTTTAATTTCCTCCTGTAATGCACGGGTGGTTGTGTGCTAGTTGACATGGACTTTTGACTTCAAATAACACCATAAAAAGAAATATAATGGTGTTAGACAATCTGCATTTGATCCAGTCATCCTAAATTTTTCAATTAATCTCTCCACAATCTCTCCACGAAGTAAAAACAAACAGCACTATTCCGAGCTCCGGCCATATTTGGTATGAAGTTTTCGAACTGTGGTCGCCAAACTTTCCTTATTTTTGAGATATTGTTCAAAAGTGAAAATACATTGTTGTATCGTGTAATGCTCCACTTTTACTAACCCTAAACTTTTAGCTGTCAAATTGTTTTTTTCAGGGTTGTCAACAATTTACTGAACAAAAGGCGTCAAATTCAAATCTTGGCTTAATTTAGAGACACGCTTTATATCAAAATATAGAAATAATATTCGGATAAAAGAAGTTTAAATTTAAACAATTTACATTTCTTTCTGCCGAATGACGATCCCCTTTTGCAATTATCAAATAATATTTGCAATTGATGATACTAATCTGGCAATTGGTTTATTTTCATTAGAATGAATTTGTTACTTAGACATTCCCATTCCCAATTTTCAATATCCTGGCCATTCCTAGCTATTCCTGGATTTACAGGTACGTTCTTTTTAGGTGTTCAAATGCTGCATCAGCTGTAGGAGGTAATAATGACAGAAGGTCATTATAATGCAATTGCTTTAATGAAAGAATTGTACCTTAACTTCTGCAAATCTTTAATTTTTAATAAACCCAAAATATACATGCTACACCCCCTTAATATATATTTTGGAATACATATTTGCTGACATTTTTTAATACTTTTACTGATTCGTGTAGGTCATAATATTTCTCAAAATATTTGGTAAACTTAATTTTGCCGCTATTGAAAAAAAATCAAACGTCTACGTAAAAAAAATATTGGTGCGCTGACGCATAGGTTGACTTCATCAAAGGTCTGGAAACAAAATGTTCTGGATGTATAGTGAGCTTATAATCATCAAATACTTCAATTAATGTCTAACTATTCTTATAGATTTCGCGTAGTTCTAAAGATAGCTGTAGTATACCAACAGATATAAATTCTGTTTTACGAATCAGAGTTTACAATTTTAATTTATTCGTGCACCGATTTCACTCCTTAAAATAGTATTCATAAATTAAAATGTTTATAATTTCAATTTCGTTCTTCCTCGAAGAGCAAAATTTTTAGTTTTTTCGATTTCACTCCTTTAAAGTTTTTATTTTATTTTTCTTTTCTTCAATCTAATTTGTAAAAGAAGAAAATTAGTGCTTTTATATGTAATATGTTTATTACAATACTTGCAAAATTGAACAAAACATCATTCAAATGAATTGTTTATTTTTTACGTTGGAAAGGATCAATTTTGAAGTAAAAATTAAAAGTTTAAGTATTTGAAAAAAAATATTTATTTCAATTTAGGAGTAAGAACGATATTTTATTATTTTTGTCTCCTGTATTTGGGAGGGCTATATTATTTTTAATTTATTCGCTCTGAAAGAACGGAGTAATAGAAAAAATAATTTTTTTTACCGGAAGTGAAAAACCGGAAGTTGGAATGCGGGAGAACTGTAGTTATTAAAGTTTCAAATAAACAGCCCCCCACTTATCCCAATATCACCAAAAAACTAATCGGTTCTTTAAAATCTCCATGTTTTGTCAAAGTGTCATCAAAATTGAATAATGAACGAAGTCTGTATGCTCCCAACAAACTTTAAAAACAGAGTGTGAAAAGTCAGTAGTGTAAAGTCAAAATTTTCATCATAATCTCTTAATTATTGTAGGCTGTAGGTGTAGGTGTGGATAAAGACACTGAAAAAAATACAAAAGAAAATTTTAACCCGAAGTCGGAAGTGAACAAGTGTTTTAAAGTTTGTTGGGCTCTAGAACTGTATTGAACCGTGATTGTGAACTAAGCTTCATCCAATTCGATTATCAGGTACTGATGTTATTGAGCTTTCAAAAAAACAGGTTCTCGGAAGACCTTGAACTAAGCTTGAACCGTGAACTAAGCTTCATCCAATTCGATTATCAGGTACTGATGTTATTGAGCTTTCAAAAAAACAGGTTCTCGGAAGACCTTTCATCACTTTGTTCTTTATCGCCCAAAGACAAATCAGCTCCATGCCATACATATTGGCACATTTCGTCAAAGTGTCTTCAAATTTAAGGCACGAGTCACCAATAAACTAAAAACAGTGAAAAAATTACACGTTGTATTGTGGTCCTCTCACCCCTTTTTTTAATAAACTCCAAACATCCCGAGCGAAATTTCGTTTTTGTTTCGAAATCAGAGGTGGTCAGTTCAGATGCTAGAATAAATGCTGTTGCGGTAAGTCGGAATTACTCTAACTAAGATTGTCAGTGATTCTGTTGACTTGTTAGAGTTCACCCGCTAGTACCCTCAAGATATCACATTGGAAAGTGTTTCTCAATTTAAATTTAAATAGATTATTAGAACATAAACCTTGTTTATCGTTACAAACAAATCCTTTTCAGCAATATTCACAAATATTTATTTTGAAACTCATTTTGTACAACAGATCCACAAAACTATTATTGTCTTTAAGATCAATAAAAAAGGAAAAACGGCAAATAGTCAAATATCTATTTATAGCATTTTCTTTAATTTGAATTTTCCTTTCTTATTTTTATGCTACTTTGTAAATTGCTTTTGTGGAAAAATACCTAAACCCTTAGAATAGTAACAAAAAAATCGATTAAAATTGACAACCGCAACAATGACTGAAATGTTTTTATGACATTTTCTGGTTTTTAGATTTTCTCGAGTAATTGAATGTTTGACCTTTTTCTGGTAATTTGTTTTTATATAATGACATAATTAGAATTTATAAGTGGAAGATAACGTTTAGAAGCTAAAAGTAAATCGTTAATGTCGAAATATAGAAGAGAATGTGTTACTAGGTGTTGTTCATGCATGCCGGTCGGTGAAAGTAAATACAAAAATATTTCGTATGTATTGATGCATATAACGGCCTTATTGCCTATTGCCTATTGCCTATTGCCTTATATGTATACTAAAATTATATTTTAATTCTTAAGCCAAGGCTTTTACCAAGCAAAATACCTTAAATTTTACAAAATTTTGTTGCAAAAGATGCTAAAGATAAAAATCATTTAACTAAAACGCTGAAGAAGAGTCATCGTAAAAAATTTATAAGCAGAAAAAAAACAACCGTCGGTCCTTCAAGTCAACTCAGCTTTTAGGTAAAGAATTCTTCCAACACAAAATTATAAGTCAAATTTGAATTTTGTATTTCATTCATGGGCTATTATTTTGAAAACGTACGTCGAAAAAAATCGATTATTTTTAAAAAATCTGAAATATTGATATATTGTTGGTATTGACGATAGAAAAAAAGTAATTTCTGGTTTTATTTTTTGAGTACTCTGAATCGGAGTTATGCGCGGTTGAATTTTTGAGGCTTTTTCACCTAGTTTTGGTAATGGTGTCCATGTTTTGTAAATAGATCCCATAATTTTAATGCCATTTACGTATATTTTTGCAAAACAAGAGAAAAATGGTTGAATAATCGAAATGTATAAGTTGGAAATTAATAATTTTTCTCTTTTCCGCTAGGCGGGGCGTTAAACCTTGGTTTACTTCAAAGCTCATATCTCAAAAATCGTCATTTTTTTTTGTTTTTCACAAATTTTAAAGTAAACACATGTAGCTATGAAATTAAAAAATAAAAAGTCAGAGATTCCATATGGATTTTTTTATACGATTTTTTAATGTTTAGTATATGAAAAATTCACATGTGTTTTCGCATCAAATTAATTATGCTTTACTAAATGTGAATCTAATACATTGTTAATTTTATATTTAAACATCTGCACTAAATTTGAAACATATTCTGTACATAAATCATTGAAAAACAGGTTTTCATTGAGAATAAGAATTGGAGATTCCAACGATCGAAGATTGTGATTTACTTGCAACATCTTAACACTAACATAAGCATGAGACTATTATTAATAAATATGTTTTCTATAAAAATCATAATTTAATGAAACAATAATAATATTGCAAACAAATACATAAAAAAATTAATTTACATACTTACAGTGCATAATGACATAATGTACATAATGACAGTGGAAAAATTCAACTTAAGTAAAAATAAATAAGTGATGAAGAAGTTTCAACTTTGAAATTGTCATCGCCTCAACGGCGTAATCGATAGCGTGTCTGCCCAAGGATTCGAGCCGGGCACTGACGAGGGTAGGTTCGAATCCCATCCGAAACACGAAAAATGTGAATTGGAGTTTTTTTCTGAGAAACTTCAACGCATACCTTTGAATTGAAAAAATTCCAATTACTTCTTTACTTACTTGAGTTTAATTGATCTCAAAAATCCAAAATAATTTACATACTTTTTTTGCCTCTAAATTGAAATATTTCTGATTATCGGAAAAGGAAAACACTTTGCCAATTATTTTATCGACTTTACTGTTATCCGGTAAAAATCCAAGCAGAGTTTGCCAGACTTTGAAATACGGCCAAGCACTGGCCCATTAATGCTTAACAGTACATGGCTATTGTTATTGGGCCAGCACTAAAACCATTTATCGGCCGATCTATGATTTACAGAAAAGAGCCAGTTTACAGTTACCTTTGAATGGCGAAGCATTAGTCTTAACGGTACTTTACTATTTTTATTGGGCTATTACTGGAACCATATATCGACCCATCTACGGTTTATAGAAAATGCCCAGTACACTTTACTTTATATGGTCTATCAATGGCCCGTTAATGTTTAGCATTATCTATGTCATTCGGTTAAATACACTAGAGTAATATCCATTTTAGAAATAAATAGTTTGAAACATTTTACCTCTAGTTTAGTTATCGTTTCTCAGCTGAAAGACTATGATATTATTGATAATATTGGTATGAGTTTTAAATTTTTTTCATTAGACATTTCAATTTTATTTTAATTATTTTGTATTGAATTTATTTAAATTTACATATATATTAATATTTGATATGCTTTTTAATGGTCCAGTCGTGGTTGCCAGTACTCGGTCATTGCTGCAAGACTGGTCATTATTATTGGTCCATCCTAAGTATTAAAATACTTTTATATGTTACGGATGACTCAGAAACTCAATATATAAAAATAAGAAAAATTTTATAAATCTTTGCAAACATATTCTTGATTTTAAAATACCTGCAACTGCTACCTTCTTTGCAACTGCACATGGGTTTAAAGGGTTCATTGGCTGAGACTGGCAGCACACTTAAAAGAGAAGCCCGGGAGCATCGCTTAACGGAGAGAAAATATCAACAGCAAGGGAATAATTTGAAATGCTAGAAATTTGGTCGAAAAAAGTCAACAACCACGGATGAAATTTTCATATGTGTCTTCAAGAGATATCAAACTACAGGAGCAATTTCTTTCACCGTTTTCGGACATTAAAACAATTAGTGAACCTCAAGGATCTCAGTATTTTTTACGGAATAACACTACACGCGATAAAATAATTGCAAAAATATGGAGGGCCTGAAATCTCTGAGATATCAAGACTTCGGTCTGGGTTAAGGATTTTGATATAGTTTTCGGCAAAAAACTTTTATGAGGACATGGTTTTTAGTTTTGGGCAGCGATGTATATCAAACATAACTCTTTGTTAAAGTACAAGTATTTTTTATCTCTGTTTAAAAATTTATTACAAAACTAACACGAAACATCAATACGTTGCCGGAAAATTATAATCAAAATTCCAAAAATATTGTTAAGTTAAATAAAATCAAACTTTTTTCAAAATTCCAAAAATATTCCAAAAATTAGAATAAAATCAAAAATCTAAAATTTTTCAAAATTCTAAAAATATTCCAAAAATTCTTACAAAATCAAAAAATGAATTCAAAATTCTAAATATATATATACATATATAAAATTCAAAAATTTTATTTTTTTCAAAATTCTAAAAATATTGCAAAAATTATTACAAAATCAAAAGTACAAACTTTTTCAAAATTCCAAAGATATTTCAAAAACTATAACAAATTCAAAAATTACCATGTCCAATTTCATTTTCAATTACATTTACGTCATAAAAACAGATACATTTTTTTTCCAAAAAATTGTCTAAAAAAATAAATGAAATCATTTTTTGACACACTTGACATTATTTTTTCGACAAACTTATAATGCCATAATTCTCAATAATAATAATAAAATTTCATGTCATACCAACTATTGATTTTATTTTTTTCTAAAAAAATTGGGTAAAAAATAAATAAAAACCTTGCTCTTGACACACTTAACAACATTTTTTTGACAAACTTATAATGCCATAATTCTCAATAATAATAATAAAATTTCGTTTCACACAAACAATTAATTTTTTTTTTCCAAAAAATTGGGTAAAAAATAAATGAAAATCTTTCTTTTGACACACTTGACAACATTTTTTTGCCAAACTTATAATGCCATAATTCTCAATAATAATAATAAAATTTCATTTCAAACAAACAATTAATTTTATTTTTTTGCCAAAAAATTGGGTAAAAAAATAAATAAAAATCTTTCTTTTGACACACTTGACAACATTTTTTTGACAAACTTATAATGCAATAATCTAGTTTTTGATCTCACATACCAATCCCGACCATCAAGGTTTCTCCAAATTTAATGTTCCTACTCGTAATCACTTAAAATGAACGTTTTTTAAGCCAAAAATATGAAAATTTGCTATTTTTGACACACATAATGATTTTTTTGACACACTTCCGGTACATTTATCGAACACAGCGTCCTTTCGGACCTGTCCCTTGACTATACCTATTTTTAGAAAAAATTTTTAGAAATTTTTGAAATCGCTCCAGCGGTTTTCCCTGCAGCGTAGGTAATGACGGCCGGCCTGATGGACAGACACACATACATTTTTTTTTTGCTTTTTTAGAATCAATATGTCCCAAAACGTCGAGAAATCCCAAAAAATGTGGTGGTAAGAATTTCACTTTTAGCTCATGAATGTAATACTTAGGTCTTTCAGACCGAAGTAATAAAAAATTGAACACAATTTCGGAAAAAGTTTGAATTTTTAAGAATTTTTGGAATATTATTAGAATTTAGAAAAAGTTTAAATATTTAATTTTATTCTAATTTTTGGAACATTTTTAGAATTTTGAAAACAAAATTTTTGAATTTTAAATATATTTTTAGAATTTTGAAGAAAGTTTCAATTTTTGATTTTGTAAGAATTTTTGGAATTTTTTTAGAATTTTGAAAAATTTTAAATTTAAAATTTTTGATTTTATTATAATTTTTGGAATATTATTAGAATTTAGAAAAAGTTTAATTCAAACTTTTTTCAAAATTCTAAACATATTGCAAAAATTATAACAATATCTCAAAAATTAAAACTGTTTTCATAATACCAAAAATATTCTAAAAATTAGAATAAAATCAAATATTTAAACTTTTTCTAAATTCCAATATTCCAAAAATTCTTAAAAATTCAAACTTTTTCCAAAATTCTAAAAATATTGCAAAAATTATTACAAAATCAAAAATTGAAAGTTTTTTCAAAATTCCAAAAAAAATTCCAAAATTTCAAAAATTCTTACATATTTTCAAAATTCTGAAAATATATAAAATTCAAAAATTCTGTTTTTTCCGAAAATTCTAAAAATATTGCAAAAATTATGACAAAATCAAAAATTCAAAACTTTTTCCAAAATTCTAAAAATATTGCTAAAATTATTACAAAATCAAAAAATATTGAAAAATTTAATAAAATCAAAAATTCAAAATTTTTTAAAATTCTAAAAATATTCCAAAATATTATTACAAAATCTAGGATTAAAACTTTTTTCAAAAATTCTAAAAATATTGCAAAAACTATAACAAAATCAAAAATTGAAACTTTTTTCAAAATTCCAAAAATATTCCAAAAATTAGAATAAAATCAAAGATTTAAAACTTTTTCTAAATTCCAATAATATTCCAAAAACTCTTAAAAATTCAAACTTTTTCCAAAATTCTAAAAATTTTGCAAAAATTATTACAAAATCAAAAATTCAAACTTTTTTCAAATTTCCAAAAATTATAATAAAATCAAAAATTTAAAATTTTTCAAAATTCTAAAAATATTCCAAAAATTCTTACAAAATCAAAAATTAAAACTTTTTCCAAAATTCTAAAAATATTGCAAAAATTATTACAAAATCAATAATACTTGGAATAGCATACTTGAGAAAGGTGGTGAAACGTACGTGATCTCATAGACATCTCAAAAGCATTTGATCGAATTTGGCATGCCAACTTGATCAACAAGCTCGTTGCGTACGGTTTTCATCCCGCAATCGTGAAGATGATTCAAAATTTTCTGTCTAACCGATACATCTCGGTGTCTATAGATGGCTTTTCTTCTGAGTCCAAATTAATTAACGCTGGTGTACCCCAAGGCTCAGTTTTATCTCCCACTTTATTTTTAATTTATATCAACGAACTGTTGCAAATCACCAGTAACCCAATAAATAGTTTTGCAGATGATAGTACACTGCACAAGTCATTCGTCCCCCTATCTTCAAAGGGTAAAATGCATGAACGAATAAATCCCGTCCGGAGAGACGCTGCCATAAATGTAAACGAGGACCTAAAAAAAGTCGCCGATTGGGGTGACAAAAATTTGGTCAATTTTAATTCCACCAAAAGCTGTGTTTTGGTTGTTTCCAGATCAAAGACCGAGTTTCCCAACGATATTTCAATTAATATGTGCGACGACCAAATACGCGAATGTGAAAGCGTTCGTTTATTGGGAGTCACAATATCCAATGACTTACTCTGGAACGATCATATAATGGCCATGGCAAAGAGCGCGTCAAGAAAACTCGGCCTCCTCAATAGATGTAAAAAATATTTTACTTCGCATCAATTACTCCACATTTATAAGTCCTATATTCGTCCCTGTATGGAGTATTGTTGTCAAGTTTGGGGCGCTGCATCTGTTACTATCCTAGCTCTTTTGGACTCTGTTCAGAAGCGAGCTATACGAATTGTTGGTGATCGAGATTTAACATTAGGTCTTGATTCCCTGCAACATCGTCGCACTGTTGCTGATCTCGTTGTTTTTTATAAATATCGTCACCAGCAGTGCTCGGATGAAATCAGGTCCATAATGCCTCAGACATATGTTTTTCCCCGTTTTACTCGTCAATCGGTGTGTGCGGGCGGTCGAACTGTCGAGATTACTCACTGTCATAGTAATAGAATGCAAAGAGATTTCTTTGTGCGTACATCGTACACATGGAATGCTTTGCCCGAATCAATAGTCTCGAGTGCTTTCAATCCACAAAGATTTAAAAAAAGCGTCCACCTATACCTCAAGACGCATGTTGTTGTGGGACCTACGTCTTAAAAGGTCTTCTATGTGTTGTTGTGACACATTTTGTAATTCCTACTACACAACACTTCTTATTAAAAAAAAAAAAAAAAAATACAAACTTTTTCAAAATTCCAAAAATATTTCAAAAACCATAACAAATTCAAAAATTTCCATGTCCAATTTCATTTTCCATTACATTTACGTCATAAAAACAGCTACATTTTTTTTCCAAAAAATTGGCTAAAAAAATAAATGAAATCATTTTTTGACACACTTGACATTATTTTTTGACAAACTTATAATGCCATAATTCTCTATAATAATAATAAAATATCATGTCATACAAACTATTAATTTTATTTTTTTCTAAAAAAATTGGGTAAAAATAAATAAATACCTTTCTTTTGACACACTTGACAACATTTTTTTTACAAACTTATAATGCCATAATTCTCAATAATAATAATAAAATTTCATTTCAAACAAACAATTTTATTTTTTTTCCAAAAAATTGGGTAAAAATAAATAAAAAATCTTTTGACACACTTGACATTATTTTTTTGACAAACTTATAATGCCATAATTCTCAATAATAATAATAAAATTTCATTTCAAACAAACAATTAATTTTAATTTTTTTTTCAAAAAGTTAGGTAAAAAAATAAATAAAAATCTTTCTTTTGACACACTTGACAACATCTTTTTGCCAAACTTATAATGCAATAATCTAGTTTTTGATCTCACATACCAATCCCGACCATCACGATTTCTCCAAATTTAATGTTCCTACTCGTAATCAATTAAAATGAACGTTTTTTAAGCCAAAAATATGAAAATTTGCTTTTTTTGACTCACATAATGATTTTTTTGACACACTTCCGGTACAGTTATCGAACTACAGCGTCCTTTCGGACCTGTCCCTTGTGAATACCTATTTTTAGAAAAAAAAAATTTGAAATCCCTCCAGCCGTTTTTCCTGCAGTGTAGGTAATGACGGACGGCCCTGCAGACATACATACATATTTTTTTGCTCTTTTAAAATCAGTAGGTCCTAAAACGTCATGAAATGCCAAAAAAGTGGGGGTAAGAATTTCACTTTGAGCTCATGAATGTAATACTTAGGTCTTTCAGACCGAAGTAATTTCACTCCTTTTGATTTCCAGTAACTTTTGACGTCCAGTAACAGTAACTTTTGACGTCCAGTAACTTTGTTCCCTGAGAGTATGGGGTAGTATGCGTCAAATCCGGTAGTTCTGATTTTTTGCAGACTTGTTTAAGATGTTGGCCTCATGAATAATCCAAGTTTGTGACCTCGAACGCCGAACGCATCTTTGTCAAAAATCGAAAAAACCGCGAAAAAATCGTTATTTTTTTCAAATTTTGGCGATTATAACCCTAAAGGACTAGTTTTTTCTTTATACCTTCTTAGGACGGTTTTAAAGTAGACTAAATTTGCTACAATATAATACTAGAACTGTCTAGACCCAATAGTTCCCGATATTAAGCCTCAAAAATCGAATAAATCGTTATTTTTTCAAATTTTGGCGATTATGGCCCTAAAGGACTAGTTTTTGAAAAAAAGTAGACTAAATTTGCTACAATATGATACTAGAATTGTCACTGTAGACCCAATAGTTTCCGAGATTGAGCCTTTCAAAGTTTATCATTTTTTTAACTTCGCAATATTTCGCAATATTTTGCAATATTTTAGACATTATTTAATATGTTAGTCACTCGATAATTCATTCAGAACGACAGAATTGCAAAAAATTGCGAATTTCGAAAAAAAATGATAAACTTTGAACAGTTTAATCTCGGAAACTATTTGGTCTACAGAGACAGTTCTAGTATCATATTGTAGCAAATTTAGTCTGCTTTAAAAACGTTTTAAGAAAGTATGAATAAAAACTAGTCCTTTAGGGTTATAATCGCCGAAATTTGAAAAAATAACGATTTTTTCGCGGTTTTATCAGTGTTGTGAGTATTAGATAGAAAATATTTCTTTCGATTTAGGAGTAAGAACGATATTACTTCGGTCTGAAAGATCTAAGTATTACATTCATGAGCTCAAAGTGAAATTCTTACCCCCACTTTTTTTGGCATTTCTCGTCGTTTTAGGACCTAGTGATTCTAAAAAAGCAAAAAAAAATATAAGTCTGTCTGTTGGCCGGCCGGCCGTCCGGCCGTCATTACCTACGCTGCTGGGAAAACCGCTTGAGGGATTTCAAAAAATTTTTCCTTTCAAAAATAGGTATACTCAAGGGACAGGTCCGAAAGGAACATTAAATTTGGAGAAATCTTGATGATCAAAAAAATGTTGTCAAGTGTGTCAAAAGAAAGGTTTTTATTTATTTTTACCCAATTTTTTTAGAAAAAAATAAATTTAACAGTTTGTATGACATGAAATTTTATTATTATTATTGAGAATTATGGCATTATAAGTTTGTCAAAAAAATAATGTCAAGTTTGTCAAAAAATGATTTCATTTATTTTTTCAGTCAATTTTTTGGAAAAAAAGGTAGCTGTTTTTATGACGTAAATGAAATTTTGGAAATTTTTGAATTTGTTATAGTTTTTGAAATATTTTTGGAATTTTGAAAAAGTTTGTATATTTGATATTGTAATAATTTTTGCAATATTTTTAGAATTTCGGAAAAAGTTTTAATTTTTGGATTTTGTAAGAATTTTTGGAATATTTTTAGAATTTTGGAAAAAGTTTGAATTTTTAAGGATTTTTTGGATTATTGTTGGAATTTAGAAAAAGTTTAAATATTTGATTTCATTCTAATTCTTGGAATATTTTTGGAATATTCTTGGAATTTTGAAAAAAGTTTCAATTTTTGATTTTGTTATAATTTGTGCAATATTTTTAGAATTTTGGAAAAAAATAGAATTTTTGAATTTTATATATGTATATGTATATTTAGAATTTTGAAAAAAAGATTCATTTTTTGATTTTGTAAGAATTTTTGGAATATTTTTAGAATTTTGAAAAATTTTAAATTTTTGATTTTATTATAATTTTTGGAATTTTGAAAAAAGTTTGAATTTTTGATTTTGTAATATTTTTTCGCAATATTTTTAGAATTCTGGAAAAGTTTAAATTTTTAAGAAGTTTTGGAATATAATCGGAATTTAGAAAAAGTTTAAATATTTGATTTTATTCTAATTTTTGGAATATTTTTGGTATTATAAAAAGTTTGATTTTATTTAATTTAACAATGTTTTTGGAATTTTGATTATAATTTTCCGGCAACGTATTGATGTTTCGTGTTAGTTTTGTAATAAATTTTTAAACAGAGATAAAAAATACTTGTACTTTAACAAAGAGTTATGTTTGATATACATCGCTGCCCAAAACTAAAAACCATGTCCTCATAAAAGTTTTTTGCCGAAAACTATATCAAAATCCTTAACCCAGACCGAAGTCTTGATATCTCAGAGCTGTGAGATCTCAGCCCCTCCATATTTTTTTTAATTGCACTCCTGTATTGGGCATGCTACAATTTTTTTACTTATTCTTGCTGAAAGAACGAAGTAAAGGAATGATAAACCCTTGAAAAAATTTAATATTAAAAATTATTTGCACCCTCGAAAAATTGTCGCCCTAAGCAGTAGCTTATTGTGTTTACTGGGAAATACGGCACTGCTGAAATGAATTAAGGTTACCCTATATAATCTGCAGTAAGATTGTTTAGTGTTTAAGACCTAACTTCTTGATGACATAAGAGTTGTAGGTAAAAAGCCAGTCAAATACGAGCAAAATTCGCTCGCCGAGGGTTCCGTGAATGTAAAAAAAATATCATAAATAATTTACATAAACTTGTGTTGTAAAGTATTTATATTGCCAGATCAACGGACACATAAAATAAATTTTCCATTTGTAATTGTCAATAGCAATGTGAATCGAAAATTGCTTGAAATGTAAAATCGAGTTAAATCTTTTCCTTAGCTGCTTATATTTAACTCTCTCAAGTCTCAGCCCTTTCAAAATAACATTTTAAAAAGTGAGCCGACCGCTATAGTTTTCTTTCAATCTTTGCCACATATGCAAATGCAAGCTATAAGAGTAACAAATGATCAAAAATACTGTTAAAGTTGTTTATTGACTAATTACAACCGTCATTGGTGTCTCATAAAATAAATAATCTTATATCAGTATTATGACAATTTTTCGGTACTTTTTATTAATAAACAACATCGCATTGTGATAATGTTATAACAGTAAATAATAATTAGTAATCAAAAGCAATTCCTAAAACTTCAATAACACAAAGTTTTAGTATATTGTTTCAAATTTTTATTTTTAATATCATAATAGAAAAGAATAATATGTAATTATATTTAAAATTTGAACAGATGCAACTATTGCGTTCCATAAAAGTATATAAGTGCAGAATTTTTTTTAAAGATGTCATTACGAAGTATTACTTACTATCAGTGAAATGAATTCAAAAGTGTTTACAATCTTTGTGGCTTTAGTCTCAATTTATGTAAGATATTTTTCATTTTTATTTCTTTAAATAATAAAATTGCTATAATTGCTCCTTTTATAGATTGCTGTTAATGAAGCAGCACCGTTTGTAGGAGATAACATATTTCTTCCCATGGAATCTGCAGACGATGTTAATTCAGATTCTGACGAAAAATCAGATGAACTGATGTCTTCAAAGGAAGAGGAGGACATTCTTTCCAAACTTGTACAGGTGGCCTCTGTCATGTACAAATATTATCAACCTCCAACTTCTCTAGAAGATATTCCTTTCGTACCAGAGCCAATAATCATTCAACCAATTGTAGTTGACGACGTTCTAGCTGCATCTCCAACTGCGGCCTGAATCGCTAACTCATATCGCAATACTATTAAGAAAACATTTGATTAAAGCTTTTGTCACATTCTCTTCTAAAATAAATTAATGTAAATAAACCACAAACCTTTTATCAATTGGTGTCATAGTTTTTACAAAAGTACTTGACATGGAAAATAATGCCTGATGACTAATGCATCAGGTAATCAGATTATAATATCCAGATCATAAATTATGACAACAAGCAAATATCTATTACATTTTAATATACAGTATTGTGTAATAGGAATTACAATATGTGTCACAACTCAGAACAATATATTGAAGCTTTTAAAGCCTAGGTCCCACAATAACATGCGTTCTGGAATGTTGATCACGTAAAATGTTCGTTTTCTTTTTGTTGTCTTTTAAGAAATGGATAGATAATATTTTATGATATAGAGCAATTCTACGTCACCGCAACATCGACGTTCCTGATCCCCTCTGATTTCGATACAATTTCATACACAGATAGCCATAATGACAAAATAAAAATATTTTTTGGAATGAAATTTTGCTCTGACAATGACACAGATTGGCGAAAAAGTTTTGCGTGTTGGTGAACCATGTATAACTTTCGCTACCGATTGCTAACAATTAGCTAACGATTCCGAACCGATTTTAGTCACTTATAACTCATTGAAATGGTAATTGATAGGACTTACCAAAAAACTTACTTAACATTTTGAAACAATTTTTTAAAACTCTGTTTAACTTAAAAAATATCTTCAAAGATGGCGCAGTTAATGGCACCCGCATTTTTACCACTTTTTTCCAGAAAAAAATGCTCAATTTTTTGTATTTTTGAGAGCATGTTTTTTCATTTTTAGGTATGAACGTACAAAATGATTGTGTACCTTTTATAGTTACAGCCTTTCTGTATCATGCTTCTAGCCGTAATTTTATTTCTATATAATCATTTTTACTTGTATATGCAGCAACAACAACTTAATTTTGAATATTGAAACATTAGTTTCAAGTTCTGTCTGAGGTATTGTCTGAGGAGACACATATTACATACTCTTTGCGCCTTGCAAGTTTTGTGAACCCAACTTTTAAAACTGGAAACTTGCTTTTAAACTCAACGTATACTTCATTTAAAGTGCATAAAAGTAACCGTTTTTGGAGAAATATTTGTTCACTTTCACGTTTTACAGATATCGTATCGTATCGTAAAATAAATAAATAAACCAGCGAAAAGTTTATTTATAAAAGTCATAATTTCGTAAAAATTAAATCTATTTTAAAAATTTTCAAAACAAATTTAGTTTTACGATTATTATCTTTAACTCGAAAACTTTTAAGAATACATAGTGTTGGACGTAAGAATACATAGTGCTGACAAGCGAGAGAAATTTTTCAACGATACCTCATACGATGAAAGTAAGTTGATGGAAACTGAGTAACTGGAACCAGAGGTAACTTCCGAAGGAATGCATCAATGCATAAAAAAATTAACTAGTTCAATATAACACTTCGTGTACACATGATTTAATTTGATATATGTTAACGTTTCAATGTTCCGCGAACAGCGTGTCTAAAGTTAATAGTTAATCATCATAAGGGAACCCTAGTTGACAGATTCAAAATATTACGTTACATCGAAGAGCAAAAAAAACAATTTAAAACCCGAGATATAACAATAAAACACAAACCAATCCTGAATGATCGTCCATGAACAAACACTTCTGATGAGACAAGGGTGGGGTTTATTGTTTCCATAAACATAAATCACTCCCGCAGAGCATCTGCTACTCTTGAGCTCTAATATGCTATCTTATGCACATTTAGATTCATTAGATTCTGTTTCTTGTATTGCCTTTAAAATGTAAAGTTTTTAGCGTTTGTATAAACAATTGTTCGTTTTTGGTTTTCTTACTTTTCTTCCCGGTTAATAATGAACATAACAACTGATTTCTGAAGTTGAACCTCTCTGTCACTTCCCCCACAATACTTTTGTATTTATACGATTCGCAACACTTGAATAGTATGTTAGTACCTTTAACAGTACGCCTTGCGTCGTAATATTTTTATGACTACTTCTCCATATGTTTACGACCTCGCCAATTGTGACCTTATGAGGATTTAATGCTACACATATGATATGAGTGAGCTGTGGTTATTTAAAAAAAAAAATTTTTTCTGTTCAATGGAAGAACCAGTTGCGACTAGAGTTTCTGCTCGAGAAATCTGGTCTCGAGATTCTCGAGAAAGAGTTGTAATTTTGAACTCTCGAATTCTCGAGAAATGATATTTCCACATTTTCGAGATTCCCATTTCTCGAGAAGAATTGTCGAAAATCTCGAGATTTAACAAACCACCATAAATCATTCAATATTATTATTTTGAGTATTTTTTTAATAAACAAAAATTGTTAATGTCAATCTCCATCACTTTCTGATTGTTAAATCTAGATTTCGATGCAAACAGTAATACCTAATACGAATTTAGGACAATATTGTTATTTGTTATAAATGTATTGGGAAAAACCTATTTTTATTTCTATGGCAAAATAATATAAGATCACCAAAATGAAGGATTTTAATCTAATATCACAGCAATAGATGAATGGACAAACTTCCGCAAGCGTAGATATTTGAACGTACATTTGTATTATATTAATGGGAAATCGGAAAACCTAGGATTGATGCGAATTGAAGGTTAATATCCAGTTGAAAAAGCCTACTATGTAATTTTTACATGCCATATATTGTTTTCACTAGTGTAATGTTGAAATACGGCAAAATATCTCCAGCTTACCAACAGTTATGTTGCAGTCATGGGAAACACCTAACAATAATGTTAATACTTTATAAAGAAAATGAAACCAGTTAAAAAAATCAGTGAAAGTGAAGCTTTCAATAGTGATTCCGATTCAGTTCTACAACAAAAAGTTTTAGCTGACAATTTAGTATTGAATCAAAATACGAGAAACGATTTCAAAAATTAGGGTAATTGTAAAATTATTTAAAACTCGTCAGTGCGCAATTCTATTTTGCAAAATAATATAAAAAAGTTAAATGGAGAGAAAAACGAGTTGCCATTACTCCTGGATTACAAAACTAAACAAAATTTTATTGAAACCATGATTGAACGGTTTTTGCCAGTCAAGCCAGCAGTTTAAAAAACTTTAAATCTTCTAAATTCAAATCAGTTTTGGAATACTAAATAAGATGATGTAGTTGCCTTAAATATTTTGAGTGCTATTGGTTCCACAAAATCAATGAAAGCTTTCAACCGTCAGGCTGTCTCAATATTATCTGCAGAGGAAATCCTAAAATTTCTATTCAAATCTCTTTGGAAAAACAGTTCAGAAATAAGCTTTAAATTTTTATTTGAAATACAATCTCAAATTTTTGAGTTATCTCAATAAATTCGTTATTGAAATTTCTTCACATCCAAAATTAGTTAGTCAACCCGAGGAAAAAGATTTTTTTCTATTTGCTCTAAAAGCGAAATGATAAAAACTGCAAAAAAATTTTCTCGAAGATTATTTAAAGATCCAGAAATTGATTCTTCTAATTACAATGAGAGCATTACATATATCGACGAATGACATCAACGAAAGTGAAGAGCTTATACTGCCATTGGACTCAGAATTAGAGGAAAACGCAACGCAACCCTTGAATTAAATTTAGAAGTATTCGTGAGAGTTTGAAAATGCAGTCATCAATAAATGACAACTACCGCTCACTATCCAACGAAATGAATATATTTGAAGCTACTGGTCAGATCACTTTCAATTCAGAACTTCTAAAAAACACTCTAATTTTGATTAAACCTAAATACACTGAAAACGACAGAAATTTTTCTGTATCTAGAAATTTTGACTGCAAACGGAGAGTTACTTTTTTTGTTAAAATTAATGTTTAATATTTTTCGAGTATCTCGAGAAATTCAAATCATTATTCCCAATTTCTCGAGAAACTCAATCACTGATAAGCTCGAGATTCTCGAATCTCAAGATTCATAAAAGGTCGAGAAATCAGAAACTCTAGTTGCGACGTCACTAAACTTTAGGGATTAATAATATCCTCGGTGATTAATCCTATTACCAAAACTTTACATCCTCATTGCAATCGAAACATTCATTGGGTGGTTTAAAACAAAACTAGACATCTCAAGATATGCCAAATAACCCCACAGGAATGTTTCTGCCTAAAAAAACTCAAATTAAATAAAATTGAGTCAAACTAACGAAATTTCTAAGCATGCTCGTTCATGCACGGTTCAAATTCGGGACCCAATTTGCCTTTCCTTTCTTTTTCTTCTTCTCCTTTTGTCTTTCCTTTTCTTTACGAAAAGGTAATTGGACGCGAAAGTAATAGAATGAAACTGCCAACTAAAACAACCAACTAATTAAATCATTTTAAGTAATCAAATCATATGCACCCTTGTTGTTTAGAAAACTAAAATCAACCGAACCAGATACTCCATCAAGCACAAATACATCCTCAATACTGGGAAAGGTTGATTGAAGTTGAGCAACCCAACTGAGGGTTCACTAAATCATGAATATACCCAAGGATATTTAGCAAATATTTACTTGTGGTTCTAGTTGTTGTCACTCGCATCCACGACTGCCCATCAGAGTTTCATGTTCTACCGACTAAATCCGTTCCTCTTCACCACAGTCCGTTCCTCTTCACAACCCGGAAAACCATGGCCCGTTTTACGACAGCTCCAGCAGATGATTGTAGAAGCAGTAACTCGAGCGGAAGTGGTAGCCTGACAAGCAAAAATGTCTGGCAGAACGTGTTGGGTCAATGAATCAGAGTATTTTGGAGAGTCCCATATGAAACCGTCTTGGCTCTGTGTAGGTTCGGATAAAAAACTTCGAAAATTTGCCTATTTGACCGAAAAGTTGGTTCACGTGCACGGTGTTGCATAGTGTTTTGCCACTTTTCACTATTCCGACATAGTCCTCGCAAATGAGTTACATTATGAATGATCACATGTAGAAGTTCTTTTTGTAATTCTACTTTAAGGTTGCTCCGTAGCAGACACAACATCTCGTGATCAGAAAGAGGAACCACCAGTCTATCGCTCAATCTAAGAATGCTTCGAGAAAAATCATCATATGTTTCATTCGGACCGGCTTTCGAGATCTCATCCGATCCCGTATTTCGTAATCGGTGGAGCGGTCCTTAACGGTCTGCTAACCCCTCGAACAGCAAGTGCGCATGAGCGGACAGAATTTGAAAATTGTCAAAAAATTCTGACCGATAAAGATGATTCACTCTGTGGATGAATTCCTCAATATACATTTCTTTTGTATTCCCCTTAAAGATGATACGCCAGTTCCGAATGGTACTGTGGTTCTTGTCAGCGTGCGGCTGATGTTGATTGTGACCATTATCGCTCAAATCGGAATACCCGTCGCTGACAAAGCGTTGGACAAACTTTGGTGAAATAAGACTGACTATTTGACGGCCATCTGAAAACAACTCAAAGAGCTTCAGGAGGTCCCGAAACATAAACATATTATAAAAATTCCGATTTCGAAAATCAACCCACAAAAAATATCTTCCCATATCGGGAAGTAAAATATTGCATATGTGAAAATAAAAACATAAAACATCAATAACTGCTCTAAGTGATTATGTACAGAAATTCATTAATATCAAAAGAGTTAGAGGTATAGTAGCGCCTGCTTGCTTCTACTTTCTTAAATTTTGCCCAAAAAAAATTTGTTTTTTCTTCACTGCAATAGGGTAATGTATATTAAAAAACCATTTAAATTCGCACAGTAGTTTAATTTAAGTTTTGAAATTTATCTCATGAATCTTAAACCAAACTACCCCAGATCGAGTTAATTATTGATTGATTCAAAAATTTTCGAAAATTTTTAAACATAATCAAAATCACCACCAAAGACTAAAGAGGTTTGTATAATTTATTTAACAATTATATTGCTGTTTTTACGGCCAGTCATCGTATCTTTGGAACAATCAAGCCATTTTCTAATCTCGACATCAGCTTTGTTTTCATAACGCTTAATATTCGGTCGCTCTTATTCCTTGTAGTAAAAGTCTACAGGATTACAGCTAAAAACAAAGGAGTACAAATAAAAGACAATAAACTTGTTTGGCACGTGGAAACCAAGATTTAAAAAAAACATAATTTTTGGCACGGTAGTCAACATTCAGTTGCGATCTTTGGTCTAGATAAAAAAAAAACTCAATCACATTCAAGATTTTTTTTTATTTAATTTTCTGATAAATCGAATGCTTGGGCCCTATTCCCAAACACATATTTGTCAATCGACAATATTGTCAATTTCACCAAAATGCTTAACAACTTTGTTTAAAAATGGTATTCTGTAACTCATATATGTGTCAAACAAATTATAACAAATTTTTACAAAATTATAACAGATTTTTGGTACTAGATTCGTACTTTTGACAACTAACTTTTTTAATCTTAAAAGATGCAAAATAAAATAAAAATATATTTAATAAATAAATATATTTTAATGATATTTATATAAAAATATGATTATTAAATATCATTAAAGACTTAATTTTGCATTATAAATTAATTTTTACGCCAATCGATGAAATTTGTATAAAAAGTCAACACACAAAACATAGAGCAAAATTGCCCCTGGGGCCCTATTCCCGAACACATAAATGTCATCACAATATTGTAAATTCACACAATATTGTGAATTTCGTATTATGTAACACCAATTTGGTGAAAATTCAACACAATGTTGTGAATCTGACAACAACAATATAGTTACTGTCAAAATCGCAATTTTGCTTTATGTTTTGTGTGTTGACTTTTTATACAAATTTCATCGATTGGCGCAAAAATTAATTTATAATGCAAAATTAAGTCTTTAAGAATCTTTAATAATCATATTTTTATATAAATATCATTAAGATATATTTATTTATTAAATATATTTTTATTTTATTTTGCATCTTTTAAGATTAAAAAAGTTAGTTGTCAAAAGTACGAATCTAGTACCAAAAATCTGTTATAATTTTGTAAAAGTTTGTTATAATTTGTTTGACACAAATATTAATTACAGAATACCATTTTTAAACAAAGTTGTTAAGCATTTTGGTGAAATTGACAATATTGTCGATTGACAAATATGTGTTCGGGAATAGGGCCCCAGATGTTTTAATTTTTATTTTCTTTTAATAATCTCCTTCTATTAGTAGTAACGAGTTTTTACTCAAATCTAAAAATTTTAAATTTACAAAATTTTTCTAAGGTTTGTAAATACCTTTCAATATTTGAATATACTGTCTCTCCTTATCACTCAGTATAACATTTATTAGCTATATTTCATTGTAGTTTATTAAACTATAAGTAATCATGATTTATTTTATTTAATGTTATATTACTACTTTCAAATAAATTTCAACACCAAAACTAAC
Organism: Diogma glabrata; assembly: GCA_963693315.1. NCBI lineage: Eukaryota > Metazoa > Arthropoda > Insecta > Diptera > Cylindrotomidae > Diogma > Diogma glabrata. The sequence goes on from OY856187.1 coordinate 151,361,579, forward strand.
AAAATAATTCTTTTTGTGTATTTTATTCATATTAAGTGATAAATATTTGCACACTAGAATTTAATTAATGCTAATTAACAATTACAAAATAAGATTTTACGAGAAAAACGACGACTTTGTCAAACGGCGGAAAAAAAATCCTTTTTTTTCTCTTTTCAACCTCCCAAAACAAATTGGGTTGGAGAGGTGAACTCAGAGGATCCTGAGATTAAGAGTTTCATGCTCTTGACAATTGATTAAAAGAAAATAAAATAAACTACTTTAATAAGGGGAGTTACAACGAAACGAAATGCTGATATCCTCAGTCAGTCTAGAAGCTAGAGGCAGCCTGGCTATGGCTCAGAAAGCCAAGCGCCAGTACTCCAGCTCTCTAATTCTAGACAGACCAAGAGCATCACGATTGTTCCTATAGTGAATGGATAGACAATAGGATTGGAATTACATCAGAGTATGCTACAGCAGACAGAAGGCTTGACAATCTTACCCAACTCCAAGTTGGACACGTCCTTAGTATCATCTACCGAGCGTACCCAATGCGAGCCACCTAAAAAAAATATACGCTCAGAAATTATTTATTGAAGACTATGGGAAAGTGTTGTTGTGATCGTATTCTGGGTTCCACTGCGATCCCGAAGAGGACCCAAGGCCTGATGAAACATATCGGGTGGCCAGGTATTGATGGATATACCGACAATCACCTGTAGTGCATTCCCCATATCTCCCATCACCCCTGACCTCCCCTTACAAGACGAGTAGCTCCTTGGTTGAAGTGCTAATCAAGTTGAAAAATCGGCCCAAGTCACACCCGATACAGCATTCTTCAGCCATGCTTGTCCGTGACCGACTGTAAGAGCGTTGAATCATTTTTAATGCGATGACTAAGCAAACCCTCAGCCGTAAGGCTGATAATTTGACTTAGTCAAAGCACGACACAATCCTCCCAAGCCTTCCACGTTACGACACGGCAAAAGAACGTTGAATCCTTTTTATATTGGACCTGTGCAGATTGTTCCACTTGGTTTCAGTCATCCCAAAGTTTCTTCCAAAAGGGGAAAACTCTGGAACAAGTTTTTATAACTCGGGAAATGCAGGAGCGTAATTCCCGTTGATAGGTATAAATTACCTTACCTAACATCCCTGCATATATGAGCATTAAACTTAATTTATAAATTTTAAGGTTGCTTACTTTGAAGATTGATCTATTGAAAATCCAGCCGTTTCAAGCCCCACGTTCGGCGCCAAATGTTGTAATGTGGAAGGCTTGGGAGGATTGTGTAAAACAACCACAATGTATAAAAATATACTATAAATGATATAAGAACAAATTTGTTGAGATTGATAACGCCAAATCATTACCGTGCATAGTTGCAATTAATTATCTAAGTGTGATACAAAATCCAAGCACATTCCATACCGAGATCGGTTGAACTAGTTATTTTTGACATATTTTTAAAATATAGCTTTTATTTATTAAAAAATAAAAGTTATTTTTAATTGGTCTCCAAGTTGTTGTTATTTAAATAAAATCAATAATTTATATAAATAAATTATTGTAAATATAATGTTTGAATCTCTCTTTGAAATGTTAAATTCAATACATACCGTTATAATTTATGATGTTTTAGAAAATATTAACGAACGAATTACAGATACTATTAGTAAGATAGTTATAAATCAAAATTTGAAAATTCAAAAACTTTTTGAACAACAACATGTTCCAGTTGAATTAGGCAACAAGCACATATTTTTTCAAAAAATTATAAACTATACGGATATTGTTCTAAGTGATTCAGAAAATAATTTATTATGCAAAGGTTTAAAATACAATTTACCTCAATTTAACAACTATAGTTTGACTTCTGAAATTATTAATGCTGAAACTGCAATCAAAATCTTACCAACTCAAGAAGTTCGTAATGAAGCAAGATGTGTTATAACCAGAAAATTTAACAATTTAATAAAAAATGGTAATTATAACATTTTTCTAAAAAATGTTTATCAAAATGAATTTAAAGCAATTAATAGCGTAAAACCAAATTAATTAATCATAATGCTTTAATTACTCAATGTGACAAAGGTAACACTGTTGTTTTATTATTTAAACAAGAATATTTAGACAAAACATATGAATTTATAAATAATAACAATATCCAAACATAAAATTTACACTTGAAATTGAAGAAAATAATTCAATAAATTTTTTAGATTTAACTATTTCAAAAATTAATAATCAATTCGAATATAATATTTTCCGAAAACCTACTACTACTAGTATAACAATAAACAATTCTTCACATCATCCAAACTCACAAAAAGCAGCAGCATACAATTCTTTAATTTATCGCCTTCTTACTATTTCATTAAAAATTGCAAATTGCATTCAAAGTTTATTGCTTATGATAATGGATATGATTCAAAATTTATTGATAAATTATTTTCTAAATGTTTAAATAAAATAAAAAAATCAAATAATAACAATAGCAACATCAAATATATTTTGATGGAATTTACTAACATATTACCAAACATTTTAAGAAACCATTTCAAAAAATATAATTATTCAATATCCTTTAAAACTAAAAATAATTTATATAAAATCTCAAAACCAAAAGCAATTTGGCATCTAAAAGCAAAAATCAATTTGGCATCATGTTCTGGTATTTACAAAATCAAATGTGATTCTTGTGAAAAATTCTATATTGAAAAAACAGGAAGATGTTTCAAGGATAGATTCAAGGAACATATTTCTATGATTAAAAACAAACAAAATTTAAAATCAATATTTGCCAATCATTTAGTAGATAACAACCACAATTTCACAAGTTTCGAACAAAATCTACAACCTTTACATTTATGTAATAAAGGATTGTTAATGGATTCCCTAGAAGAATTCGAAATTTATAAGGCTTTCAAAAAATCACCAAATTATATTATTGGTATTGGTATTGCTCTTGATATATCCAAAGCATTTGATAAAGTTTGGCACAACAATCTTATTTGCAAATTAAGATGTAATGGTTTGGATGAGCAACTTATATCTTGGATACAAAGCTTTATTTCCGAGCGGAAATTTCGGGTCAATGTTGATGGTATTTCATCGGATGTCTTTTCAACTAATGCAGGAGTTCCTCAGGGTTCTGCTTTGTCACCAACTCTTTTTCTTATTTATATTAATGATTTGTTGGATTCAACAATTAGTCCTATCCATAGTTTTGCTGATGATAGCACTCTTCATGCGTCTCATGAGAACCCTAAATTATATTCACAGTTAGCGCTTAACAACTGTAGATCAAATTTAATAGATTCTTTAAACCATGACCTTAAAACTATTTTGGATTGGGGGTTCGCTAATAGTGTTGAATTCAATACGAGCAAAACTCAGGCTTGTTATTTTTCTAGATTATCCACACCTAATCCGTTTCCATTAAAGTTCGACTCTAAAGATCTTGTAGAGAAAGGATCTGTTAGGCTTATAGGAGTAGAAGTTGAAAATAATTTGAAATGGAATTCTCATATTTTTAGCCTAGCTAAGAACGCTGTTCAAAAATTGGGCTTTTTGGGACGATGTCGTAAGTTTTTTAATAGCGAACAGCTTCTTTTAATTTACAAATCATTTATACGTCCCTGCATGGAGTACTGTTCCCACATATGGGGTGGAGCTTATTATAGTAGTTTGAAGTGCCTTGATTCTGTTCAGCGCAGAGCTGTTAAACTGATTGGCAACTCAACTCTTACTGATGATTCTTTACAGCACAGACGAAATGTTGCGGATTTGACAATTTTCTACAAATACATTATGGATGAACGAACTTCTGAAGAGATTAAATCCATTTTACCTGAACTAGCAATCCCATTGCGTAACACCAGAGCAAAAGTTATAGCCCATCCTTTTACTGTTCATATAAAAAGGTGCAGAACTGTTGCCTTTCAGCGTGATTTTTTCAACAGAGTCTCTCATCTCTGGAACGCCTTACCTTCATGGGTTTTTCCTGATAGCTTTAATCCTCAAAGTTTTAAAGTTAGCGTCCACAAATTTCTAAAAGAAACTTAATTTATTCAAACTTAACCACACTACCTAGGTGGCATGGTATCTTCGGATATTCAGAGACGTTAATTAATAATTTATTATGATTAACACTAAACATGCCTAACTTAGAATAAAAAAAAAAAAAAAAATTTAGTTTTAAACGAAAAATTATCATTTAACTCAAATATTTTGTATAATACTATTTTGTAAAATTTCATTCAAAACATTTCAAAAATTCAATTCAACTATATATATTTCATTCATAATATTTTGATCAGTATGTCATATCTTCTAAAAAACAAGTAAAATTTTGAATGTATATAAAAATGATATTGAGCAATTTGATTCATAAATTTAGTATGCCATTTTTCAAACAAAAATTTTAAGAATGAAAAATATGTTTTTATTAATGATTAGTATATTTTTGTAATCTGAAGATGAATGTTTACATTCGAAACATGCTGTAATAAAATAAATGTATACTAAATAAAAAGTTTGTTCCGTTGATTATAATTTTTTTTTTTTTTTTTAAATAAAATGTGTTGTGTAATAGGGTTTAGAATATGTGTCACAACAACACATAAATGCCTTTTAAGACCTAGGTCTAGACCTGGGTCGCACAACAACTGGCGTTCTAAGGTGTAGATTAACGCTTTTTTTAAACATCTGTGGGTTGAAGCCACCTGAGACTAAGTGTTCCGGCAAACTATTCCATTTGTACGCAGTTCGGACAAAGAAGTCTCTCTGCGATCTGCCAGTATGACAGTGCGGGATCTTTACCGTTTCACCGGTTGCGGCAGCCGATTGCCGAGTGGAACGGGGGTAAGAATAAGTTTTAGGCATGATGCCGCTGATTTCATCTGAGCACTGCTGATGACGATATTTGTAAAAAACAACGAGGTCAGCAACAGTGCGACGATGTTGTAGGGAATCAAGTTTTGATGTCAAAGCTCGATCACCCACAATTCGTATAGCCCGCTTTTGAACAGAGTCCAAGAGGGCCAAGATGGAAACAGAGGCAGCACCCCAAACTTGACAGCAGTACTCCATACAGGAACGAATATAGGACTTATAAACATGGAGCAATTGGTATGGAGTGAAACATTTTTTGCATCTATTTAGGAGGTCGAGTTTTTTAGACGCGCTTTTTGCCATCGCCATTACATGATCGTTCCAGAGTAGGTCATTTGAAACTGTGACACCTAATAAACGAATGTTTTTACGTTAACCCATTGGTTCATCACATATACTGAGTAAAATATCTTTGGAGAACTCGGTCTTTAATCTGGAAACAATCAACAGCTGTGTTTTGGTAGAGTTGAAAGTGACAAGGTTTTGGTCACCCCAGTCGGCACTTTATTCAGGTCTTTGTTCACGTTTATGGCAGTGTCTCTTCGGGCAGGATTAATTCGTTCGTTCATTTTACCTTTTGAAGGAAGGGGCTCGAACGACTTGTGCAGAGCACTATCATCTGCAAAACTATTTATTGGGTTGTTGGTGATTTTCAACAATTTGTTGATATAAATCAAAAATAGTGTTGGGGACAATACTGAGCCTTGAGGTACACCAGCGTTAATTAGTTTAGACTCAGAAGAAAATCCGTCTAAGGCTACCGAAATGTATCGATTAGATAGAAAATTTTGTATCAGCTTCACAACATTGGGATGAAAACCGTACGCAACGAGCTTGTTGATTAAGTTGGCAATTACAATAATTTATTTATATAAATTATTGATTTTATTTAAATAACAACAACTTGGAGACCAATTAGAAATAACTTTTATTTTTTAATAAATAAAAGCTTTATTTTAAAAATATGTCTAAAATAATAATCCAGCTATAAGCATATTCCTTGTTCGTGTCTCACTCTCTTCCTCAATTATTAAATGCTACATATAGAATTATAGAGCAATTCCTGCGAAAATTTACATCCATTTTCTTCGAGTCTTTTAATTTTGATGAACGCAAAATATGTTCAAAGTATGCGATCGAGAAAAACAAAAATGCAAAAAAAAAATTTTTTGTCGCTCGCATAGTAAGCAAATGCGCATGGAAAATATAGGGTAAAATGATGTAACTCGGTCAATTATTGTCGGTTTTCAACAATTGTTTTTTTATTTTATTCATAAAAGATCATGTTTTTTACAAAAAATATTTTAAAAAATTAAATATTTAATTTTTTATTTTTTTTATTAAATGTTTAATTAAATCTGTTATAATAAAAAAGCTCCGTAAAATTTTAATCCCAAAAATTTATGAAAGATAGCTCCAAGTATGCTCAATAACATATCAAAACTAGAGGAGGCACTCTTTTATAGTTTCAAAGATATTAAATTTTGAGTAATCCAACATCCGATAAATTTGATCCATTTTTACAGTAAAAAAATTAGTATACCATCCAATATCAAAAATACCTCGTTCAATTTTAATCCCAAAAGTTTATGAAAGATAGCTCAGAAAGAAAAATAGTATGTAGCTTTCTAATCGAATTCTATTAATCATTTTATCAGCTTTACAGTTTGATATTCATTGTCAGCTGAGCAACAGCGAACTTCCAAACAATTATTACTAGCAGACTCTGACGGTTTGAAACTATGTAGCTTATGAGTACCTTTTATTGTCCGTGGCTTGTGAGTAAGGTTTTTTTGTTCTAACAATACGTTGTGCCTGTCGTAATCACCGGTCGTACAATACTCGAATGCGATGTTTGTATTTGCCACTGATAGGTACTCATAAAATGAGTTTGGTGTTAAAATGGTATTTTCGTATTCCTTTCGAAGAATTTCTTCCCGTGCCATTCGCTTCACAGTACCCCCAACACCATCACATGGCCCCTTACCATGAGCAGTAGCAAAGCAATGCTATTCAGCTAAATTAAACATAGAATACTTAGTACATATTTATCATTCATTAATAATTTGTTACAATTAATTTACCTTTTCTTCCGTAGTCAGTAAAATGAAATAGAGAATTTTGAAAGTTTTTGCAGTTTTTGTACTGTGAGCCAGCCCCGTCCGAAAAATATATTATTTTATTTATAACGTGATACGAATTCTGAATATTTTCGGTGATGAAATTGTTTAAATTGTTTATGAATAAAGAAACAGCTGAAGCATCGTGCGAATCATCCGAAATGATTACATAGCTCAGAAGATTCATTTTACGAACACATTTCACATGCATTCGGTTACAACGATCTGTATTTCTCCATTGTTTTACAACTATTTGTTCATTTGGGTTTGATCTCAAAACTTCTGCGATCTCATTTTTAAATAATGATGAAACATCCTTACACACAACGCACTCTCTCAAAAAACATTTTAACTGCGCATCTGGACATACAATCTTCTTAACACACTCGTAGTCTTTTAGAAAAATTCTATTGTTCTGGTTTCTAACACCCTGCAACAGCAATTTGAAATTTTCGTGAATTGAGCACAAACAGACTCTGTGGACACCGTCTGAATTTGCCAAAACGCAATGTTTTGGTCGAAGCGAATAAAACTTGGATATCGATACTGGTGATTCATGATGTTCTTTTTTAAATGGGTTGTAGGCCTCATTTACAGTCCATACCATTAGCCTTTTTGGATTTTTTTCTTCGTTTCATTTTCCTTTAATATAACAAAGTCACGAATTCCTGGCATTTGTCGTGAGATGCCATCTGAATTAAAAAATGAAATCACTTCGGCGTATTCAGCGGAATTGTTTGATTGTCGATTACTTTTTGGTTGACTGATTTTTTTTAGTGTCCCAGCCTGGTACAAAGAAACACCATCAAAGTTGTCTACAATATCTGAACATGACCACGATTTGGGTAAAATGGAGAGGATTTGATGCTTTTCGGCTTTACTTGTTAGAGGACTATTATGTATTTCATGAAGCTGTGAGATAACTTCTTGAAAATCTTCTGCATAAATCTTCTGCAAAATCTTCTTCAGCTCTCTTTCATAAATTTTTTTGGTTGAAATTTAACGAGATATTTTTGATATTTGATGGTATACTAATTTTTTACTGTAAAAATTGATCAAATTAATCGGATATTGGATTACTCAAAATTCAATATCTTTGAAACCTGTAAAAGAGTGCCTCCTCTAAGTTTTGATATGCTATTGAGCATACTTGGGGCTATCTTTCATAAATTTTTGGGATTAAAATTTTACGGAGCTTTTTTATTATAACAGATTTAATTAAACATTTAATAAAAAAAATAAAAAATTAAATATTTAATTTTTTAAAATATTTTTTGTAAAAAACATGATCTTTTATGAATAAAATAAAAAACAATTGTTGAAAACCGACAATAATTGACCGAGTTACATCATTTTAAAGACACCCCTACCCTATATTTTCCATGCGCATATTTGCTCACTATGCGAGCGACAAAAAATTTTTTTTTTGCATTTTTGTTTTTCTCGATCGCATACTTTGAACACATTTTGCGTTCATCAAAATTAAAATTCTAAAAGTTCATTTTTCCATTTTTTTGTAAATTTTCAAAATAATTGCTCTATATATGAAGACTTGTTTCCAGTGGCGAAGCGTGCTTCTGAAACTAGGGTAGACATATTCAAAAGATTTATTAATATGCCAGTAGAAACTAATTATAGTACATTAAGATGAAAGGACAGAAAGCTAAGGTTTTTGGACGTATGTGGAGTTTGCGAGTCGAAGCGCCAACCGAGATTTGCACCCACATTAAGTTTAAAATGACTTACGTCCGTGCATCATATTTTTTTTTTTTTTTTTCCTTTATCTCCATTTAGGAGCATAGGGCGTCTACTAGACTGGACCATCTAACTCTGTTCGGGGCAATCGCTTTCAGTTCACCCCATGTCTTGCCGATTTGTTTTGCTTCAGCTAGCACCGTTTTCTTCCACGTCATGGGTGGTCTTCCAACTCTCCTTTTACCTTGTGGATTCCACTCTAGGGACATCCTTGTTATATCTTTAGGTGATTTCCTCAGTGTATGTCCTATCCATCTCCATTTCCTTTGTTTTATCTCGGACTCAATGTCTAACTGCTCTGTCTGTCGTAGAAGTTCCTGGTTACTGATGGTGTTCGGCCAGAAGCATTTGATCAGTCTTCTCAGGCATTTGTTCACAAACACCTGTAGTTGATTTGTGATCTTCTTTGTGTGTTTCCACGTTTCACACCCATATAGCAGTACTGACTTGACACATGCATTGAACATTCGTAGCTTTGTCTTTTTTGACAGGACGGATGCATTCCAGATCTTGTGAAGCATATTGAACGTATTTCTAGCTTTGTTAATACGCTGACTGATATCTTCTTCAGTCCCGCCTGTTTTTGCTACAGTACAACCAAGGTACACAAATTTGTCGACTTCATCCACTTGTGTATTGTTGATGGTAATTGGTGTTATCGTTTTGGTGTTCAATCTCATAGACTTTGTTTTCCTGATGTTAATGTTGAGACCGACTTCATGTGCAAGGGCTGATAGCTTCTGTATTTTCTGCTGCATGTCCGTATGTGTGTGTGTAAGTAGACAGATGTCATCTGCGTAGTCTAGATCATTGAGCCGGCTTATTGTGTTCCATTGGATTCCATTGTTGTGTTCCATTCCGTGCATCATATACTATATTTTTTATTCGCCTCAAGCAAAATATTTAAAAAAGATTGTTCAATCTAAATCAAAATTAAAAATTATAAAAATTTTGAAATAAAAACAACTTAAAGAACTGAGAAAAACTGAGTTTTTTAGATACTACTGTCGATGAAAGCATAGCTTTAGAAATACGTATTTAGTGAAATAAAACTCAATTTAACGAGAATAAGGCGTTTATTATTATTTAAATATCTTGTTACAGTTTAGAACTTTTAAATTAAAATGTAAAAAATAAATAAAAAAAATTTAAAAAACACACTTTTTGAAAAACGAACTAAAAAGCAGAAAATAAATTTTGTATTAACACCAGCGTTATGTTTTTTATAATTATATTTCCTTTGAAATTGTTAGAAGAAAAAATATTTAAATTGTATTTAACACATCTTAGCATCGGTGCAAATATTAAATTTTTGACTAATTTAAAATGCTAATTTTCGATTGACAAACAGTCTTCCGTTCCCATTTGTTACATAAAATAAAAGTGGGTGACGCATACATTAATATAGAAAAGGAACAAATGTATTCTATGTTAATCTCTAACAAGAGAGACTACCAACGTTTATCCCCTTTGGTTTCTGAATGCGCCACCCACTTTTATTTTATGTAATAAATGGGAACGGAAGACTGTTTGTCAATCGAAAATTAGCATTTTAAATTAGTCAAAAATTTAATATTTGCACCGATGCTAAGATGTGTTAAATACAATTTAAATATTTTTTCTTCTAACAATTTCAAAGGAAATATAATTATAAAAAACATAACGCTGGTGTTAATACAAAATTTATTTTCTGCTTTTTAGTTCGTTTTTCAAAAAGTGTGTTTTTTAAATTTTTTTTATTTATTTTTTTATTTTATAGTTTTTAGTTATATAATTTTACCTACAAATAAGTTAACCACATTATTTCACAAAAAATACACCATAAGTAAAACTAGCAATTAAATCATTTACCGAAAATTTAATATTCTTTGAAATTTAAAGTAATTTTAATAAGGTTAATTGCACTATAACAATTGTAAGTATGTTATTTAAAAATCCAGTGTAAAATTTTAGTGCGTTTCTTTGCTCGTTGTATTAATTTTAAGTTGTACATAAATTATTAAATATATATGTTCGCCCAAATGTCAAGTTTTTTTCGGAAAAAAGGTCTGAATTATAGAGCTTTTTCCTTAAAATTCGAATCGTTATATTACTGTATGTAATTGACAGATTACATACAGCAATGATAATTAGAAATCATTAATTATGTATTAAAATGTATTGAAAAAATAATAATTATGCAACTATAGTAAAACAAACTTAACGAGAACACAAAACAATCTGGATTTAGAAGAAATAACAATTATTTAAAATTTTCGAAATACAAATCACTCATTATTTACAATTTAAGGCCATTTTTTCATATAAAAATGACAAAAATGTGTAATATGTCCTTTATTATAATGAGATACTCAGTATGAGCAAAATTTCAGCGCGGTAAATGGGCATTCAGATTTTATGGATTTTCATATTTTCATACATAATAACTGATTTTTAAATATCATTGCTGTATGTAATCTGTCAAATACACCAAAATAACGATTTGAACTTTAAGAAAAAAGGTCTATAAGCTTTGAGAAATGTCATACTTTTATTTTTTTTTGTGTTCATTATTTATAATGTAAGGCTCTTTATCCATATGAAATGACACAAACATGTATGATGTCTATTATTATAATGATATACACAGTATTACCAAAATTCCTTCGCTCAAAATAAGTCAACCAGAGGATGAGGATTTCAGTGCAATTCTTTAAGGTCTCTCAGAATGAAAAAAAATTTGAATTTTTTTTCTTCAGATTTATAAAGTTTTTTGCTTTAAAAGTTTTGGAAATACGTACTGACTGCTTCAACAAACTTGTCTTTTCAATTTGGGATTAATAACATAATGGGAAGTTACTGAAAAATGAATCACAAAATTCCACCCATCAAAGCTCTCAAGAGTCAAGTTAAATAAAAGTGTGTAATAATAATAATAATAATAATAATAATAATAAAAGTATTTTGTACAAAAGATAAAGGATATTGTAGATTAACAAAAACATTTTTTTAAGTTTTGGGGAGCGCGATGAATATTAAACATAAAATTCTTTGTAAAACTACATATAAACTTTTTCAAAATTCTAAGAATATTCCAAAAATTATAATAAAATCCAAAATTTAAACTTTTTCAACATTCCAAAAATTTTCTAAAAATTATTAAAAAATCAAAAATTGAAACTATTTTCAAAATTCCAAAATTAATGCAAGAAATAATATAACAAAATCAAAAATTCAAACTTTTCCTAGAACTCTTAAAATATTGCAATAATTATAACAAAATTAAAAATTCAAACTTTTCCCAAAATGCCAAAAATATTGCAAAAATTATAACAAAATCAAAGATTGAAACTTTTTTCAAACTTCTAAAAATATTCCAAAAATTAATCTAAAATCAAAGATTCAAATTTGTTTTCCAACTATTCCTGTTATTCAGAAGTCGTGGAATCGAATCTGGAATCACACAAAAAATTGCTCAAGAAACATCTAACTAATAATTACAATTTTTGTCAAAAATGTTTCTTATAATATGTTCCTCAAAAAATTTGGAAACAAACTTTATATAAACAGAAATAGACATAAACAAAACTGTCTATCCAAGAAGGAACAAAAGTTGAAAATTTGTTGTTGTTGCTATTGCTTATTACGGTAGTCATAATATGAAACGTTTACTGTGGTTGTGAGAATAGTAGATTCTTGTATGAGCTTAGAATGAAGGCAATTCTGCACGAGGATGAAGTTTCCCGAAACGAGCGTAGCGAGTGGAGGGAATGAAGAATTGCCATCATCCTAAGCGAATACAAGATGCTATTTTATCCACGACTGTAAAATATTTCGTTTAATTTCCAGTTTTAATGCAAAAATTTGCATCCCCATATTGAAATAAATACATCAAAGATAGCGAAAAACAAAACAAGTTTGTTGTTTAATTTGTTAGGGGAATATTTAATAAACTATAGAACTGTTAAAGAATTTTAATCAAATTCACTAGTTGTGGAATGAATACAATTACAATGGAAGACATACGCATGGAAAGCATATATTCTTTAGTAGTCGTGGATACAAACATTTTAGTTTGTTTGTACATGAAACTAAGAAACGTTTGTATTAAAGTTTCAGGAACATTAGCTGAATTATTTTTGTTCTAATTATTGTACTAAAACTTAATGATTTACTTTGAACGTTTGACAAAATAGTATTAAGTCGACATTATGCGAACAATATGAAAATAAAGTTTCATATTTATATTATGTTTGGGTAGACACTGTCTAGTGTGTCTATACCGACGCTTCGCCACTGCTTGTTTCTTCGAACAAGCAATAACGTGGCATCATTAAGGAATACTCCAACTATTGTCTTCAATATTAAATTTTTAGAGTGGAAAACGAATGTTAAATCGTTACTCAATCCTTTATTGTTAGTAACAGACAAATTTTTTTAATGTGTTGCGTACTTGAAAGCATCGATATAAAAATCTTATCTATGAACTTTTCAACTCATTATCGTCGTAGTTCTTCAACTACCTCCATGTAGTCAAACTAATTAGGTATATGTATGTAATTAGCATTTTCCATAAAAGAATAAATATTTTATTAATATTTTTGCATTGTTTAAAATTTTATTGACGTATATTCGGAATCTAAATTATTTAATTTTCACCATATCTGCTATGGCGTAGCTGCTACAGGGTATGCCAAAGTTATGAATCAAAGAAGAAAATAAGTTCAACATTATTTTAATTGACTTTTTTGGTATTGAGAGATTAATAGAAAAAAATTGTCCATACAGTATGAGTCTTTTGTGTAGTGTGTATCATATAATATGGTTCGCCTTGTTCGATTAAATTCAATTTTGTCTATTTTCTGAATATGTCAGTAGCAGTTGATCGGTGTTTTTGTCATATTAATTATTCTAAAAATATATTTTTTGATTTCATATATTTTTTTATAACATAATTTCTTGTTCTGAATACAAAAAAAATATAAGCTTCGGACAAAATCATTTTGTTAACATAATAATATAATGTAAATAAATGCAATGTCATTTTGTGGTTGGTGTATACTAAACAACACAAAAAGAAAATGCCAAACAAAAAATAAATGTAAATTGAAAAAGGAAAATGTAAATGAAAAATGTGAAAATCTAAATAATTTTGAAAGTTTAACAAGTGAAAATTGTGATAAAAATATTAATAGGATTGTTGTAGATGAGACGATGACAGTTGAACATGATGGTAAGTTTTGTTTGTTTATTGTCTTTTGGTTTGAGTTAAGTTAAAAGTTTAAAGTTTAAACATTTTTATAGCTAAGTGTGTTGTTGTTAATTTTGATTTGTTGAGGTCTCATTGTTACCAATAACTTTTGATTTTCTTTAATTTTTGTTCTCCTAATACATGACACGCTTGCCAGATTTGGCATGTTTAATAATATTTCTCGTTTCAATTCGTTCAAAATTGTCTAAATCTACAGTCTTATTTGGGATAATATTCCATCGGAGTCATGTTATATCACAACTAATTTTTTGAATTAATTATTATTGTTATCATTAAATAAATTTGATTACGCTTCGTTTTTTATGATTCGTGAAGCATGAGGCTAGCGTTTGTGTGCACATATGTGCTAATTTTGTGCACGGGGATTTTGTAGCGTGCACAATTAATGCATTTTGTTCGCACATTTTTCAAAATTGTTTTACGGGCAACTAATATAGTTGATAAATTAGAAAAACTATGGGCTAATCACCGATATAATGCTAAACCAACCAATCGATTAAATTAAGTCTTCAAAAACTATACCATAAAATTGAGTGAATTGATGAAATTAAAACAGATGAGGGACGATATGAATTTGGTACGGTTATATATTAGTATTGTAATAAACTTCGTCCAGAATGGGTTAATTTAATAACCAATACATTCGGCAAAGATGAATTAAAAAGTTAACTCCTTTTAACTAATACAATTTGCATAAATTAATGTAAATTAAATTTGTTATACAAATGTTTACATTAATGAATTAAAAGGAGGTGTGGCCTATAGTTTCTAGAAAATACACTGGCAACAAAAACTGAGTTACCAGACGTTTCTGCTTATTTGTTTTTGAATATAAATAAGCGAACAAAATATCAGATAGTCAGTTTTAATTTTGCAATTAAAAGTGTTTTATAAATATTCGCAAGTGTAAGGAATAATCGGTGGTACTTGAGCCTGGCCACGAATAGTAAAAGAATTTGAACTTAGTGGAATAGTAAATACAGATTTTACGATTCCGAATATTATTGATTCAAATTGTGGAAAAGCGGTGAAGTTTATCGTACATAAATTGGAGACCCTGGAATTTATTGTAATTAAAATCGGAAGTTGCTGTAACTGGTTGATAAATAAAGTTTGAGATTTTGTTAACTAAAGATCTGTCTTTTTACTGTCGTATTTGCTCAATAATCTAAAAGAACCAACGAAGAGTCGTTACAGTATGATTTTTTTTTTTGATAAAAAAAACTGTAATTAGAACTTACCATTGTCCACCCATATCCACAAGATTTGCGCCAAATGGAATCGTATCTATTATTCCACCAATACGATTCTAGGCTTCAAGCACTATCAAGTTCTGGTAGCCATTTTTAGATAGCTTTGTTGCGGTGCCGCAACAGTACCCGACGCACCGGCACCAATTATAATAATTTTTGAAATCATATTCGTAAAACAAAGTTTGTAATCAAATTTATTTTATTATCTCAATTGCATTCTGTAACTATGTAACAACTACATAAAGATTTAGATTTACATCGTATTTATACATTTTTGCACTGTCAGATATATTATAAAACAACTTACATTAATAATAAATACATTGATATCACCTTTGGTTAACCATAAGGCCACGAATAGTTTTAATTTCCTTAATTATCATTTATATATGCAGATTAAACAATTATAGCCAGTACTGGTTCATATCGAATGACTTGTATGATACATATTTCTTTGTCAAAACGACTGAACTGAGAAGCTTGAAATCTTAAATTTATATCAGTTTACTAGCAAAACTACCATTTAAGAAAATCATTATCAAATCATACCGTTTAAGAAAACCGTTTTTGAAAAACCAATTTCACCACCCAATCACCCAATCAGCAAAATCCGACAAGTGGTTAGAAAACTAGAGGCATTTTACTAAAATAAATGATTTTTTAAAACCATTATAATGGCCCTTTTGATACTAATATTTTAGAAAAATTAACAAGTTTAGAATCTTTGGAATCTTTTTTATTAATTTCTTTTAAAAATAGATCTCTGCAATTAGAGGTTGAGTGAGTGAGCGGCTCCAACAAAAAGCTTGCCCAAAAAAAAATTTTGAAACAACCGGCACTCCCACGGTCGCTTTTGTGGAACCAGATCAAAATACTTTTTTTTAAAAATGTGAGTTTTATAAATATCTTGGACAAGTTCGTAAATCAGCAAAATTCGACACATGGTAAAGAAACTAGAGGCTTTCTATTATAAAAGTTGGTTTTTTAAACCGTTATAACGGCCGTTTGGATACTAATATTTTTTAAAACTTAAAACAAATTGATAAAGCTGGCAGTGGGTTGCCACGATGTGTCTCGCAATGGGTGACGTGACTTCTGATACTATCCAGAAGAATATATAAAAAAATTACCTTTTATACTTTCACGAAACTTTGGAAGCCCCTATATTACGTGCTCCCTGCCAAAGTCACCATAATCCAAACTTCATATGTCGCTAATCGTTCCTACCTGAGTAGGGGGTATGCACAGAGAAACTTTCAGCTTTTATAAAATAACGAAGGTCTGGCCGTCGCGGGCTCTTAGTCTATAACTTTGTGTCAATACAAAGTTTATTTTTATTTTTTAGTTCATTTTTCAAAAAGCGTGCTTGCTTTTTAATTTTATTATTAATTTTTTAATGTGAATATCTAGACTGCGATAGGGTAGGACATTATCGAATAATGAATTTTCGCCCCTTAATGTTATGTCTACATAACACAACTAACATTGTTAGACTTATTTTATAGACTCTGTAGCTATATTTGGTTTATCTTGTCGGTTAGCCTGGATTAATAATCTTTTTTAAAGTAGAATTTTTCTTATTCTTTCGGAACAAAATAAAAACGAATGGGCGTCGCGCCAGTTGTAGTATTTTTGGTTTTGGTTTTGGAAAAATTAACAGAGGTTTTTAAAACACAGCAAAATGTTAATGATATAGAACAATTGAGCTCAAAGAGATATTATATACCACACATGGCCAAACCGCGGCTCGCGAGCCGCATGCGGCTCTTTGAAAGAATAAATGCGGCTCTCGAAAATAAATGAAAAAATTAAATAATATTTAATAATTCATAAAAATTGTAACAAAATTAGAAGTTTATATTTATAATGCTGTTTAATATAATATGATTTAATACAATCATATTATTATATTTAGGTCCGTCCTGTCGAAGTTACTACTGTTGGAGTTTTTTGTGGCTTTGTTTTAGTTTGATACTACTTTACTTCGCGAATCAAGTTTATAATCCGCTGTTATAAATACTAATTTTATTATTTAAGGTTATACGTTTAACATATTCTAGTGGACTAAAAATAAAACCACTTGTATTTGTCTCAAATTAATGCACAAAAATCTTTCTCAAAATCAAAAGTCTTTCCTTTTGGATTCTTTTGTTTTTCTATGATTATCTTTTTCTGCAATTTTTTTATAAACAATATTTTTAATATTTTATCTTTAGGCAATTTGCCGACGTTAAATTTAATGTATCCTTTAATAATCCAATTAAAAAATGAATAAGTTCATAATTAAATAGAATTAAAATCCACGTGTAAATCCGACATATGCTATCTCAACCGCTTCTACATCTACGACAGTAAGATATTGCGCTAAGGCCTAAACCAAAAAAATGAATAATTGACCATAATAACGAAATTAAAAACATAAGGAAATTGCAAGAAAAAAACGGTGATTTCATTGATTTAATGGAACATATCAGAAATTTCCTCAAAGGAAAAGAAAAACACTATCTGGAATTAAAGGATGAAGAATGGATTAATGACTGTATGTTTTTGACTGATATAATGGAGCATCTGCAATCCCTCAACCTAGCATTACAAGGAAAAGATAAAGTTATTACTGATATTATTCAAACGATTCTGAGTTTTATGAAAAAAATTCAACTTTTTCAACGATATTTAACAACAAAAGTGTTCAACCGCTTTCCTCGTCTGAAGAACATACTCTCTAAAATTAATGATAACAAACTGAGTGAATACAACAGCAAATTAGCAGAATTAGTGAAAAAATTTCATTTGCGATCTAATGATCTGAATAATTTAAATATTTATCTTAATTTACTTGTAAACCCATTCGAGATTGACATTATTAACGAGGGCTTATCGATTCCTTGTTATATTTTGAATGACAGTGCCTCAGGAGAGATGGAATTACTAGAGCTACAGGAAGATCACATTCTTAAAATGCATCACAAAGCCAAATGCACCACAATCTGCAAATGAGCTTTGGAAACTAGTGTCTCAATCAAAGTACCCCAATTTGAAAAAAGCTGCTGCCAGATTACTGTCCATATTCGGTACAACATATTGTTGTGAATCACTTTTTCAAACAATGAAGTTTATAAAAACAAACCACCGAATCAAACCATTTGTAAGTTGGAGCATTTAACGGAATTATTTCATACTGCGCTAACAAACTATGAACCAGATTTCAGAAAATTCACGGCCAAGTTACAAACAAACATGCCATCTACCAGCAACCATGTCATGTAACAAAATTTAAATATGTATTTGTATGGATTTTTAATCATAAGTACATATTTGGTTTTCAATAAAATAAATATTTCCAAACAACTGATACTTTTGAGATTTTTTATTTTTTATGTTGGCTCTCGTAACGAGAGATTATTGTACTGCGGCTCCACGTGAAGTGAAGCTTGGCCATCTCTGTTATATACTATATAGGATTCTTTAGAACAATTATACTTAAGTAAGTAAGGAAATAATTAAAAATTTTTTCAATTCAAAGGTTTGACTGGAAGTATCTCTGAAAGAACTTGGAAGTATCTCTGAAAAAAACTCCACTTCTCATTTTACGTGTTTCGGATGAATTCAAACCTTCCTCTTCTGTGCCTTGTACGAATCCTTAGGTAGACACCCTATCGATTACGCCGTTGAGGCGATGACAATTTCGAAGTTGAAACTTTATCAACACTTATTTATTTACTTAAGTTGAATTTTTCCACTGTCATTAGATTCCATATTATAGAAATGTTTTTACATTATATGGGAATTTTTGCATTAAATTACATTAATAAAACAAAATGTAAATAATAGCGAAATTTGACGTTTGTCAAACTCATACAGTAGTGAGCCTCAGTATATTTCCTCATATATTGGGGAAATGTAATTTATAGTTGCGTCTGTCTTTCATCTACCGGTAAACGTTTATTGAATAATAAATCATTTGACAATGTTAGTGGTGGAGAAAAATAGAGAAGGAACAATATACTCAACAATATACTCTTATATGAGAATATATCAATATGAGAATATACTCAACAATATACAATATACTCTTGAAAAATAGAGAAGGAACAATATATGAGAAACATATATTGAGGTTTACCACCTTAAAATTAATTCGGTTGTTACAGTAAAAGTAATAAGCCACAAATAACTCATTGATTAGTTTTTTAAAATGTTAAGTTTTAAAAATAAAAATTAAGGTTAATCAAACGTATCTTGTTTACAAATAAAACGAAAAATAAATTCTTTATCACGAGAAATGACTAATTAATTTTTTGTTGAAAGAAGAAGTTATAGTGCTGTAATGATAACAGGAAGATTTTGTTTAGAAATTGTAAGTTTGTTTAAAGTAGATATGGGATCGATGAATAAAATAAAGTTGCGACAAGGTTTGTTATTTATTAGATCAAAAGTGATATAAGGAAGAAAACCAGGCAAATTTGATATTATTTTTGGGAACTTTTTTTCTTGTTATCAGCCAATTTAGGCGTCATATTCACATTTTGATAAAGAAATAAAATAACATGTACATCGAATGTCACCCTTTTAAAATCATTACTGATCACGCTTTTCTTAAGTAGTTGATGCAGCAGAAGGATCTGTCAGGATTGAAGCTGATATTGAACATCGGCCTGGTAAGTTTAACGTCGTTTCAAATGCTGTTTCGGGGGTGTTCTCCATCGATGCGGTTACCGAGGACAAAATTTTTAATCTTGATCTTAAATCCCCTCAACAGTGACAATTATCTTAAATTAGTAAAGATAGTCACTTGCTCCAATGGTTTTGTTAACGATTTACGCACGTCCGATGGACTTGTGTATAAAAAATTTTATTCCTCCCAGAGTAATGTTACACCGCAAGGTGTAACTGAACAATTATTGACCCCCGAAGAGTTAACGATCAAGTTTATTTGCCACACCCATGATCATCTTACATCTGCAAAGGACGGCACCGCAAAAACTCTATGTAACCTACGTTGATTTTACTTTTAGCCTCTGATGGCCAAGCAAATTAAATCCTATGTTTCCCAATGTGACATCTGTAAGGCTGTCAAAACTTTCAGGACCGTGTTACATGCTCCCATGATAACTTCCCAGAAATCAAAAAGAGTCGGCCAACGATTATACATTGATATAATCGGTCTATATCCCCGAAATACGTTCGGTCATATAACAATTTTGGTTGATTTAGAGTTTAGACTATCTCTAAGTTCCCGTTTCTTTTTCCTTTACGTAAACTTACCGCCTAGTATATCCGTAAACTGCGAATCCAATGTGTTCCATGTTTTTGGATGTTCCGAAACTATTGTCTCAGACAATGGGTCGCAGTTTAGATCTAAATTATTTGAAATCTTCCTTTCAAGGTCTGGGGTTCACCATACCTTTACAGCCTTATACTCCTCAACAAGCAAACGCATCCGAGCAAGGGAACATAAGTGTCATCGTTGGACTACGCACGTATCTGACCATACTCAGGGGGACGTGTGTCTTAGCGAAATTGCTTGTGCTCTTCGATGCTCCGTGCATCAAACTTTTGGATGTTCTCCTTATTATGCTTCCTTTGGTTTACCTATGATCTCTCAAGGTGCATCCCACTCTTTACTCCGACGCTTGAATTGTGGGGAAGCTCTTGACCGTCCCGATCAATTATTCAGAAATCGCTTCGGAATTAAAGAGCTGACCCCTGAAATTTTTGTGCAAAACGCAGCTCGCTACAATTTGCGTGCCCAGAAACATGATTTTGGTCCTGGTGATATCGTCTTTCGTTGAACCTTCGTTTTTAGTGACGCCGGCAAGCAGCTAAGTGCTAAATAGCTCCATGTTTTGTGAAAGCTAAAGTTATCCGGTTAGTTGGCAACGCGTCCTAAGAACTGGAGGACGTTATTTCCCGACGACGTGAAATATACCATTATATGCCACTCATTAGTTCTTCTTGATTTCCTATTGTCCAAAAATTACTTCCTATTTTTCTCATATATTGGATCTTCCACCCTAATTCGGTCCTCGGTTTTGATTTTTTGTCTGGTCCTGCTAGCTCAGTTGGTAGAGCCTGAGAATCTATCTGGAGGTTTAAGAACGACCGCAACTCACATTTCGTTTATTATGTTTTTAATGATACTCAGGCCAAATGTAGTCAGCCGGACTTCCTCCTTTCGTCCTGTCCTGTAATGTGCAAGATATTTTGTGTTCTATAGCGTTATTTGAAAATGTATGTATAACATTTGCAACTGCTTTTAATCTCACTTGTTTGTAAAAACCTAATTTTTTTTTTTTTTTTTTTAATAAAATGTGTTGTGGAATAGGGTTTAGAATATGTGTCACAACAACACATAAATACCTTTTAAGACCCAGGTCTAGACCTGGGTCCCACAACAACTGGCGTTCTAAGGTGTAGATTAACGCTTTTTTTAAACATCTGTGGGTTGAAGCCACCTGAGACTAAGTGTTCCGGCAAACTATTCCATTTGTACGCAGTTCGGACAAAGAAGTCTTTCTGCGATCTGCCAGTATGACAACGCGGGATCTTTACCGTTTCACTGGTTGCGGCAGCCGATTGCCGAGTGGAACGGGGGTAAGAATAAGTTTGGGGCATGATGCCGCTGACTTCATCTGAGCACTGCTGATGACGATATTTGTAAAAAACAAACGAGGTCAGCAACAGTGCGACGATGTTGTAGGGAATCAAGTTTTGATGTCAAAGTTCGATCACCTACAATTCGTATAGCTCGCTTTTGAACAGAGTCCAAGAGGGCCAAGATGGAAACAGAGGCAGCACCCCAAACTTGACAGCAGTACTCCATACAGGGACGAATATAGGACTTATAAACATGGAGCAATTGGTATGGAGTGAAAATTTTTTTGCATCTATTTAGGAGGCCAAGTTTTTTAGACGCGCTTTTTGCCATCGCCATTAAATGATCGTACCAGAGTAGGTCATTTGAAACTGTGACACCCAATAAACGAATGTTTTTACATTCACCTATTGGTTCATCACACATACTAAATAAAATATCTTTGGGGAACTCGGTCTTTAATCTGGAAACAATCAACAGCTGTGTTTTGGTGGAGTTGAAATTGACAAGGTTTTGGTCACCCCAGTCGGCGACTTTATTCAGGTCTTTGTTTCGTATTTAAAATATTTCGTAGTACATTTGACACTTCCGG
Source organism: Diogma glabrata (assembly GCA_963693315.1). Taxonomy (NCBI): domain Eukaryota; kingdom Metazoa; phylum Arthropoda; class Insecta; order Diptera; family Cylindrotomidae; genus Diogma; species Diogma glabrata. Next base: position 151,384,024 of record OY856187.1, read on the forward strand.
GAAGCCCGTATTAAAATAGTTTTTTCACCAATTTCACACGCCTGCTTGATCTAGCGCCTAGTGAATGTAGGCTTAGCGTGGGCGACCAGCTGGTGGACCTTCACAGACCACCAGACCTCATACTTGCTAAAACAACGATTCTAAACAATTTCTTCTACCATTTGTGACATCGCAACTCTCTACAGTTTATTTTTTTGTTACCTTAAAGGAGTTTTTTTATGTTTGTCAAATCAATCACAATCAATTCCGCATAAAATATGTCTCATTTAAAATTAATAAAAGTGATCGTAAGGTGAGGGTGACCTTGTCCTAATACCTAAGAGGTTTCTAAATGTTTTTAAATGTATCTTCTAAAGATGCTTGTTGCAGATTAAATGTCGTTTCTTCAAAACAAATAATTAACTTTAAAAACCATTTACGCTAAGTGAAGTGGTTTTCTAAGAAGTTTTCTAATATTCTGTTGGATTAGAAAATATCAGATCTGTTCATATTGTTACGATTCTACATAATCGCAATGAAATACAAAACAATATTGTATTCGACCTCAATTCCCCCTAAACAATATTTCAACTACACATCTGATATCAATTCCAAAAAGGAGTGAAAAAATAAAAACATGATTTAAAATAAAACACAGGATATAATTAATGGCGTCGATTTTATCATAATTTCTCAAACTTTCATTGTAAATAAAGTGATATCGAATAATCGAGAAACTAAAACAGAATTTTCTATAAGAAAAAATATGGAGGGGCTGAAATCTCACAGCTCTAAAATATCAAGACTTCAGTCTGGGTTAAGGATTTTGATATAGTTTTCGGCATAAAACTTTTATGAGGACATGGTTTTTAGTTTTGGGCAGCGATGTATATCAAACATAACTCTTTGTTAAATTACAAGTATTTTTATCTCTGTTTAAAATTTACAAAACTAACCCGAAACATCAATACGTTGCCGGAAAATTATAATCAAAATTCCAAAAATATTGTTAAATTAAATAAAATCAAACTTTTTCAAAATTCCAAAAATATTCCAAAAATTAAAATAAAATCAAATATTTAAACTTTTTCTAAATTCCGATAATATTCCAAAATTTCTTAAAAATATTCCAAAATTTCTTAAAAATTCAAACTTTTTCCAAAATTCTAAAAATATTCCAAAAATTCTTACAATGTCAAAAATTAAAACTTTTTCTGAAATTCTAAAAATATTGCAAAAATTATTACAAAATCAAAAATACAAACTTTTTCAAAATTCCAAAAATATTTCCAAAACTATAACAAATTAAAAATTTCCATGTCCAATTTCATTTTAAATTACATTTACGTCATAAAAACAGCTACATTTTCAATAATAATAATACTCAATAATAATAGTAATAACTACTATACTCAATAATAATAATAAAATTTCATTTCAAACAAACAATTTTATTTTTTTCCAAAAAATTGGGTAAAAAATAAATAAAAATCTTTCTTTTGACACACTTGACAACATTTTTTGACAAACTTATAATGCAATAATCTAGTTTTTGATCTCACATACCAATCCCGACCATCAAGATTTCTCCAAATTTAATGTTCCTACTCGTAATCACTTAAAATGAACGTTTTTTAAGCCAAAAATATGAAAATTTGCTATTTTTGACACACTTCCGGTACAGTTATCGAACACAGCGTCCTTTCGGACCTGTCCCTTGAGTATACCTATTTTGAGAAAAAAAATTTTCGAAATCCCTCCAGCTGTTTTCCCTGCAGCGTAGGTAATGACGGCCGGCCGACAGACAGACATACATTTTTTGTTTGCGTTCTTAGAATCCTAAAACGTCCTAAGGTCCTAAAACGTCGAGAAATGTAAAAAAAAATGGGGTAATAATTTCACTTTGAGCTCATGAATGTAATACTTAGGTCTTTCAGACCGAAGTAATTCCTTTTGTAGAACAAGAATTAGCTGTAAACTAGACTGTGATAATGTATAGCTATAATTTAAATCAGACTGCGATAGTGTAAATAGTTTATGTAGAATGTGTTTATGTTAAATGAAGTTTAATTGTGAATAAAGTTTTAATTGTTCACTTAAAGGTAAATTTGGTTTTGTAAGAATCTTTAAAGCATGAAACTCCTTTCTAAATCTGCATATTTAACAAATGTTATTGACATTTTCATACTGTTCACTATCTTACTAATTCACAAAAAAAATATTTTTTTAATGCACGTTATCGCATGTTATTGCACTCTACGAACTGACTTACTTGATAAAATTTTATTTTGTTTAACCAGTTTTTCGTGCAAAATATCAAATATGTGTTTTAACTAAAGCGTTATTAACGTATAAGTTTTGCTAAAAGTATAACCGTTCAATTAAATTTAAAATCAAGTGCAAAGTGCTGAAAAATGTTTAAGTTTAAATCAGAGGTATATAAACGTGTTCCTGTAAGGCCTCGAGGTAAACTAGTACAAGAGACACTTGATAAGTACGGCAAATTGTTGACATGGAAACACGATGGAACAGACCGAATTTTAGATGTAGGGTCGGGAGTAGGAGACTTAATACCAGGTTACATAGAACCTCTAATGCCATCAAACTATAAACAAATTTTGGGATATGACATCTCCGAAGATATGGTGAAGTATGCCAATAAAACGTATGGATCGGAAAGAATTAAGTTTGAGGTGGTTGATGTAACAAGTGATTTAACTAAAAAAATTGAAAATATGGAAAAGTTTGAACATGCAATTTCAACGTTTGCTCTAATGTGGATACCAAATTTGAGGTAAGTCTGTATTTAACTGATAACATCAATAAAATAGTGACAGTAAAATTTAATTTATAGAAAAGCGATATCAAATATTTCTAAATTTTTATCTAATGATGGGGACATATTATTGGTTATTGGCGCAAGACCGGCTCTTTTTGATTTTCATCAAGAGCAAATTAAACTCGAAAAATGGGGACCAATGGTATCACAATATCAGCCTGTTTGGAAACCAATTTTCAATGAAAAATTATATGAAAAGCAGTTTAAATCATATTTAGTGGAATCTGGATTCCAGCGAATAGATATTACAATGGAAACTCGTGCATTCAATTTGGACTCTAGAGATGATTTCAATGGTAAATGATATAGGTAATATTCAACCTATTTGTTATAACATTATTTTTGTTTAAGATTTTTTCAACGCAACTAATCCTGTTCATGAATATCTATCGGAGGATCAACAGAAGGATATGTTTGAGGAGTTTGTGAAATTTAATTACAACCTTAATATTACGAATCCATTAGATGAGACTATGGATCCATTCTGTTCCATGCAATCTGTACTGTTATCGGGTTACGCAAGTAAACAAAAATAAAGCTAATTTTTCATTTGTTGGTATATGTATTTTAACCTTGGAGTATATATAAATATAGAGAGAACATAACTTTAAAATTGTATAAAGAGAGACATAAAAACAGGTGATAGCTTATATGTCATATTCCATTTCTCTTTTCTCCATTTTGATTTGTTTTTATTTACAACCACAAACTTAAATAAAAATTATAAAACTATAAAAATTAAATTATAAATTAAAAACAATTCTAAATTTAAAATTTCAAAAAGTAATAAATGTTTTCTTCATAGTTGTACGAGAGTAACTTATTGTATTGTTTTCTAACGACACGAACAAATATTTAAGTTTTATAGATATTCTCAAAGTATATTATGAAAATTTGCTGGCAAACTTTTTTCATTATGGATAAATTTATTTTTCATGGATAAAATATCACAAATTATATGTTCGGTTATAATAAAGGGCAAAATGTCAGTTTTTTTCATTTCTTTTTATACAGTCGCAGGGAGGAAGAAACTATTATTTTTGTGGTAGGGTTTTTTCCTTATAGGTTTAAAAAAACTCGCAATATTTATACAATTTTCAATCAAATGAAAAAGTTACACACGTCTATGGAAAGACCCCAGTCCCAAATTTTAAAGACAAGTTTTTTGAAGCAGTCTGTACGTGTTTCTAAAAGTTTTAGACAAAAGAATTTCAAATTTTTCTTCACTCTATAACAGCTTCAACAATTACACCGAAATCCATATAATCTGATTGACCCATTTTGAGCGTAGGAATTTTGCAAATACTGGGTATATCGTTATAATCGAGGATATCATACACATTTTTGTCATTTTTGTATTGCAAAATGACCTCACTTTATAAATAATGAATATACAAAAAATCAAAATATGACATTTTGTTGTTTTCAAAGCTTTTCGTTTATTCTTGCTAGTTATTTATATCAGTTAATAGAATGCGCTGCAGCAAGTCAAAAGAAAATTGGTATTGTATTTGTCAAAACCCTCGATATATTCTAATCCAGCCGTAATAAGAGGTTTGTCTGGCTATCATTGATGTTGTTGTTGCTGTGATCTGTTATTATGATTTGGATACCTCGTTATCGCATTACTTCTCATTTAATAAACAAATCGAATAAATTTAATCAAATTTATAGAAACAAAAGACAATTCCATTTTTTTGGCACTCCCAAAGATACAGTTAAAATTTTTCTAAATAAACGTGTGAACACCATTTAATTTCCGAACTCAATACAATGTTACAACTTTGAGTTCATTGGTTTAACTTAAACTTACATTATTCAGTTGGTGTCACTTTATATTAATCTTTATTCTCTACACATAAGTTTACAGATTACTACAATTGCAATCCATATTTGGTTGCTTTATCATTAACCACCGTCCACTTTTCATCTACAATTTTGGACCGCATTAGGATTAATTAAATAAACAAACGGCATCACTAAATTATTTCAGCTCTTAAATTAGAAACCAAAAAGCGAATTTTCAACAAAACTTACAACTTAATTTAAGATATAACAAAAAAAACTTTCTTTTAACTATTACAAGAAATTAAATCATGAAATTATATTAGAACACCAAACTCCGAAATTCCCAAAATTTCATTCCACCCCAACTCAATTCACCTCAAAAATTCAAACTGAACTCTTTCATCTACCAAACGCCAACTGATGAAATAACGGCACGAGCCAAAAATGAAAAACTTTCAGCATAAAGTTTTTGTTCATTCAAATTGTAATTCTCTTGTTTTTTTTTGTAATTAAGTGAAAAAAATAGAAAATAATAAAGAATTAAACAGGAAAGTCTCAGATGTAAGAAATATTCTAAATATTTGTGTTTTTACACACAAGTAGATTGAGAAGTTTATTGACTTCGAAGATTTCTATAGTATATTACTAGAGATAAAGAGGACATAAACTGGACATCTTTGGAACATGTTGACCTTGAGATTGACCTTGACTTGACCTTGACATGGAATATCTTGACATTCACAGGACTCGGCGAAAGGAGGAGATCTGACTAAATTTATCCTGAGAATCAAAATGAAAAAACCAACGAAATAGGGTTCGAACTTGAACCCAAATGCCGAGATAGACTCTCAGGTTTTAACGACTGAGCTAGCCGAGCCAGACAAATATTTACAACAAAAAAAAAACATAAAAAAAACAATAAAATAAAAATGAGGACAAACAAAAATACATAAGGAGCAAACAAATTTACCCAAAAACAAATCTAAAAAATCTTGAGGAGGAAATGCGAAAACTATTTGGATGGGTGGCAGCAGAACTAGCTAATTACTAACAACAACAAAATCGAAAACCCAAAAACACAAATATTTTTTTTCCCTCCTTATACCCATCCCTTAAAGACACAGAAATATAATTATTTGAGAGTTCGCTATAATTTTCGTTCAAAATATAGCGAAATTCCTGTCTCTATGAATTTTTTCAATTTTTTCTGTCAATTAGTGTCGAAACGTAGGGGGGGGGGGGCGGTCTGGAATTTGCACATTTTTTAGAATAACTCAAAAACTGTGTACCGCAAAATTCTAAAAAAAATTGCAATGTTTCGGAGATTCGGTACTCTTTCAATTGATACCCCACTCGCTTGGGTCAAAAAAAGTTTCTTTTTACCCTCCTTACACCCACCCATTCCCTAAACACACAGAAATATAACTATTTGAGAGTTCGCTATAATTTTCGTTCAAAATATAGCAAAATTCCTGTCTCTATGAATTTTTTCAATTTTGTCTGTCTATCAGTGTCGAAACGTAGGGGGGAGGGGGGGGGACGGTCTCGAATTTGCATATATTTTAGAATAGTTAAAAACTGTGCACCGCAAAATTCTAAAAAAAATTGCAATGTTTCTGAAATTTGGTGCTCTTTCAAATGACACACCACTCTTGGGTCAAAAAGAATTTTTTTTACCCTCCTTACACCCATCCCCTAAACACATCGAAATATAATTATTTGAGAGTTCGCTATAATTTTCGTTCAGAATATAGCAAAATTCCTGTCTCTATGAATTTGTTCAATTTTTTCTGTCAATCAGTGTCGAAACGTAGGGGGGGGGACGGTCTGGAATTTGCACATTTTTTAGAATAACTTTAAAACTGTGTACCACAAAATTCTAAAAAAAATTGCAATGTTTCGGAAATTCGGTGTTCTTTCAATTGATACCCCACTCGCTTGGGTCAAAAAAAGTTTTTTTTTACCCTCCTTACACCCATTCCCTAAACACACAAAAATATAACTATTTGAGAGTTCGCTATAATTTTCGTTCAGAGTTTATCAAACTTCCTGTCTCTATGAATTTTTTCAATTTTGTCTGTCTATCAGTGTCGAAACGTAGAGGGGAACGGTCTGGAATTTGCACATTTTTTAAAATAACTTAAGAACTGTGCACCGCAAAATTCTAAAAAAAAATTGCAATGTTTCTGAAATTTGGTGCTCTTTCAAATGACACCCCATTTGCTTGGGTCAAAAAAGTTTTTTTTCACCCTTCCCCACCCCAATCCCTTAAAAGCACAAACATATAATTATTTGAGAGTTCGCTATAATTTTCGTTCAGAGTTTATCAAACTTCCTGTCTCTGTGAATTTTTTCCAATTTTTCTGTTAATTAGGCTCGAAATGCAAGGGGGGCCAACTTTTTGTGTGACTTTATTGATGGCTCTTTCAAATGACAACCCACATGACCTGGTTTTAAATGATGTTTTTACCCCTTAACATTCCCACTCCTTTAATAAATATAGTTATGAGTATCTGCCACTTTTCTATATTTTTCATTAAAAACCTACTCATTTTTCTATCATTCCAAATATATTTAAAGATTTTTGATGAAGTAGAGTCGGAGTTAATCGGGGCAATAAAACATCGAGAAAACGTCATTTTTCAAAATTATACAAAAAATGGTGAGGTGCAAAATTAGAAAATTTATTTTTAAATAATGCTGAAATGAAGCCTTTTCATATGATACCCTACTTGTCTTGATAAAAAAATGTATGTTCTCAAAGGCTTTACATCGTACCTCTGCAAGACAAACGAACACAACTTTATTTATTTTTTAACCCGCCATCTTGTGTGGATAGGTTAGTTTTATAAGCACCTCAAATTTTAAGTTCATCGGACTAATGGTTCACGAGATAATCGAAATAATGTGAAAAACACGTTGTACTCTCACCAATAGTGTTCCGTATAAAAAAAACGGAACCCTAAAAAACTGGCAGAATAATTTTTTTTGTCATTAAAATTGTAATTTTCTTTTGTTTTTTTCGTAATTAGGTGAAAAAAAGAGAATAATAAAAAAATTAACACCGGCTTCCCGAAAGTCTCAGATATAAGAAATATTTTAAATATTTGTGTTTTTACACACAAGTAGATTGAGAAGTTTATTGATTTCGAAGATTTCTATAGTACATATATTACTATAGATAAAGAGGACAGAAAATGGAAGCATAACTGACATGGAATATCTTGATCTTTACAGGACTGGGCGAAAGGTGGAGATCTGACTACATTCATCCTGAGAATCAAAATGAAAAAAACAACGAAATAGCGGTCGGACTCGAACCCAAATTCCGAGATAGACTCTCAGGTTTTAACGACTGAGCTAGCCGAGTCAGACAAATATTTACAACAAAAAAAACATAAAAAGAACAATAAAATAAAAATGAGGACAAACGAAAATACATAAGGAGCAAAAAAACTTACCCAAAAACAAATCTAAAAAATCTTGAGGAGGAAATGCGAAAACTATTTGGATGGGTGGCAGCAGAACTAGCTAATTACTAACAACAACAAAATCGAAAACCAAAAAAACACAATTCAACAACATATATAATAAACAAAGGGGGTGTTAGACGGTACCTTCGATGAATTTGATGGATGACCAGTAGACAGAGGGAATTTATCTATGGCTCAGAAAGCCAAGACCGAGCATTTTTAGCCTACTAACCGCTTCCTGGCAAGCAAAAAACACCTCCGGAACACCCTTTGTTGAGAATAACAGGTTGGTGTAGTTGTAGAGAGAACGTCAGCCACAGTGGCCCGAACAACGGCGACCCTTATTCCTGTTATCGGCCACTAGTCCCAATAGGTTTCACTTTAACAAATAAAATTTCGACGACCATTGCAGTTAGATTACTTAAGTGTAACACTTGCTGGTCCTGGACCATTGAGAACCCGAGAACTGGGTGAAATAACCACGAGGGATGACCTAGATGGCAAACCATCAGGGGTCAACAAGATCCGAGCCATGTCATTTTACCATTCACGACCCTCTCCCAGCAATTGAGAGTTTCCACCCAACTAAGGTATGCGGGATTGCAAACTCCGTTAGGAATACGTCTGAAAGACCTTTCCTCCCTTTGCGGTCTAAATTAAAGACAAAAAAAATCGCAGACATACCTATTGTTGCTGTGTCAAGGACCTACGAATCCTGCTTTTCACCTCCAGATGCCAGAATAACAAATCGACAATAAACACACAAAAAATTATCTAAACCACAAAGATTTGTCTGCGCGTTAGGACCTACAAAAATCTTGCCTTTCGCCCACAGAACAAAACTGTTGAAATTCACCAACTATTTATTTAGTGTTTGGTTTTTTGTGACACATGAATGCACCAAATTAAAACTAATATAGCTTAAAAACAAAACATGTATACACATTAAAATGAGCTGACAATCGATTTGATTTAAGGAGTGGGAAAAGTGAAATATTTAAGGAGAGACGCTGCCATAAATATAAACGAAGATCTAGAAAAACTCGACGATTAGAAGAGCAAAAATGTTGTAAATTTTAATTTCAAACTTACTGTTACTGATCGTTGTTTTTTATAAGTAACGTCACCAGCAGTGCTAAGATGAAATCAGATCTGTCATGCTTCAAACATATTTTGTTCCCTTTTTTATTCGTCAACCGGTTTGTGCCAACAGTCAAACTGCTGAGAGCACTCACTGTCATAGTGATAAAATAATAAAGGATTTCTTTATCTGTACATCGTACAAATGGAATGCTTTACCCGAATCAATACTTTCTATTGTCTTCAATTCACAAAGGAATAAAAAAAGCGTCTACCAACACTTCCCAACGCGTTTTGTTGTGGGACCTAAGTCTTAAAAGGTTTCTATTTGTTTGTTATACACAAATTGTAATTCCTATAATACAACACTTTTTATTAAAAAAATAATTTTAATTAACTGTGACGGCGTCTCCAACAACAACGTAGTTAGAATTATTTAACTCTTTTTGTTTTTATATACAATTGCCAACTATATAGGATGTAAGGATATATGCACCTAGTGCTCTAATTAATGTTTGATTGGCCGATAAGATAGTAGTCATCTTGTTCCGATAAAACACTCTTTGGATGTTCAAAGTAGATGACATTATACATAAATATTAAATCTCATGATGGTTCTCTATAGGCAATGGATTTTAACCAATCCTAACAGCATCGTACGGAATTGAAGCTGTGTGACATAACATAATTATCCTAGTTATGTTGATTATCCCAGGCTAGTCTCTGTACTTTATCTAATTTCTTCAAGATTTGCCATGAGTTCTTCTGTTGCACGCAACTGCTCCATATGTGAGAGCTAGTGTTTTTTGGGCGAGGCGACCATTTAGTGATAGCCTGACATGATGGCATATTTTGTCAAAAAAATTTTGGACAAAGTTTTTTTTATCAAAAAGTCAAGGGTAAGACTGTGCTTTTGAGATGCAGAAAAGTAAGTTTTGATAAAAGCCTATAGGCTTCAATGGTCTGCTTTGCAGAGATCTTCTATCCTTAAATAGTTTGATCCTAACATGCTACTTCGGAGCCCTGAGAGAGCCAAACATTCTCCCACAATGTGAGGGACTGTTTAATCATCTTCCAGATAAAAACGGCATGTTGGATCATTTTCTACTCAAGACCGTATTATATGTTTAATTATTCATATGATGGTGATCTGTTAGTACTCCCACCATTAACCTGCAGTCTGACCGGGTCAGATTTAAAAAAAAATCGGTGGTTTGCCGGTTTAACTCTGGAGTGAACATCTTGGAGACCTTGCAGCCTTCTGTGTCCTCCATTGGGAGTAACTGGATCGATAGAGATCCTATTCGACTAGCGATCTTATCCTACCTTTCGGTATACTGAATTGCTGGTTTAAGGTTGATGAGCTTCTCTGCAGAGCTCTTTGCTAATTCATTAGATTTTTCGTTCTTCTGATTTTCAAGATTTCGACTATGTCCTGGTGTCCATATCCATGATATGCTGTTCGCGAGTATGAGATAATTCAAGGACCTAGAACATTCTTGCGCTATTTTGACTAAATAGTGTTGTTGCCCAGATCTTTTAGGGCTACTTGGCTATCAGTAAAACTATTAATGACCTTGCCAGACCACTTAACCTCCGTCGCTCGCCTCGATGCTGCATTTATGACGAATGCCTCAACTTGAAAGACTTTGCAGAATTTACCAAGTGGAAATTGCAGCCCAAGATCTTCATTCCTGAAGTATACCGCAGCTTAAGCACCGTTTTCAATGATGGATCCCTCTGTGTAGTTGTCCCTAGTGTTTGCTGCACTACCCAACACCAAATCAGCTACAGGCCACAGCTCACCAAATCTGCATGAGTAGAGTCGATGGAAAAAGTTTTTCATGTAAAGAGTCGATGGAAAAAGTTTTTCAATTCCGAGCAAATTTTGCATAATTCCGATCAAATTATATGGGGGGGTACTAGTTAGTCAACAATAAAATGTCTAGACTCTGTACAGAGAAAAACAATACGGTTGATTGGTACTACCGAACTAACGGATCAGCTTGATTCACTCCAGCACTGAAGAAATGTGGATGAATTGTCAATATATAACTATAAATATAAGTTTAACGAATTTTCCTCTAAGGAAATTCAAAATATCCTTCCATCGTGTGCGCAGTACAATCGGCAAACAAGAGTTTCCGAGTTATACCATCCATTTGTTGTCCAAATACTTCGTTGTAGAACTGTGTCCTTCCAGAACGATTATTTTAATAGAGTGGCAAAATTGTGGAATTCTATGCCCTCCTCCGTATTTTCTGATTAATTTGCCCCTCAGACATTTAAAAAAAATTTCCATCGTTATTTAAAAGAATTAAAATAGTTATCGCCATATCCTCTTTAATTCCATTTTCCTCATCTCCTTCCTTTATAATTGACTTATTGTCTTCGGCTATTCAAAGAGTCTGAATAATGAATATTTCATAATTAGTGTGCTAAACACGTCTAACTAACTAATAAAATAAAAGGCCGGTCCTCTATCGTTGGAATTACAACTCTATACTGCTTTCAAAAAGCAAACTAGAACTGTGCTATCAGTTGGCATAGACAGATCTGCCAGGTGTTCTACTGGACTCCTCCAAAGCGTCTGATGATTTTTCCTACAACCGTTGCTAAGTCCCGGGAGTTCAAGCCTTTTTGTAGCTTTAAGAGCCTCCATTTTTACAAATATATGTAGTGGAGGAAACCCTAAAAAAACCTGCACACTTGCTGTAGGAGTTGTCCTGAAAGCAATAGTGATACATAAGCAAACAAATTTTTGTGCCTCCTCCCGTTTTTTATCGCATTCCCAACAAAAGTTCTTGAGACCCATGCAAGCGATCCATAGCTGACAATGAGTCTGACAACTACTTTATACAGCCAGTAGACCATTTCCGGAGTCAGCTACCATTTGCTACCAAAAGCCCTCCTGCGATTCCACAGAACTCGAGCTGCATTTGCGCATTTAGTCTCAACAGGAACAGCCTAATTGAGCCGCTTTTTGAGAGTAACGCTAAGATAGTTCACACTATCTTGGAGTGTTAATGTGTTATTATTGCGATTAAGGAAGAGTGAAGTTGTTTAGTTTCCTTCTGTTGGTAAACGCAACGAGCTTTGTCTTACAAGCATTGATCGACAGACCATTCTTCCGACATCAACTGTTGGTACAGTTCAAGCCGTTCTGCATTTTCCGGCCGAAATACTCCATATTGTGTCCTTTTAAAAGAATACTAACAGAATCGGCATAGCCGTATGTGTTTAGTCTTCTATCATTTAATTCAATTAGGAGCTGGTCTGCCATCATGTGCCACAGCAGAAGTGATAGAACGCCCCCTTCGGGGTCATCCACGTTTCACACTTACCTAGGTTGTGGCGTTGTTTTTCGTGTGAATAAATAGACGTCGATCTTCCAGTGGCCACATTAGGAGTGTTTTGTTCAAACTGTACCTTTCCGCTCCGTTAGGATAATTTTGGTAAAAGCCCCTTCTATGTCAAGAAAAGTGCCAAAAGTGATACATTTTTAGAGAAAGCCTCTTCAATATTAGAGACCACTTCTGAGAGGATTGGGTTCGTAGACTGTCCCGCTTGATAAAGGTGTTGCCTATCGCTTAACAAGATTTTCTTCAAATAGACCCTTTCTAATGTAACGGTCGATCAACCTCTCCAAAGGCTTTAGAAATAATGAAGAAAGATTAATCGGTATGAAATTTTGCCTAGTAATAGCTGATTTGCGCCGGTTTTGGGATAAAGATGACTCTTACGTTCCTCCAGGTCTGTGGTACATAGCCAAGAGCTATGCAGGTCACGAAGATCCAAGACTACCTCCTATTATGTTCAGACACTATTGTATCATAATAAGCCAAATTCTGTCTGGACCGACAAGGATCAAAGGAGCTGATAGTCCAGACAGAGCCTCGAGGATACAACTCTATTTGCTATTATTCAGTTCACTCACTTTGACGTCCAAGACCACAGAATAGGGCCGTATCAGATTGTCTATAACCTGGAATTTAGAAGCATCTTAATTGCTGAAAAGCTTGCTCCTTCCTATGGAATGCAACCTGGAATTTCTTCCACCAACCAGTTCAATGAGATGTCGTGTGGACATCGGAAATAAAGTTTTCCTTCTTGCATCGAAACCCCTTTAACCGTTGGTAGAGTTTCTGTTTGTTTCATCATATCTTCAAACAGGCGTTGCTGGATTAAGTTGCTTTGTTTCTGGTTGATAATTTCATTGTTTGATTCAACAATTCCAATTAGTCCTATCTTGACTGCACTAGCATAGCTTGATGGAATGTTGTTCGGATCTGTCGTTGTCGTCGACTTGGATGAATGTCTTCGAATCTTGAGACAATATCACTCGAAGTCTCCGCTTTTGTGCATCAAAACCTCAAGGTGAGTCGTGTTTTCATCTTTTTGCATAAGATTTGGATAGCTTCCACAGATAGCCATATTTTGAGCCATACGAAGGTTCGCCTTGTAACGCGGGAGCCGAGTAATCGGTATCGGAATCTGTTTGATAATGAGATGTTATAGCGAGAGACCGCTAGAGGTAGGAGCCTGCTCTGCAACACCTATTTGCAGTGAGGAGCCAGCCTTCGCTACCTTCCTTTCCCGCTTCAATGAACCAGACATTTTGCCTCTTCTTTTTTTTCATATGCTACCGTGGTCTCAGACGCCTGCATCTCCTAAGATTTGCTGACCCCCGTTTCCGGCTGCGCTACATGGAAACTTTGCAGAGGTCGTTTAAATCTCCAAGAGCTATGTGTGACACGAACCGAAGATTTTCACTAAACGCCGGAGTAGAGGTGAAGTTACTACCAGATTTTTGAAGCTACTACCAGACTTGACCAGGTCTCAATACTGCATGGGGATACCGAGCCCTGAGTTGTGCGCCGTTAGCAACTGATGAAAATCATCAACAGCTAATCGATCACCTCGTCACGGCTGCCACACCACTGGATTAAGTGAGAGTTTATGGTTCGGGGTTCCTTTTTGATATTCGGGTTCCCTGTAAGCGATCGTATTGTAAGTAAAAAAATTTCGGAACAGTGGCTACGCTATCCACCACCTGCGACTCGTCTGGTAGTTTACACTCACACCTTAGGGATAGCTAATCTTACTGTTAACGATATACATCCACCTTGGACGACGCCATCCGACATCGCAAGGTTTTGGTCCTGTGGTTACTTGATCTTCATTTCTTAGGACTGGGTTTTATATTCCTTTAATTATTTACGTCTACAAAGCATTCTTTAATGAGAACTTGTAACTGTTTTTAGAAGAACCACTCGCTGCTTCTGTTCTTAACCTAAAAGTTCCTTTTTCTTACTAAGATATGCGATTCTGTTGGAAATACCGAGTAATGCTTGCTACGCTTTCGTCTCTATTGTTTCTCTCGTTATAAATATTGATGCAGTTCTTATCAGTTTTGGAGGTGATGCTAGAACCAATTTTAAAACCATTCGAATGTCATTGTCCTTCTAAGTGTTACCTGCATGTTGTGCATGTTCGATGACCTTACAAAATTAGATGCGAATGATATTCCAACAGCGTGGATTTGAATTTGACTCAAACTTATTCTTTGATATTAACCAGATTCACCGTGCAAGACATATAGTCCTGGAATAAATGTCTGCAAAATAGTAGTTCTAACAGTTTTTGCTTAATTTCCGTATAGCTTGTATGTAAGTGATATTGTTCACTATCGCTTGCGAGGATGGTAGTATTGAGCTTCTTTGTCGCGTTTTCTTGAGGCGTCGTGGATTCGAATAATCTTTCGATTTGTTGTTTGTTTTTATTAGTTTTGTCTTCATGAAATTTCCACCCGTTGTGACTGTTTATCATGTAAGAATCCTGTAACATGGTAAGACCAATTGCACTTTAAGGCTAGATATCCAAGACGCTCCATTAGAAACTGAACTGTTGATTTGAATTTCAGACAAGCTGATACTTGTACAAACCGAAAAACGGTACTGAAACGAAACATTTACTAATAATTTGGCGTGAACTGTTCCAAACGTATGCGTTGAACACGTTGTTACGAGCAACAAAACGTGTATGAAACCTGTGCGTGCAAGAACGTATAGACTAGACCCAAACGTAACTAGCGTACAGACCGAAACGTAACTGATTTTGTTTGTCAGACCGCTTATTCTTTTACTGTCTGTTCACAGTTCTTGGTTGAATCCAAGATCCTAAAAATCTTGTTGGATCAAGCGTCTGAAGCTAGCTAAGCTAAGTCATTTCTAATATGTGTTGATTATCTTGTTATCCACTCAATTGTACTGAAAAATTAAATTTTATTTGATTCTAGTATCTATTCGTTATGCTTTCGGTAAACTGTTTGAATATCGATTCTCTTCTAGGAACCTACCGATTTTGGTAATGCTGCTATTCTGATCTTGTATTACGACCCTTGGTCGATAGAATTCTTTGCACTTATAAAATATGTTATTTCCACAAACAAGCAAGTGGCTGACCTTATGTGATTATATTTCATGTTTTAAATATTTCATAATTAATTAATCATTTAAATGAGGTAACTAAACTACTAGCATTACTATATCATTTTTTATATATTAAAATCTACGCTGATTTGATCTGTATCGGTGATTTATACCTTGTTTCTTCTACCCAGTTTACCTTCGTTTGACGAAATAAATACATGATATCAATCAACTAGTCATTGTTATGACTAGTTGATTGATATCATATATTTTATAATTATAATAATTGCTGAATGCAATTTGCCTTGTTAACGTTGGAAAAGTAAAGTGCTGAAATTTGTGCAGTTTGTTTCATACATCTTGAGGTTCTGTACAATAGCTGTTGTGAATATTATTGTTTTTTAAATTTCACTGTTAATTGAAATGTTTAAATTTAACTCACAGTTATACAAAAGCTTCGCAAAAACGCATCGAAATTCGATAATAAAAGAAACAATCGATAAATATGGAAAACGGATGGTATGGAAAAATGATGGAACCGATACTCTATTAGATGTAGGATGTGGGCTAGGAGATACAGTGCCACAGTTTTTAGTACCACTGATGCCATCAAATTATAAGCAAATTGTTGGATATGATATATCTGAAGATATGGTAAAGTTTGCGAATGAAAGTTATGCCACGGAGAGAGTTAAATTTAAAGTAATTGATATTGTAAGTGATTTAAGTAAGAAAATTGATAAAATGGAGAAATTCGATCATGCTACTTCATTTTATACTTTGATGTGGGTATCAGATACACGGTGAGTTACAGTTTCACAAAAAGTTTAATTAAGATCAAATATTAATAAAATACAAGTTTTAGGAAAGCGATATCAAACATTTCTAAATTTTTAAAACAAAATGGAGATATAATAATGGTTGTTGCTAGTAGATTTGCTCTGTTTGATTTTATTCAAGAACAAATTGTATTGGATAAACTTTCTAAACAATTATCTCAATATAAGCCTGTTTGGGCGAAAACATATGATCGGTGCACATATGAGAAGGAATTTAAATCTTATCTTACGGAAGCCGGATTCAAACAAATTGATATTGAAACTAAACCAATAGCTGCTAACTTCGAGTCAAGAGAAGATTTTAAACGTAATTAATGCCAAATTTAAAATTCGTTGACTTATTTTATTTAACTGTTGATTTTACTTTAGAGTTCTTCAACGCTCTTAATCCTGTTTACACGCTTCTTTCCAAAGATCAACAAGAGGAAATGTTTGATGAGTTTGTTGAATTTAACTTAAATGTTAATAGCAGAAAACCACACAAAGACGTTATAGATGCGTCGTTATGTATGCAACTTGATGTACTTACTGGTTATGCTAGTAAACAAGGAAACTAATGTTTCTTAATTTTGTTATAACATACATACTCTAGTACATAATATTATGTAGACCAACATTTAAAAGTGTGTTGCTTTTATTTATAAATAAAACAATGTGTGTTGTGCTGTTGAACATTTTTTTAAGCCTTTGTGAATTGAAGCCTCTATTTTATTTATGCAGCTGATAGCTTGGATAAAGAAGTTGCTCTGCATTTTGTCATTGTTCCATACCGAGACAAATGTGGAATTTGGAGAATTTGATATGGAAATTGATTTAGTATTAATTGAATTACTGTTGATGTAATGAACACTGGACCTGCTAGTGATGTCACTAACAGGAAGCAGTCGGAGGACTGCGTGCTAGGTGAGGTTTAGTTCCGCCGACCTTCAGTCATGTGTGTCCGAGAAATAATGTTCCTTAGCTCCTCAGTACAAATAATCAGATATGCACGCAAATGAGCCTGGTAAATAGAATAAAATAAGCAAAAACAAAGGGGAAGAACTCTGATGGCTACAACGGCCGAAGAAACCGAGATCACCACTCAAAAATTATATTTACGATTATTACATTTAAAAAAGATTAAATAAAGGTTTTACTCACCTAATGATTGCATCGGATCCAACTCCTCATGCCCAGGTTTATTCAGCCGATCATACCAACTAAAGATTAGATCTATCCCACAATAACAACTTGCACAAGAATAATAAAACCAATGGTATTGCCAGTTGTCACTAATAATGTTGTATAAACAATCAAAATAATACAAACCAAGGTTGATTGAATTTGTATACAGTCAAACTTCCATAAATCGAACTTCTATTATTCGAATTTCTCTATAAATCGTATTAATATTTCGAATTAAAATTTTGATTTTCTTTATAAATCGTTTCTATATTTCGAAATTTCCCTAAATCGAACTAAAATTGATGGCTTTTGGTGGTTCGAATTATGGAAGTTTCACTGTATGTAAAAAAAATGTTGGTTTTTTTTATAATAACCCTCATCTCATTTTCAAGGTCACAGATTACCACCAACAATATTTAAACTCCCTGCCATTAACCAATTATTAAATTACGTTTACCAGTTCATATTTATTTGAAACCAGCTGTTATATGAATATAATCCAAAATATAAGAGTCCAAAACATATATTAGTAATCCAAACATTTTTTTAACTATTCTAAAATTCTATAAATTTTTACGTTTAATGGCTTAAATAGGTAATTTAAGCAAACACGATATGGTTTTAGTACAAATTAATTTTGAATCTACAATAATAATATTACACAAGTGAAAAGTTGTTTTGTATCTTAAATCTACAAGTATAAATTAATAATATCAAATAGATATGACAGTATCTACCTTACAAATCAATTTGATTTGATTTTAATAAAACAGGTTTAACCAGCTTTCTAACAATAATGAACGTGTCACGTTTTAGCAAGATTCTACACAATTAATTTAGTTTTTCTACTTTTGTGTTTTCCGATTATTCCGATCGACTTTTCGGTGACAAAGCAAACATATAATAATTTTTATCCACGACTACTAAAGAATATATGCTTTCCATGCGTATATCTTCCATTGTAATTGTATTCATTCCACAACTAGTGTTTCTAATTAAATTCTTCAACAATTCTATAGTATAGTAACGACTCTTCGTTGGTTCTTTTCGATTATTGAGCAAATATGTCAGTAAAAAGACGGATCTTTAGTTAACAAAATCTCAAACTTTATTTATCAACCAATTACAGCAACTTCCAATTTTAATTACAATAAACTCTATGGTCTCCAATTTATGCACGATAAACCACCGCTTTTCCACAATTTGAATCAATAATATTCGGAATCGTAAAATCTGTATTTACTGTTCCACTAAGTTCAAATTCTTTTACTATCCGTACCCAGGCTCAAGTACCACCGATTATTCCTTATACTTGCGAATATTTATAAACACTTTTAATTGCAAAATTAAAAACTGACTTTCTGATATTTTGTTCGCTTATTTATATTCAAAAATAAATAAGTCGAAACTTCTCTAATTTACTTTCTAGAAATCAATATTGAAAAGGCCACACCTATTTTCATTCATACATGCTCATATTTAATTAATTTATGCAAATGTATTGGTTATGAATGAGTAAATTAAATTAACCCATTCTGGACGAAGTTTATTACATTGCCCTCCATCTAGTTTTGTTCGCCCCGAACAATATCAGCTATCGCATTGGTACTGTTACCTTGGTACGGTGCCAACCTTTGCAGATGTATCACTTTCATCTTGGTACGGGGTCCCTTTTGGATGCGGTAGATAACATCATTAATTCATTTGATTATTTTATATGGACCTTCCCAATCTGGCTGCAGCTTGGGTGATCTTCCCTTAGTTCTCCTGGGGTTGTATAGCCATACCAATTCTCCTTCTTGAAAACCGCCACTATTTGCATTTATGTCGTACCTGGTTTTCATTTTGTCACTGGCAATCTTAAAGTGGTCTCGAACCTGGTGATGGATTTTATTCATCTTCTCCCTTAGTTGTCCCACATAATCTGTTTTCGTAGATACCAGACCTCCAGGGATGCCGAACTCGATGTCACTAGGAAGATGTAGTTTTCTTCCGAACATGATATTCGCTGGCGTTTCACATGTCGTATCGTGCACTGCGCTACGATAGGCCATCAGGAATAACGGAAGATCCTTATCCCAATTTCTTTGGCTGGCTTCCATTAACTTCGACAAATGTTCTTCCATGATACGGTTGAATCCTTCTACCATGCCATCCGATTGCGGGTTCATAGGTGTAGTTCGTGTTTTTCTAATGTCGAGTGTTCTGCACAGCTCTTCCATCAGTTGAGATTCGAAATTCCTTCCCTGGTCGGTATGCAACTCGAGCGGTGTTCCATATCTGCAAACCCATTCATTGACTAATGTTTCCGCGACCGTAACTGCTTCCTGGTTCGGTATTGCATAAGCTTCCGGCCATTTTGTAAAGTAATCAATGACCACCATGATGTATTTGTTACCTTTAGTCGTTTCCGGAAATGGCCCCGCGATGTCTATAGCAATTCTCTCCATTGGGGCTCCTACATTGTACTGTTGCATCTCTCCTCGAGTTCTAGTCTTTGGTGCTTTGCTCGCCGCACAAGTATCGCATCGCCGACACCATTGCTCTACGTCGGTTCGATACCTTACCCAATAAAACCTCTCCCTTACCTTGGCTAGGGTTTTATTGACTCCCAGGTGTCCTTCAGAAATACTTCCATGCAGCTTTCCCAGTACCTCTTCTACTCGACTTGATGGCAACACCAGCTGTTCCAACACTTTCTTTCCATCAGCGGACTCCCATTTTCTTTTTAGTATCCCGTTGTCCATCAATAGTGAGTCCCATTGCGCCCAGTAGCATTTCACCTCCGTACTTAAAGGTGCAACCTCTTTCCACTCCGGCCGCCTTCCCTTGGTTTTCCATTTCAATATTGGAGCCATAGCTGGATCCTTTAGTTGATCTCTTTTAATTGCCTCTGTACACCAATCGTCAAGAGTATGGAACTTAATCTGATTCACTTTCATTGCCTCCTTTCTCTCAGTCCTGCTACATGACTTGCGCTCCTCAATACGGGGTCTTCTTAAAAGATCGTCAGCGTTACAATGTATCCTTTTCTTCCGGTGTTCAACGCGGAAATCTCCTTCCTTTTTGACATCCACTTGCTTGTTTGAGAGGTTCATCAACTGGACTGGAACTACTCCTTCTTTTGCTGCTACTCGTGTTTTGCATTCCCGTCTAATGTGCCCTAACTGCCCACAATTCCAGCATCTTACTCTGCTAGATCTTCTTCGTTGATTTCGTTCAGGCTTATCTTCCAAATTTTTGACACGCATGATCACTTCATCAAGCGCTGCTCTTAGTGGTTCTTTAGCAACTTCGATCTGACGCACTCTATCTGAGCCATACGCTCTTTTTCCAGCCTCCATTTGTAGGGCCAATGCTAAGACTTCCGCAGGTAGTTTCTTTCCGCTTAGATACAGCTGATTTCTCATTTGTACATCTCGAAGAGCATTGATGAATGTATCAGCTGCCAGTTCGTCTCGGTGTTCAGCGTTATAGTTCGGGTATGACAGATTTACCAGTCTCACAATGTCAGCCTCTAATTCTTGCAAAGTTTCGCTGACCCCTTGTTTCCGTGTTTTGAGCTGCATGCGATGGAGAGCTTGCATATGACTTTCCCCATATCTTACTTCTAAGGCGTCCATTAGCTTGCTGTAATCACGCTCTGTCGCTGATAGTGTCTGCAAAATTTCAGCAGCAGGTCCCTTCAATGCCAATATAAGCGCGTTTGCTTTTTGCTGGTGGTCAACCCCAGTTGTTGCTATCTCAAATTGCATTTCAAATATCTGATACGATGTAGATCCATCAAATGCGGGTGTTTTCACTCTAGCCAGAGTTGAAGTAGTTGATGGAATGATCATGTTACCTGACCTTACTTGTGCTATTTCTTGGCGGAATTCATTCGAAAGATTGCGTAATTTCTCTTCATGTTCTTCGGTAACTTTCCGTAGCTCCCTTTCCATGTTGTTGGTTTTAACCTCCGCACTGTATATACGTGACTCGATTACTTCACGTAGTTTTTGTTGATCTAATTTTTGTTCTGCTGCCAGTTTCTCTTGTCGGGCCATCATATCAGCAAGTTGTTGTTGTTGGTTGTTTCCTTGTTTGGCCATCATATCAGCAAATTGTTGTTGCTGCTGTGCCATTATTTCTTCCATCAACACCATCATTGGATCAATTGCTGGGGCATTCTGGACAGGAGCTTCCTCCGGCTCTACTTCTATGACCTCTGTGTTTTGGCCTGCTTCTTCTAAAACTTTACGCAGCCGGAAAGCAAGTTCTGCCTTCGTTCCATGGATTGGAGCATTCCTTTTCTTCAACTCATCCTTCAGCTGGGTCTGGCTGAGATCACTAATATTTACTGTCTTGACCATTGTTTCAATAATCCCACTTCTGACACCACTGTAACGACTCTTCGTTGGTTCTTTTAGATTATTGAGCAAATATGACAGTAAAAAGACGGATCTTTAGTTAACAAAATCTCAAACTTTATTTATCAACCAATCACAGCAACTTCCAGTCGAAAACTGTGTTCTCGAAAATTACAATAAAATTGTTTTGAACTACAAAAAAAATCACATTTCATATGACACCCTCCTTGTCAAGGTCAAAAACATTTTTTTTTATATTTCCACTCTCAACTCCCTCTAAAGAACATTTGAAATTATAACAACCAAAAAAAAATTTATGCAAAATTACTACAACCGTGAATTTTTTAAAAATTTTTCTTTTGTAATGTTCGTAGATCAGCGGGAAAAAAAATTCACATTTTCAAATAAGTCGCAAATGAGCAAATAAGTCGAAAACTGTGCTTTTGAAAATTACAATATAAATGGACTCGACAATAGCAGTCACAGTTTTGTCGGACAAGGTTACCCTCGTGTTCTAAAACAAATTTCCTCCCCCCATAGTTAAAAAAAAGTAATGTTACGAAATTTGCAGAACGCAGTTTGCAGAACGAAAAGCGGCCGAATCGAGGAAAATGGCAGAACAAAAGTTTTCGAACTCGTCAAGGACCGGCGCCTCACGAAGTATAAAATATTTTGTAATCATCAAATGAAATCGGCGTGGGCCCAGGGACCAGGGATAATAACTCAAAGAAATACATATTTCAATGTTTTTCGATTTTTCTAAATCAAACAATTTTGAATTTTGAATTTTTACATTTGAGTGAACGATTTAAATTAGACGAAGCTGATGCTTTAAAAAGATATAAAGGGAGCATATCGTGTAAAATTATTTCTGAACCGAAACTCTTTGGGAAGTATATAAACGACAATAAAAATAGTAAAGGCTATCCTACAAATATGCATTTGGCAGACAAGAGTTCAAGCGATCCGCAAGCTATCTCAGAATTGCTCGCTGAAAATTTCAAGTCGGTATATAATGAACCAATGAGTTTTAATGATAATCGTTTTAGCTACCTTCCATACAAAGACGAAATTATTTCATCCATTGACTGTGACGTTGACGATATTTTAAAAGAAATTAATGACTTAGATAAGAACAAAGGTGCAGGTGATGATCTTATAACTCCTGAATTTCTAAAGCAGACAGAACACACTATATCTAAACAATTACTTCAAATATTTCAAAAATCTTTTAACGAAGGCATTTTTCCAAGTCATTGGAAAAACGGTATTATAACACCTATTTTTAAATCGGGTGATAGGAGGGACGTAAAGAATTATAGAGGAATTACAATTTTATCAACGATTAGTAAAATATTTGAAAAAATTGTATTTAAGAAATTAAATCCAGTTGTTAGACCATTAATTAACGTTAGACAACATGGCTTCGGTACTGGTAGATCAACAGTAACAAATTTAATAGAATACTCAGCTTTTATAAGATCGAACCTGAATGACAAAAAACAAGTCGATGCTGTATATACAGACTTTTCAAGCGCGTTTGACGTAGTTGATCATGGTATACTGATTCTTAAACTTAAAAAGTATGGAATAAGAGGTCCTTTATTGCAATTAATAACTTCATATTTGAAAGACAGAAAACAAACAGTAAAAATATGGAGGGGCTGAAATCTCACAGCTCTGAGATATCAAGACTTCGGTCTGGGTAAAGGATTTTGATATAGTTTTCGGCAAAATACTTTTATGAGGACATGGTTTTTAGTTTTGGGCAGCGATGTATATCAAACATAACTCTTTGTTAAAGTACAAGTATTTTTTATCTCTGTTTAAAAAGTTATTACAAAACTAACACGAAACATCAATACGTTGCCGGAAAATTATAATCAAAAAATTCCAAAAATATTGTTAAATTAAATAAAATCAAATTTTTTCAAAATTCCAAAAATATTCCGAAAATTAGAATAAAATCAAATATTTAAATATTTTCTAAATTCCAATAATATTTCAAAAATTCTTAAAAATTCAAACTTTTTCCATAATTCTAAAAATATTGCAAAAATTATTACAAAATCAAAAATTTAAAAATTTTTTCAAAATTCCAAAAATTGTAATAAAATCAAAAATTTAAAATTTTTCAAAGTTCTAAAAATATTCCAAAAATTCTTACAAAATCAAAAATTAAAACTTTCGCCGAAATTCTAAAAATATTGCAAAAATTATTACAAAATCAAAAATACAAACTTTTTCAAAATTACAAAAATATTTAAAAAACTATAACAAATTCAAAAATTTCCATGTCCATTTTCATTTTAAATTACATTTACGTCATAAAAACAGCTACATTTTTTTTCCCAAAAAATTGGCTAAAAAATTAAATGAAATCATTTTTTGACACACTTGACATTATTTTTTGACAAACTTATAATGCCATAATTCTCTATAATAATAATAAAAAAATATCATGTCATACGAACTATTAATTTTATTTTTTTCTAAGAAAATAGGGTAACAAATAAGTAAAAACCTTTCTTTTGACGCACTTGACAACATTTTTTGACAAACTTATAATGCCATAATTCTCAATAATCATAATAAAATTTCATTTCAAACAAACAATGTTATTTTTTTTCCAAAAATTAGGTAAAAAACTAAATAAAAATCTTTTGACACACTTGACAACATTTTTTTGACAAACTTATAATGCAATAATCTAGATTTTGGTCTCACATACTAATCCCGACCATCAAGATTTCTCCAAATTCAATGTTCCTACTCGTAATCACTTAAACTGAACGTTTTTTAAGCAAAAAATATGCAAATTTCCTTGTTTTGACACACTTGACGATTTTTTTGACACACTTCCGGTACAGTTATCAAACACATCGTCCTTTCGGCTCTGCCCATTGAGTAAACCTATTTTTAGAAAAAAAAAATTTTGAAATCCGTCCAGCGGTTTTCTAGATTTCGTCGGTTGTGACGGCCGGACGGCCGACAGACAGACACACATTTTTTTTTTTTTGCTTTTTTAGAATCAGTAGGTCCTAAAACGTCGAGAAATGCCAAAAAAAGTGGGGGTAAGAATTTCACTTTGAGCTCATGAATGTAATACTTAGGTCTTTCAGACCGAAGTAATTTAAAAACAAAAAATCCTTAACTTTTGATATGACCTCAGGCGTTCCTCAAGGTAGTGTCTTAGGGCCTTTACTTTTTCTAGTATTTATCAACGACCTACCAGAACTATTCAATGACATACAATACTTATTATTTGCAGACGTTTTAAAAATGTTTCAAGCCATTAACAACGTAGAAGATGCAAAACATCTTCAAGATAATATTAACAAAGTAACAGACTGGTGCAAATTGAATGGCATGAAATTAAATGTTGGCAAATGTTCAGTCATTTCTTTCAATAAAAAAAGTGACTATTTCAAATACGATTACGAGATAGAAGGAAAATTTTCAAAAGAGACTGTCAAACTAGAGACTTGGGCGTTATTTTCGACAGCAAATTAAATTTTAAAAGTCATATTGATAAAGTGATAAGTAGTAGCTATTCGGTTTTGGATTTTATTAAAAGACGAGCTAGGGAATTTAATGATCCATATTTAACAAAGCACTGTACGTGGCCTTAGTGCAATCGACTTTGGAATATGCTAGTGTTGTTTGGTCTCCTTATAGACAAGAAGACATTAATTGCATAGAAAGGGTTTTAAAAACAATTTTTGTTATTTGCTCTCAGACCTATAGGATTTTCAGGATATAAATTACCTAAATATAAGAATAGGTTGTTATTGATTAATATGACCACTTTACAAAATAGAAGAGAACTTGCGCTAGCATTACTAGGATTTGAATTAGTTCGGAAGAATATTAAATAGAATCTTTGACGAATAGACTTTTAGTTAGACAAGTGAACTATTCACTGAGAAATGCCAGAGTCTTAACAGAAGTAAATCATTCTAACGACTTTTCTTTTAATGACACAGTTATGTATAAGAATTTTCAATAAGTACAATGTTTTTTATAATAATGAAATTAGTAGAAGTAGTTTTAAAAAAAAATTGAATTTAAAATGAAAACTCTATTTGAAAATAGTAGTTAAGTGAACGAAATGTAATTTTAAATCTGAATAATTTTAAGGTAATAATTGTAAATAAAGGCTTTAATTGTCAATAAATAAATAAATAAATAAAACTCGATTCCGTAAAAAAAACTTTCGTTTTATTATCTCCTTATCTATGTCTATAAAATTCAGATAAAAACAAAAATTTGAAATCAATAAGCGTGAACAAATACATTTTATAACCGTAAAAAATTGTAAAAAAATCGATTATGTAGAACATCGGATGGACAGCGAAGTCTCACCAATAGGGTACCGTTTTCACTTTTTCAAAGTACGGAACCCTGAAAACGGTGGGAAAGCCTATCCGATAGAGTAAACATAATAATAAAAAATATAGTAAAGTTGAAATTAAATAAAACATATGTTTCTGGAGACGGTTGAGAAATTCAACTTAAGTAAATCACTGAAACAATCATGACCACTATGGCGCCACTAATATTGTGTCTACCACTAAATGATTCGAATCTGTGAGGCTAATCCACCCTTAGTGGATTCGAATCTTCACACGAAATACGAAAATAGTAATATTTCTGATATTAACTAAACGTTTATTGAGAGAATATAAAATATGATTCCTAGTAGAAAAAGTTTACATAATACGTTTGTGAAACTTGAATTAAACTGCTCACAGCAATTAATTAAAACTCTGAATTTCAGTCTATAATGATTTCAATTCCTACAATCGATAAAATCTAAAATCCATTGTTATCATATAGACTAAATAGATATACAGTTAATAAATTCTTGAATTAATTATGGTATTTTTTGCTCAATAATTAATAATTTAATAAATTAAAATTATTAATTCAACGGATTAGACACATAGTTAAATATATTATTTATTAATTTTGTTTTAATTAACTCAGTAAATTATATAAAATGTCTGTTAAATTTCATTGTCAGTTCATATTGCTTTAGAAGCACATTTTCTAAGGTTGTGGTGTTTCGGTTGTTCGGTTTGTTTTCACCCTACGTCATTTCCTTAACAAGGATTAGAACAACCGTTAAGATATGTTTAATTTTCAATCACATTTATACAAAAACTTTAATGTAAGGCCTCGAGCAAAAATTATAAAAGAAACATTCGGTAGATTTGGACCACGGTTTGTATGGAAAAACGATGGAACAGATACTTTGTTGGATGTAGGCTGTGGAATTGGAGATTTGATGCCAGAATATATTGAACCACTCTTGCCTAAAAACTACCAAAAAATCGTTGGGTATGATTACTCTAGCGATATGGTGGAATATGCCAATAAAACATATGGAACAGACAGAATAAAATTTGAAGTGGTTGATATCTCAAGTGATTTGACGAAGAAAATTGAAAATATGGAAAAATTTGATCATGCCATTTCCACGTTTGCGTTAATTTGGGTTGCCAATTTGAGGTTTGCTTGTACAATGTACAGTTATATTTACAATTCGATAAAAAGTATTTACAACAAATTTACAGAAAAGCAGTTTCAAATATATCCGATTTATTAACGGAAAATGGGGATATTATTTTAGTGCTTGCTGTTAGAACTGCACTGTTTGATTTTCTTCAAGAGCAAATTAAATTGAAAAAGTGGGGGCCATTAGTATGTAAATATAAACCTGTTTGGAAACCAACATTTGACGACGACATGCATATTAAAGAATACAAAGCATATTTTGCAGAATCGGGTTTTAAACAAATTGATTTTGGAATTAAAACTCGGGCATTTAGCTTTGAAACCAGAGAAGAAATGAAACGTAATCTCAACAGTTTTGTGGAATTGTAAACTCTAATTTTGTTGTTTGTTTTTCAGACTTCTTTTATGCTGTCAGTCCCGTTCATGGATATCTTACACCTAATCGGCAAGAAGAAATGTTTAATGAATTTGTGGAGTTTAATATAAACTTAAATACAACACATCCCCTGGAAGAAATTAAAGATGTTGCATTATGTATGCAAGCAACACAATTAACTGGTTATGCTAGCAAAAAATGTTAAAATTTTGGCTTAATCAGAGCCAAACCGAAATGTTTATTTATGAAAACTTATATGAAAGCTTTGATGATGTAATAGAATTAAAAATACAATGAACCGAAAACCCTAAAAAATGGCGCACGAATTTTTTAAAAGTATTAGTTTAAACTGAAAAACTTATCAAAAGATTGGACATCCTTCATTGTGCACCACTTGAGAGTGGCCTAATTGCAAAAGTGACATTGATAATTGAACCAGCCGCACCTTTAGTATATGCCGACGTGATACTACGGTTAAGCAGTACTAGATCAAATTTACCAAATGTTTTAAGTAATGCTCTACCACTTGGGGTTGTATGTTTGTTACGCACTCAACGGTTTAAGCGTTAAATTCACACGCAATTAAAGTAGGTGACTTACCTCTAAGTCCATTATCAGTCTAGGTGCTAGGAGGAATATAACAACTGTAGAAGTTGACGCCTTTGATTTTGACATAGGCAAATCGCTCATGCTAATAATTAGATCTGCGTTTAAATGGAAGAGAATGCAGGTCCAGAAAATAATTTTGCTCTTCGTGTCTTCCCATCGTGTCTCCATATCGGCAACAGGAGTTCTTCTATATTGTTCGTAAATCAATGCCAACGGCCACATTCTGGGCTCTAACTGTCTGCGTCAGTAAGTCTACTCCTGCTGGCAGTGGTTAAGATTGATCTGAATATACTTTACCATTATGAGCAGAATTCGGTTATGGTGCCTTTTTGTAGGCTCGTCATCTTTTGCCTCCTGTAGAATACCCATTTTTTTCGTAGTATCAGGCACATATCACATTTTGGAGGCTCTTTGCAGTCTCTTCATTTATATTCTAATCCAACGCATCTTAAACATTACCGGTTTTTATTCACTTCACTTTACAGTGTCTTGCTATATGACCATAGTCAAGGCATTTCAAACGGCCCGTTGGAGGGTTTACATTGTTTTCCAAGATTTCATTTCAGCAGTTTGAATAGTTCCAACTGTAAGAAATTGGGTATCGACTGCCATGCAGATAGCTGGAAGCTCTATAAACGTTTTCGGTATGCTGGCCTGACCCTTATCGAGTGAAAGACTTTTCGATCCAAATGAGTTTAAGAAACATTTCAATTTTTTTTAAATGATCATTTAATGGCAGCGCATGGTAAAACCTCGAATTAATTAACATATATTCGACGTTCATTTTGAGTCGCTAAAAATTTCTTATTAACTATGGATAGAGATGTAATCTGTAATGAAGACTGAATCTGCTAGTAACTCAACAACAACAAGCAATCGGAGGACTCGGTGCCTGACAGAGTTGTAATCCGACGAGCCTCAGCCAAG
Source organism: Diogma glabrata (assembly GCA_963693315.1). Lineage (NCBI taxonomy): Eukaryota > Metazoa > Arthropoda > Insecta > Diptera > Cylindrotomidae > Diogma > Diogma glabrata. The sequence goes on from OY856187.1 coordinate 151,413,398, forward strand.
TGTGTTCGAAATATCCCCTAGTTCAGAACAAATAGTCAAACATGCATGCAAAAGAAACTGTTTAAACGGAATTAAAAAATCCGGGACTTTAAAAGGTCGGGGACTCTGGTTGCTGGCTTGCGGGACCCCAAAAACCGAGAGCATCACGCCAACACCACTTCTACTACAATTATTACATTTAAACGTTTAAATAAATGATTCACTCACCCCACGATTGTTCCGGATCCAAATCTTTATTTGTCGATTGATATCTATCAATTTGATATCTCAAACATATGATTGATATATTAAACCAATATTTAGTATAATATTATAAGTAAGCTTCTTTCAATAAAAAAAATGCGCCAATATGTCAGACGATTGTTGAATTTGTTGTGGAATTCGTTAGAAACATATATTCAATGATGTAATAAAATTTTTGAATTTGTTGATAATATTTTAAATTATGCAACAAAATAATCGTCGGCAATTGTCGAAATTGTTGTTATTATAATCAATGATATAGTAAAATGAACAGTGGCATTTATTTAAGTTGTTGGAAATATATAAGATGATGTAACAAAAGGAATGTCGGGTATTTCGGGATTTTCCCACACGCATTAAGTTTGCATTAACGGAAACTTTCATAGTTGTTTTCGTTTTCTCTTTGAACATGGTTTCTTGTACTCAATCCGTGGTTGTCATTTACAATAGTTTCCGTTAAAAAAAAAAATTATCATAAAACAGTTGTGCAATATCATCGATTCGTAATCGCGCGATTTCCATATATAATTACCATCGTTTCGTACTCAATATTTTTTTTTTAAATTCTTTTTCCATCGTAACACAAGTTGGTTGAACAAATTCTTTAATGGGTGCAGTAATTAACAAAAAGGAAATAAAATTCCCCAAGAAACTACCTTACCGATTCGTTATTGTTAGCAAACGGTGTTAGCTGATTATAAATTGAACGCGATAGATAGCTGTGGGCTCTGTTACCTTGTAGCATTTCGCTCGTTAATATCGAAAGGAATTGGATGGATTGGATTCTCGTTTCCTGTATTATAATTGATTAGTGAAAATTTTGTGTTAAAAAAAATAACAATTTTTTTGTTGTGCAATTAGTTCAATTAGATAAATTTTTTTTTTCATGAATGTAAATCTTAGTTCAATTTAAAATAACTTTCGATTGCAGCATTAGTAAAATGGGTGGTGGGTAGAGTTTGTGTTCGTAGATGACTTAATATTGGGGTCCATAGAGGTAAAAATGGAATAAAATCTTTTAGTATTTCTTTTAAAAATTTTGGACGGTAGAATATATTAGAAGACTGGCGAATAACTACAGCGTCGATCTCAGGGTTAAAATTCGAGATGCTAAGAAAATCGAGGTAAAATTTGCTGCTTTTATATAACGCTTTCGTTTTTGTATCTATATCATTCTCTTGCCAAATAATATCAATATCACATTCGTCATCAATAGACATTACGTAATTTGGTTCATGGAAATTATTTTCGGAGAGAATGATGGACAAATCTATTATAAAAGACTCAGCAATTGTTGAATCTTTTTCGTTACAAATTTTGAACAAAAGAATCCAAATTTTTTTAATTTTTGCATAATTGCTTTCATTCATTATTGCATCTAGGCAACCCAAAATTTTCATTTTTATACGTAAAGAATCATTAGGTTGATTATAATGCTTACTTATGACTCTACTTACATTTTTTTTTAAGTGCGCATAGCAGAGATGAATATGTACATAGGAATTATATTCCTGTAAATTGGTGCCTTGTAACCATTCGTAATTTAAATTAATGTATTTTAAAAGTTCTATGTTATTCCAGCCAAGTGAAAGTGCATTAAGAATAGCACGACTGAAATCAGAGACCACATGGTTAAATATTGGCCAGCTTAAGGTGGAGGTTTTGATGCATTCATTTTTGAAAAATTCCAAAAATAACCTAATATTAAATGATGATTGCAAACTAGTTATCATCTCCATAAAAGGAAAATTAGTTCCAGTTTTTCCATCAATATTTTTAATATTTACCACTCCGGCATAGTATAATATTTGATTAGTCACTCCCTGTGGCTTACGTACAACGGATCCAGTTGCATCTATATGTGCGGTTGTGTTCATTTTTTTGTTTACTATTCGAGATAGCACTTTTATTTGGTCTTTACTTAACGAATATATAGTAAATGGATTTATTATTAAAAAATGCAAATATGCGTTTGGTTTGTTCATTTTTATCCTTAGATCTTTAATATCATCCCGATCATCATCTAACAATGATAGTGCTTCAGAACGAGCCATATTAAGCACGGTAAGTCCCTTATAATTTCCTAAATTTCCATTTTCTTTTAGTTTCAAATCGCATTCTTTACGTAATTTTTGTTGAATATCGGTCGCATACGATTTCAAAAGCTTTTGTTGAATAGCTTTTCTATTTTTTCCTTTTAGCTGCGTTGATAATTGGTCGGTATGATAAACATCACCACCACAGTATTCAATGTGAAATAACTTTTCAGTATGCGTGCGAGTATGACTAAATTTATAGAATCGAGGACAAGTAGGTTGTAAACATTTTCTTGTATAAATTGTTATATTTTTGGTTGTTATTTTGGCATCCCTGACATTAATTATGCACGGGAAAAACGCCGAAAATTTCGCTCTAAGAGCATCCATGTAGGAATCGCTTTTTAATTTTTGAGTGGTATTCAGTGGCGAAGCGTTGGTATAGACACACTAGACAGTGTCTACCCAAACATAATATAAATATGAAACTTTATTTTCATATTGTTCGCATAATGTCGACTTAATACTATTTTGTCAAACGTTCTAAGAAAATCATTAAGTTTTAATACAATAATTAGAACAAAAACAATTCAGCTATGTTCCCGAAACTTTAATACAAACGTTTCCCAGTTTCATGTACAAACAAACAAAAATGTTTTTCTCACTGCAGTCTGCAGTAGACGTTTCAAATTATGACTACCAAAATAAGCAATAGCAACAACAACAAATTTTCAATGTTTGTTCCTTCTTGGATAGACAGTTTTATTTCTGTCTATTTTTGTTTCCAAATTTGTTGAGAAACATCAGTAGACGTTTCAAATTATGACTACTAAAATAAGCAATAGCAACAACAACAAATTTTCAACTTTTGTTCCTTCTTGGATAGACAGTTTTATTTCTGTCTATTTTTGTTTCCAAATTTGTTGAGAAACATCAGTAGACGTTTCAAATTATGACTACCAAAATAAGCAATAGCAACAACAACAAATTTTCAACTTATGTTCCTTCTTGGATAGACAGTTTTGTTTATGTCTATTTCTGTTTATATATTTTGTTTCCAAATTTTTTGAGAAACATATTATGTAAAACATTTTTGACAAAAATTGTAATTATTAGTTAGATGTTTCTTGAGCAATTTTTTGTGTGATGTGTGATTTTGAATTCGATTCTACGACTTTTGAATAACAGGAACAGTTGGAAAATAAATTTGAATCTTTGATTTTGGATTAATTTTTGGAATATTTTTAGAATTTTGAAAAAAGTTTCAATCTTTGATTATGTTATAATTTTTGCAATATTTTTGGCATTTTGGGAAAAGTTTGAATTTTTAATTTTGTTATAATTATTGCAATATTTTAAGAATTCTAGGAAAAGTTTGAATTTTTGATTTTGTTATAGTTCTTGCATTAATTTTAGAATTTTGGAATTTTGAATTAGTTTCAATTTTTGATTTTTTAATAATTTTTAGAAAATTTTTGGAATGTTGAAAAAGTCTAAATTTTGGATTTTATTATAATTTTTGGAATATTTTTAGAATTTTGAAAAAGTTTATTTATACTTTTACAAAGAATTTTATGTTTAATATTCATCGCTCCCTAAAACTTAAAACAATGTTTTTGTTAATCTACAATATCTTTTATCTTTTGTACAAAATATTTTTATTTCAAAATTTTTAAAATTTTTAATTTTGATTTAGATTGAACAATCTTTTTTTAAATATTTTGTTTGCGGCGAATAAAAAATATAGTATATGATGCACGGACGCAAGTCATTTTAAATGTGGGTGCAAATCACGGTTGGCGCTTCGACTCACAAACTCCACATACCTCCAAAAACCTTAGCTTTCTGTCCTCTCATCTTAATGTACAATAATTAGTTTCTACTGACAAATTAATAAAGCTTTTGAATATGTCTACCCTAGTTACAGAAGCACGCTTCGCCACTGGTGGTATTATCAAAAAATAGGGTTTCCCACTCATCCTGTGAAAGTTGAATAAAACTATCGGTTACAATGAATTGTTTCCTAGCATTTGCTTTCAAATTTAAGACCACGTTGTCCTTTTTCACACATTTCTTAGTGACTACTTTTTTTTCTTCAAAATCATCTAAGTCGCTTGACTCATTATCAGTATTATTTTCTTGTAGTACACTTAAGTTCATACTGTTTGAGAAGTCTCCATATTGAACATTTTCTTCAGGTGACACCAATCTCTCTTCAATAATACTACTATTTTCAAAATTTTTTGATATTTTGTTGACCACTGTAATCGACTCATTATTATTATTTAAATAATATAAGTAAGAATTTTCATTATTTAACACTTCGATATTAATAATATTTATTTTATCGTTGTTGGTAAAACCTTCCTTAGGTTCTATATAGTTGACAAAAACAGGTTCATAGGGAGTACCTTCTTCAAGGTTTTTATCAATAAATGTTTCTTTAGAATTATTCACAAGCTTTATCTTGAGAATATTGCGAAACTCCTCATTAGACTCAAAGTACCGCTTCAATTTTAATTTGTTAGCCTCCGTACACTTAAGACCATCAATACTTTGACAAACTTTAAAAAATAAAGAATTTGCGCTTGTTGACCCAAACTTTATATCGTCAAACAAACACACATGCTTTACTATTGCATCCACAATAACCGATTGGTTATTGGAATTTATAGAACATTTTTTGATGGGCATATTGTCAACGGCTGCGCTGCGGTAATAGAACTAATAACCCCAACGAATATAATATAACCCCAACGAATTTATAAAGCGCAAAAATGTATACAATACAACAACAAATATAAGTTAATAGAACCCCAACGAATTTATTATGCGAAAAAATGTGTAAAATACAACAACAAATATATGTTAATAAACCCAAACGAATTTATTAAGCGAAAGAATATATGCAATACAACAACAAATATATGTTTAGAAATTAGTAGCGTAAGGAATAAAAAATTCTGATACAACACTTATAGATTGATAATTAATTAGAATTTAATGTGTTAAGATATATGATTTGCTAAATTATTAAGTAACGTGCGTTTAAACGAGAACTCGGAATTTAATTGAAACAACAACCAAAAAAATAAATAAAGCATAATTATTTTTTTTTACGAAAACAAACGAAACGAAATATGAAAAAAATTAATTTTTGTATTTTAAAATAAAAGATGATAAATAGAATAAAGAAAGAGATACGTAAACGCCTGTAGGCGAATAAGACAAAACAATCACTTTTTTACAAAAGATGTCAATCGTGTCTATCTCGCTAATTTTTATACCGAGGTTACCCGAAAATATAAAATTTTTGTCTTTTAAAACAAGAAACAAATTTTTTCAACATGGGTTAGTTAAAAAAAACTATACACACTATAATACTTTTCTAAAATAAATTTTGTTTCTCGATAATTATGATGTATATGGGTGATTGTACAAAAATCGAGTAACTCCATGTCATCAGTCAATAGATACCAAGTTTTATTATATTTTGTTGTTATTTAATTTTATTTTAAATGAATTAAATGTCTTTTCTTTTATTTTGCCACCTTATTTCAGTTATTTATTTTTAATACAAGTGTGTTAAATAGCACAATATATCCTCAAAATGTTAGTCCCCTGGGATGTCACAACCACGAAAGCGTGCAATCAAGTGGCGGTATATTAAATATTTTACTATTAATTTATTTACTATTTTGCTACAATCTGGAATGTGCTTAATAATGTATATCACAACTTTCATTATGTAATAATTTCAAGGTTATTAGAAAAATGATAACAAACTTTGTCATCAGGTTTTGTCGGCAGTCCCTTGTGTGTCTTTCAAATTCAAAATTCTCGGCAAATATCAAGGACTCGAGGTCAAATCCTAGTTAAAGTTCAACGTTGGTAGTAAAGTTAGCTACAGACCGCGGTATTTGACGTCCGCTATTACATACCAGTACTAGAGTCATTGTTTACAAGTATACACGCGCCGATCTAGTCAAAAAATCAGTACCCTGGTGAGTCGTTATTTTCTTGTAAACCTGAATTCTATTGTATTTTGAACACATTTACCTTTGATTTGTTAAAATGCAAGTTATTGATATTCGAAACAACCGAAAGAAACATCAGTTGTAATTATAACCTGAAATTTATGTCTTGCATCAATCCCCTGGCGTCAGTCACCTAGCCAGTATTTTAGCGTTTTCAGGTTTTATAGGAAACAATTGCCATATTTTTGTTTCTATTGTTTGATTGTATACTGTTTAGTAAAATGCATACTGTTTAGTTAAAATCTCTCAAAATAATTTAATATAAGTAATATAACGTTATTAATATGCCAAAAGACTGTTTTGAAGACTGAGGTGGTTCTCATCGTACTACACTGTAACTCAATCGTAAATCAATTTTTTCATAATTTAATATTTTTTTAGTATTACAATTTTCAAGTTGAGGAATATGAGTTTTATTAATATTTAAAAGTATCATTCGATGATCTGAGATACCACTGTCGACAACTGAAAGCTTATATTTCTTGTTAAAGATATTAGTAATAACATGATCAATGCACGTCTCTATTGTATTCGAGATCCTTGTGGAGTACTTTCTATCACGAGAGTCTAACAAAATAAATCCATTAGACAATACAACTTCTTCATATTTTTTAACCTCACGATCTGTTTTCGCATTAAATAAATTGTAGTTGAAGTCTCCAATGATATACATATTATTTCTATTTTCTATTATATTATTAAATTCCAATAGAATGTCATCAGAGTTATTTCCACTCGGAGACCGATAAACCACCATTATATTTATATTAAGGAGAGGAAGCTGTGTGATAAGCATATTTATACTATTTGTTTCAAAGCTTGTTACCTGATTATATGTTATTTTATCTATTATATAAATAGCCACCCACAGCCCCTGGTTCTGTCCTCAATTCGCACCGGTTGTTTTTTATTTGAAAAATAAGCGTTATAACCTTCAATATTAGACAGTGACATCTCTTCATCATATAGCCATGTCTCAGTTATTGCTAAGACATGGATTTCAAATTCAAAAGATTTTATATAAGATTCTATGTGATCAACTTTGTTTTTTAGGCTCCTAACATTAATATACAATATATCTAGATTTTCTAAATCACTACCTGAATTCAATGTTTTGGTTCTGTTTAACTAATAATTAATATCAATATTTTCATTTAAATTCAAATTATTCATAATTAACAAGAAAAAAAAAGAAAACTGTTCTGATATGAGTACCAAAAAAAATGTTATAAAAAACACAGAACAGCTGTGATTATAAAATTAAAAATTGATTATGCAATTGACGTGTTTTTGTTTATTATTTTTGCGTTATTTAAAATTTCAATTTCACTTACACTTCGAATTATTTTGGCTGTACCGTTTTGTTTTTTTACATTCGTCGCTTTAATAATGAAATGACGTATACGCAAAAGTATAGTTTCGAGATATTTGAGTTTAAAGTTTGATGTGCGCATGCATTTACATGGACGTTAATTTATAATTTATTAATTCTTACCCCCAGTCATAAAATAATTCGAAAAAGTAAAAACGCCAATTCAAAGATACCCTTATGGGGAATGCAGCGCACCTATAATATAAAAACAACGTATAAATAGCATACGTTGTTTCATTATTAAGGCGACGATATTGAGTTATTTTTGAACCAAACGAATTCATATGTCTTGTTCTTTTTACTCTAACGAGCTATGCGAAACAATTCCATGTTGATTGGTGCTAGAAATTCATTTAAAAAGATTTCCATGGTTTCATCTTCAGTATCAATAATTTTATGGGTAAAGAGTGGATTTTTCATCTTTATTTTACTCTCCAGTACTGCTTCCTTTGTTTTACGTCTTAGAAATTTCACAATAATTTGTTGAGTAGTTGGTTTTTTATTTTTTTTGGCGGTCTGCAAAGGATTTCTTTTATCCATATTAGGTCTATATATATCATCTACATCATCCATCGTGTTGGTAATATTTAGGCTTTCCCTATATTCTGAATGATTTGATTTTTGTTTTCATTTGGCTTTTCAGGAATGCCCAAAGTTACCAATTTACTTATTTGTGACTCTTGTTTAAGGTAATTGTTTTCATATTTCAAATAACCGACCTCTCTTTGTAAAAAAGCAGTTTTTGTTTTAAACTCCTCCAGGACACCGTACAACATAGTGTTTTCCTTAAGAACTTTATCTATTTTAGTTGATAACTCATTAATTTTTTGTATGATTTAGTTGTTATTTTGACTATTATTATGATTTTTAATCGACTCATCGACTCATCAAGAACAGGATTACAATTTTTTGAACATGTAAATATTGAATTTTTTTTATATGCATTAAATTAAGGTTCTGTTCATTTTTATACAATCAATATGGAATTTTTTTCTACATCCATTACACTCAACTTTTTTGTCTTTTTTGGCCACTATTTCTGAACAAACTTTACACACATTTTTTATCAGGACTATTTAGAAAAACATTAGAATTATGGCTCATTTTTTGCTTTTAGATCTTGTATCCATTTTATTTATATATACAAATGTTTTTGATTATTCACAAAATTAATTCACTGAAAAAATACTGATATCTAGCGGAATTTATTATTTTATTAGTATTTTATAATATCTTTTTAATATATTTGTAGAGCAAATAAAAGCACAACCGCACCATCCGAAATATGTGATTGAATGCATAACACTTTCAAGGCAGGATATTAACAGTCCTAATAGAAAATTCACAAATTCAAATTTTCCGAGATTTTCCACATGAAGCTTGACCCAATATTTTTTCAAGAGATTGCTATAGACCATTGTCATCAATTTTATGTATCTCCAGACATAACACTTTAAAAACAAGAATTTTACAATGCTAATACAAAATTTAGAAAATCGAATTTTCCGAGATTTTCCACATGAAACTTGACCCAATATTTTTCCACGAGATAGCTATAGACAATTGTCATCAATTCGATCTATCTCCAGACATAACACTTTAAAGGCAAGGTTTTTGCAGTGCTAATTCCAAATTTAGAGAATCGAATTTTCCGAGATTTCCCACATGAAACATGACCCAATATTTTTTCCAGAGATAGCTATAGTCCATTGTCATCATGCAATTTTTTGGCTGATTTTGGGAGTCTTATATGACTATAGTAAACTAATGTGCATTATCAACTTTCGGCTGGAAACTTTCGGCTGAGATCATAAAAATGATCGAATTTTCCGAGATTTTCCACATGAAACTTGACCCAATATTTTTCCAAGACATTGCTATAGACCATTGTCATCAATTCGGTCCATCTCCAGACATAACACTTTAAAGGCAAAAATTTCACAGTGCTAATACCAAATTTAGAAAATCGAATTTTCCGAGATTTCCCACATGAAACTTGACCCAATATTTATCCAAGAGATAGCTAAAGACCATTGTCATCAATTCGGTCCATCTTCAGACATAACACTTTAAAGGCAAGAATTTTACAGTGCTAATACCAAATTTAGAAAATCAAATTTTCCGAGATTTCCCACATGAAGCTTGACCCAATATTTTTCCACGGGATAGCTATAGACCATTGTCATCAATTCGATCTATCTGCAGACATAACACTTTAAAGGCAAGGTTTTCACAGTGCTAATACCAAATTTAGAAAATCGAATTTTCCGAGATTTCCCACATGAAACTTGACCCAATATTTTTCCAGGAGATAGCTATAGACCATTGTCATCAATTCGATCCATTTCCAGACATAACACTTTAAAGGCAAGAATTTTACAGTGCTAATACCAAATGTAGCAAATCGAATTTTCCGAGATTTTCCACATGAAACTTGACCCAATATTTTTCCAAGATACTGATATTGACTATTGTCATCAATTCGATCTATTTCCAGACATAACACTTTTAAGGCAAGGTTATTACAGTGCTAATACCAAATTTAGAAAATCGAATTTTCCGAGATTTCCCACATGAAGCTTGACCCAATATTTTTCCACGGGATAGCTATAGACCATTGTCATCAATTCGATCTATCTGCAGACATAACACTTTAAAGGCAAGGTTTTCACAGTGCTAATACCAAATTTAGAAAATCGAATTTTCCGAGATTTCCCACATGAAACTTGACCCAATATTTTTCCAGGAGATAGCTATAGACCATTGTCATCAATTCGATCCATTTCCAGACATAACACTTTAAAGGCAAGAATTTTACAGTGCTAATACCAAATGTAGCAAATCGAATTTTCCGAGATTTTCCACATGAAACTTGACCCAATATTTTTCCAAGAGATAGCTATAGACCATTGTCATCAATTCGATCTATCTACAGACATAACACTTTTTTTTTTTTTTTTTTTTTTTTTTTTTTTTTTTTTTTTTCTTTATTCAACAAAAAATTTTTTTTTTTTTTTTTTTTTCAATATTAAATAACATAGTTCCTTATTAAATAAATAAAAATAATTATTATTACTCATAATTATGAGTTCTTAATACTAATTAATATTGATTTATTTAATTTTATATTGATTTATTTAATTCAACTCATTTAATATATATTAATTAATTTTTTTTTTATACCGTTACGTAGACTGAGACGTCTTTTGCAACTAATGTGTATGATAAAAATAAAATTTATACAATTTGAAGTTAAAGATAAAAAATTGACTGATAGAATTATAACATAACATAACATAGTTCCTTATTAAATAAATAAAAATAATTATTATTACTCATAATTATGAGTTCTTAATACTAATTAATATTGATTTATTTAATTTTATATTGATTTATTTAATTCAACTCATTTAATATATATTAATTAATTTCTTTTTTATACCGTTACGTAGACTGAGACGTCTTTTGCAACTAATGTGTATGATAAAAATAAAATTTATACAATTTGAAGTTAAAGATAAAAAATTGACTGATAGAATTAAAGAATAATAAACAATACGATCAAATTTATGAGTTATTAATTAACAATTAAAATTGATCAATTTAATTTTTAATATTGATTTATTTAATCTATAATATTGATTTATTTAATTCAATTCATTTAACATATATATAATTACTGATACAGTTAAAGAATATATATACAATACGATCAAATTTATGGGTTATGCAGATATAACATTTTTCTTTCACTTTAGGATAAATTATTATAATTATAACTAAGCGCATACAAACATGCTAGGTTAGAGCTTGTGATTGAGGAACATAGTTGACGCAGCGATTCGGAATTAAAAAAAAAAAAAAAAAAAAAAAACGTATATGTTAATATTGGTAAAATTCCTTGAGTGCTACCTTGAATTTAAATAAAGATGGTTCATTCTTAATATGTTTAGGTAATTTATTGAACTCGTTGAGTCCCTTAAAAAGAATATTATGCGAGCTCATGCTGGTTCTAAAATGGTTCACAAGAAAATGCGAACGTCTTCTGGTATCATGTTCATGTCGGTCTAAGATACGTTCCAAAACAAACGAGTTCTTTATTTTATTGTGAACAACCTTATGAATCAAGACAACGAGTTCACATGCTATTATTTCTGGAAACGCAGAGAAATCTTTATGATTGCTAAACAAAGTGCGAGTTGAGAATCTACGAGGCAACAGTAAAATATGTTTAATAGCGCGTTTTTGTAAGACGAAAAGTTCATTAATCTTGTATTGGGAACAACCACTCCATATTGGGTTTAAGTAGGTTAAATGGGAGAGAATGTAGGAATTATAAATTAGTTTTAAAATTTTGCGCGGTATAAAATGTTTTATTCTGCTTAAAGTAAATATGTAAGGTAAAATACATTTTTTAATTTTGTTGATATGTTCATCCCACTTCAATCTAAAATCAATCAAGAGTCCTAGGTATCTTGCACTATTTACAAATTCTAGTCTCACATTCTTGTATGTGATACTAAGGAGAGGATCAGTACTATTATTTAACAATTCTGAGCTGGTATTATATAAAATTATTTTAGACTTTCTAGCATTTAAGGATAGAAGATTTATATCAAACCAAGTCTCTATTTGCTTAATATCACTCTGCAAATGTGAAAAGATGACATCCTTCGACACATGAGCATACTTCAGTACTGCGTCATCTGCATACAATTGCACAGCTCCATGTAGAGGTAGGCAACACAGGTCATTAATAAACACGTTGAACAAGATTGGACCCAGAATAGAACCTTGAGGAACACCTTTGTCAACGGAAAGAAAAGAGCTTAAGGTTTGGTCAATTTGTACAGCTTGTGTTCTACCAGTCAAGTAGTCTTTAAATAATTTCAATTGTAGCTGTGTGAAACCCAAGCGTGCTAGTTTTCTTAGCAAACGTTCATGGTTAACCGTGTCGAAAGCCTTTTGAATGTCAAGGAACAGATTGGCTACAAGGTTTTTTTTGTCAAGGTTTTCAGAGATATAGTTAGTAAGTTCCATACAGGCCGCTGTGGTATTAGCATCACATGTAAAACCAAATTGATGTGCAGAAATAATTTTATTCTCAACTAAAAATACAATTAGACGACCAAGCAAAACTTTTTCAAAAATCTTTGAGATTGATGGCAAGATAGAGATAGGGCGATAATTAGTTGGAAGTAGTTTATTACCGTCTTTATAAACTGGGGTGACTTTTGATTCTTTTAGGCAATCTGGAAACTCACCATCAGCTAATGAATTATTGATTAATTTAGAGATTACTGGCGATAATCTTGCATTAAAATGTTTCAAGAATTTCGTAGAAATACCATCCAATCCAGTAGCAGCGCCAGCATTAAGACTTTCAATGATGCAAGTGACTTCTTCAGGACTCGTGTTGGTTAAGCTAAAAGGATGCTGAATATTGTAATTCAAATTGACGCATGAAGGGTCAGATTGAGTATCATTGCTCCGGATTGAAGGTATATCTCCAACTGATATAAAATGTTCATTAAAAGTACTGGCAATAGTAATTGGATCAGAGATTAGTTGGCCGTTAGATTGCAAGGTTATTTGTTGTTTATTTTTTTTTGATTTGTGGAAAACGACTTCCCTAATAACTTCCCAATATCTTTTCGGATTAGTAACCGAATCTTTAAATTTTTTTCCGTAGTAATTCAGTTTGAGATTCCGACGTAATTTATTAACCATATTTGTGTATTCGTGATATTTGAATAAAACATAAGAATTACTGGGATATTTTTGCTTTAAGCGAAAAAATTTTTTTCTTTGTTTAAAAATAGATTGTAGCTCTTCCGTTATCCACGGCTGGTTGGAAGTTACTTTATGTCTTAATGGAATTTTTTTTTTGTTTTTGGCAATTTCAACTTTAAGTTTTTGAACTAAGTCATTAAAACCTGAGGAATTATCAAGATCTACCCAGAATCCATTATTTCTATCTATGGCTTCATAGTCAAGAATCTCATAATGAGAAGGGTTTTCAATATTCGAAAATGATCGATTAAAATTAAAATTGAGCGCAACCAGACAATGATCACCGCAGTTTCGCCCCTGAATATCCTCAACTGAAAAGTTGAAATTCAGGTTTAAAACATCTGTAATAATATGGTCTATGATTGTAGATATAGTATTAGAGATTCTTGTTGGGAAGCTTACATCGACCTTATTGAGTATAGAGAAACCATTAGCAGTTATCAATTCATGATAAGCCTGTATTGTACGATCATTTTCATTTAATAAATTAAGGTTGAAATCTCCAATGATGAAACAGTTTTTCATTTTTGGTATAAGTATATCAAGAAAAGTTAAAAAATTATTGTCGCTCAATTGAGTGGAACGATACATACCAATAATGTTCAAGTTTAGTTGAACAACTTTGACTATTACCAGTTGTATAGAATTGTCAAACTTCGATTTCAATTCAGCATTGAAGTCATCACCAAAATCCAAATTAATTTGGGTTGATGATAGCTTATTACTAATATAAACACTGACACCTCCTCCTCTACCCAGAGTACACAAATTTGACCTATTTGCATGATACACGTTATAACCCTCAATATTAAAGAACTTGTTCTCATCCTCATACAGCCACGTTTCTGCCAAAACTACTATATGTATTGTTGCTCCAAGTGAATTTAATAAATTAACAACTTCGTCATATTTATTACGAATACTTCGCACATTCAAGTAAGCAACATTAACGGCATTACTGTTGTTTGCGTAAAATGTTCTAGTGTGATATTCAATTGAAATTTGGTCATCCATACTAAATAAATTTTAATTCCGTACTCTCAGAAGACAACTAATAGACCAAAATAGATAGATATTACGACAGCTGATCGATAAAACAAAAAAAAAAAAAAATTTTCACGTTTGTTACAATCACAAGCTCAAAAAGCAAAACGGACAATTATATGTATAGATGATAGGTATGTATATATAAATATGTGTGTATATATTATACCAACAATTTAAATTTCCAGAGATCGAAAGGTGAAAAAATGTGTTATATTATTTAACTGCTTGGCACTCCTAATTTAGATTAACTAAAGTAAATTAAAATTAGATATAAATTAAATCAAATTAAATGGTTAGTAATTATCAATAAGATAAATTAAATTTCTCACAGTTCTTCAATTTCAGTTCTTCAAAAAAAATTAGATAGCGTGGCGTAGTTTGAGGTCTATGACTATAGTTATTATTTTTCCTTATCATTTCCATCGTATGCAATACCATCTTGCACATAGATTGTTTTGTTTTTTAAAAATAAGTCGTGATCTTTTATTCTGCGATCTATATCAGCTTGTGAATTGATTATTATTGGCGGTAACTGTTTCTGTGTATTTTTAGAAGTAAGTCGAATATACAGATTGTTGTTTGAGAACCAGGTAGCACAGATGATGTTTTGATTTTTTAGTTTTCGACAGTAGGTATACAGGTCAGCATAATACTTCAATAGTCTATGTCCAATAAATAGTTTTTTTTGTTCATTTTCAAATTCGGGAATAACTTGCTTGACGAAAATTGGACCAATGTCTCGAACCAGTTGCATAAATCTTGTTTTAAGCATAGTTGATTTAAATTTAAACAATAATTTGAACATGTTTGACCTCTTCTCCATCGTTTTGAACAGCAATAGATTTGGAATAACTTTTATCTACACTTGAGATATCATACTTTAGAAAATTGCAGATGCTGTGCATAAATTCATTGGCACTAATATTTTTTGGTGCTCCCAGTATTACAATATCATCACTTAGATCGTTCTGCTGTAATTTGAAAACTTGCAGTTGAAGATTGAATATTTCCAGATCATGTTTAAGTGAAATTTCACAAAGGTTTTCTACTTTGGCTTTTGTTTTCTTGTGGTCCTCAAAAAGATTGACCAATTTCACATCAAGATTATCAATTTTCTGATTGACATTCATAACTTGCTCATTGACCGCAATTAGTGAGGTTAGAATATCTTTTAGATCTATATCTTTTTTTTTTAAAAGTTCTTTCATAGTGTCACACGCACTGGTAGATTTACTTCTGGTGTTTGTAGGTGACATAATTTCCGATTACAATATCAATAATTATTAAAAAGATGAAACTAAACCACAAAATTTATACAACAGTAATTGACACGATGGTCTATGAAATTGACACTTGAAAGTTAATTTTATACTGTATTTATTATTTATTCACATATGATAGTATATAATAAATTAATTCAACAAATTTACCGCGTTCACAATAGTAAATATTAAAAGAAAATTAAAAAAACAAGACTAATAAAGCATACGATTTTTGGTATGATCCTACTCAGTCGCCATCTTTAGATTCGACTTTAAAGGCAAGATTTTTACAGTGCTAATACCAAATTTACAAAATCGAATTTTCCGAGATTTTCCACATGAAACTTGACCCAATATTTTTCCACGAGATAGCTAAAGGCCATTGTCATCAATTTGATCTATCTCCAGACATAACACTTTAAAGACAAAAATTTCACAGTGCTAATACAAAATTTAGAAAATCGAATTTTCCGAGATTTCCCACATGAAACTTGACCCAATATTTTTCCAAAAGATGGTTATTGACTATTGTCATCAATCCGATCTATTTCCTGACATAACACTTTAAAGGCAAGATTTTTACAGTGCTAATACCAAATTTATAAAATCGAATTTTCCGAGATTTCCCACATGAAACTTGACCCAATATTTTTCCAAGAGATAGCTATAGATCATTGTCATCAATTCGATCTATCTCCAGACATAACACTTTAAAGGCAAGGTTTTTACAGTGCTAATACCAAATTTAGAAAATCGAATTTTCCGAGATTTCCCACATGAAACTTGACCCAATATTTTTCCAAGAGATTGCAATATACCATTGTCATCAATTCGATCTATTTCCAGACATAACACTTTAAAGGCAAGGTTTTTACAGTGCTAATACAAAATTTAGAAAATCGAATTTTCCGAGATTTCCCACATGAAATTTGACCCAATATTTTTCCAAGAGATAGCTATAGACCATTGTCATCAATTCGATCTATCTCCAGACATAACACTTCAAAGGCAAGATTTTTACAGTGCTAATACCAAATTTAGAAAATCGAATTTTCCGAGATTTCCCACATGAAACTTGACCCAATATTTTTCCAAAAGACGGCTATTGACTATTGTCATCAATTCGATCTATTTCCTGACATAACACTTTAAAGGCAAGATTTTTACAGTGCTAATACCAAATTTAGAAAATCGAATTTTCCGAGATTTCCCACATGAAACTTGACCCAATACTTTACCAAGAGATTGCTATAGACTATTGTCATCCATTCGATCTATCTCCAGACATAACACTTTAAAGGCAAGGTTTTTACAGTGCTATTACCAAATTTATAAAATCAAATTTTCCGAGATTTCCCACATGAAACTTGACCCAATATTTTTCCAAGAGATTGCAATAGACCATTGTCATCAATTCGATCTATTTCCAGACATAACACTTTAAAGGCAAGGTTTATACAGTGCTAATACAAAATTTAGAAAATCGAATTTTCCGAGATTTCCCACATGAAACTTGACCCAATATTTTTCCAAGAGATAGCTATAGATCATTGTCATCAATTCGACCTATCTCCAGACATAACACTTCAAAGGCAAGGTTTTTACAGTGCTAATACCAAATTTAGAAAATCGAATTTTCCGAGACTTCCCACATGAAACTTGACGCAATATTTTTTTTCCAGAGATTGCTGTAGACCATTGTCATCATTCAATTTTTCGGCTGATAGTGGGAGTTTTATTTGACTAAAATAATCTAATCTGCATTATCGACTTTCGGCTGGAGACTTTCGGCTGAGATTATAAAAATGAAATCTGTGATACCGATTTTCGGCTGGAAACTTTCGGCTAACTTTAACTGTATTGATTTTTGTTTATAATAAAACTTGATTAATCGTTTAAAAGCGAATTGCGCTTTGTATATGTCACTGAGTTTTTTTACCTTTTACCGTTACAGTTAAAAATAATCACTTCACTTATCTTTTTGATTGTTTGAGTTGTTGGTTTGCATATGTTTGTTTTTATTTTTGTGTCATCTTTATGAAGATCAACGACTTCTAGAATCAATTTGTATTGCTGAACTCAGCATTTAATGCTTATCGCGGTGATTAGAATCATCATAAACTCTAAAGCAAGCTTCAAAACAGCGGTTATGTAAAAATTAATGAGACCTTTTATACCGTGCCTATCAGAGCATAAATTCACCAGGGTTCTAATACGATCCTGATAATTCATGTTTTTTAGATGTTTAACTTTAAAGATTTTCAGTCCGACTAAAATTCTAATTCTTAATCTTTTTTTTTACCATTTTTATCAACAAAAATTATAAAAGGTAAAAACACGTGAAATCAGCAGGGTATGGAAATGAGGTTTTAATTTTGTATATTTAGGTATTGGAATTCGATGACATTAATAAAAAACTTTCTGCGTTTTTAGTTTTTTTTTTCAACCCTGTCTTAAGATACAGGGTGTTGAAAAATCAAGAAATTGCTCGACCCTGGTGTATTGAAATGTCTCTACAGTCAAAACTACTGGACTGATTTTAATGTTATATAGCTCAAAATGTAAGTATTGAACAGAGCTAATCAAATAATTCACATTATATGACCTTGAACATTTTCTTTTAGAAAAATAACGGTAAAAATTTCAAATTCAATTTTCTAGAAATGCGTATTTTTTAAATTTTTATTTTTTAATATGTGAAAAGTACATATGTTACTAACATTTTATAAAAATTCAGGAGGGGGATAATTTTTTGTTTTATTTTTTATTAATTTTATTGAAACACGCCTTAAAATTTTTCATCATAAAAAAAGTGGAGTTAAAAAATGAACAGTTTTTTTTGGATTTATATATATGTTCAAATCAACTAGCTGATAGATACGCTAATTTAAAAACAATTCCTGGAACACGAGGATATCACTCATACATCCCTACAAATGATGGATCAATCTTAGCCATACGTTATTCTAGCTCTACGGAATTTAGTAATGTAAAATTAAATAAATGATAAAAAATGTGTAAAATATTTATTTTGAGCTAAAATTAAAAATTTATTATAAAAACATATATGTAAATCCAAAAAAAACTGTTCATTTTTTAACTCGACTATTTCTTATGATGAAAAATTTTAAGGCGTGTTGCAATAAAATTAATAAAAATAAAACAAAACATTTTCCCCTCCTGAATTTTTTATAAAATGTTAGTAACAAATCTACATTTCACATATTAAAGAACAAAAAAATTTAAAAAATACGCATTTCTAGAAAATCGAATTTGAATTTTTTACCGTTATTTTTCTAAAAGAAAGCGTTCAAGGTCATATAATGTGAGTTATTATTTTGATTAGCTCTGTTCAATACCTACATTTTGAGCTATATAACATTAAAATCAGTAAAGTAGTTTTGACTGTAGAGCCATTTCAATGCACCAGGGTCAAGCAATTTTTTGATTTTTCATCACCCTGTATCTTAAGACAGGGTTGAAAAAAAAAAACCAAAAACGCAGAAAATTTTTTTTTATTGATGTCAATGAATTCCAATACCTAAATATACAAAATTAAAGCCTTATTTCCAAAATTGCATGTTTTTGCTGATTTCATGTGTTTTTCACCAAAAATAATAAAAATTTGAATTTTAGTCGGACTAAAAATCTTTAAAATTATATATCTCAAGATTCAAGAACACGAATGGTCTTTCTTTCTCTCTAGCGTTTACATACCATGGAGGGATTTTGCCGTCTGTGCAATCAGCTTCCAATCATCTCGTTCCATGACCAGCTGACCCCAGTTTCGAAATCCTATATCACAAAGGTCTTGGATGATGTCATCACACCAGCGCTGTCTAGGTCTTCCTCTTCGACAAACACCATCTGGTTGTTGTAGGGATGCTTTTTTTACCATTCTATCTAATGGAGCCCTTGCTACATGACCAAACCATCTAATCCAGTTGGATTTATTGAACCCGATTACATCACAGCCTCCAAGAAACTGTCTGATTTCATGATTCATTCGGATTCCATACTGATTTTCAGCAACTTTAGATGGACCATAAAATGTTCGTATGACCTTCCTCTCGAATGTTGATAAAATTCTACAATCAGAGGAAGTCAGTGTCCAGCTTTCACTTCCAAATGTAAGCATAAGTCAGATTAATGCTTTGTAAAGTGTGAGTTTGCACGACTGCGAAAGATGTTTTGATCGCAAAAGTTTTGAGTATGCGTAGAAAGCTCTGTATGCGGCAGAGACACGCGCTTTAATAACTGCCTGTTCCTCGATGTTGTTAAAAGTTTAGTCTTACCGGTGTTGATGCATAATCCAAGTCGTTTAGCATTTTTTTCAAGCTGAGAGAGACTTTCCTTAATATCACTTGGTCTACGTCCCAGAAGCGCAATATCATCTGCATAGCCAAGAATTTGACTAGATTTGTTAAATATGCAGTTTTGTGTCTCAATTTGGCGTTTTCTTATCGCGTACTCAAGCGCCAAATTAAATAGTACGGGCGCGAGTGCATCACCTTGTCGAACACCTGATGTTATATCGAAAGAACCAGAAACTGACCCTTCGATTACTATTATACAGTTTGATCCCGATGTTGTGAGTTTGCACAGAGAAACAAGTTTCGCTGGAATACCAAGGCATATGAGTGCAGACCAGAGGTTGTCGCGGACGATGCTATCATATGCTTGCTTGAAATCAACGTAGAGCTGGTGAATGCTGATGTTGTACTCCCAACATTTTTCCAGAATCATCCTTAATGTAAAACATTGATCTGTGGTTGAACGGTTGGGGTGAAAACCACACTGATAGTCGCCGATGGTTGATTCGGCGAACGGGATGAGCCGAGCAAGTACGAAATTAGCTAGTATTTTATGTAGCTTACACTTTTTGCCGTAGGCTCTTGGCGTAATTCGTTGAATAACATATTTGTTTGACACTTGTTTTTTACGCACGTTAATATAAATTTTTAAAAAAATAAAAGATTAAATTTTATTTTTATGATTACTCTATATATTTCGTCTTTTTAGGACATCCTCAGGAGTAACGATTACTCCTGAGGATGTCCTAAAAAGACGAAATATATAGAGTAATCATAAAAATAAAATTTAATCTTTTATTTTTTTAAAAATTTATATTAACGTGCGTAAAAAACAAGTGTCAAACAAATATGTTAGTATTTTATGTGCAGCGTTCAACAGTGCGATCCCACGATAATTTGCACACTTTAGGCGGACACCTTTTTTATGTAGCGGAACAATGAGAGCTGTTTTCCATTGAGCAGGTAGTTCTTCTCTATCCCAGATTGCAAGAACCAGATCATATATACGTGAGACCAGAGCTGCTCCTCCATTTTTAAATAGTTCTGCAGGGATTCCATCGATACCTGGTGATTTACCATTTTTTAGTTTTTTGATGGCAGCTTCCACTTCCATTGTTGGGTAAGGGACAAAAATCTCTTCACTTGACGGAGCAATTGCTCGAATAGGATGAACTTCATTCGTCCTGTTCAGTAGGTCTTGAAAGTAGGATCGCCACGTTCACTTGTTTGAAGCTCGTTGTTTCCATTTTTGGTGGCTGTAGATCTTGGGTGGAAATCTTTTGTCAGATTCCGCGCATTGGCAAAGCATTCTTTCGAATTTTCGTTGACCGCATTTTAGTTGATGTTTTCGATGCAGCTCTTCATGTGCTCGCGTTTATTTTTCCGTAGGAGTTTTAATGAGGCTTTTCTGGCGCATAGATAATCAGCTTGGGAGCTTCAGGTGCTCAACGCTTTCGCAGTACTCGTCATCAAACCATTCGTTACGTGATTTCGGTGGTCGTTTTCCGATTGTAGTTTGTGCTGCGGATATAATGATTGATTGAAGCGTTTGCCATTCTTTTTGTATGTTTAATGGCATCTCAGACGGGATGTCATGCTCTTCTATGTTTTGCGTTACAATTTCCTGATATCTATTCAGTGTTTCCAGGTGTTTAAATGCTTCGACGTTCCAGCGCACGGTCTATTTTGCTTGTCTATTAAATGTAGATGACAACTTGCACTTGCACTTAAAGATGACAAGCATATGATCGGTGTCCATATCAACACCTCTGTATGATCGAACGTCAGTTAGACTTGTAGTGTGTCTCTTAGAAATCATGATGTGATTGATTTGATTTTCCGTTCTTCCATCATTTGATTTCCACGTTGCCTTGTGAATTCTCTTATGCGGGAAGAAAGTGCTAGATATTACTAGATCATACATCATAGCCAGTTCAGCTGCGTGAAAGCCGTTATTGTTGTTAGTATGATGCAAGCTGTTGGAGTGTTTTAAGTTCTGCACTTTTACCAATTTGCGCATTGAAGTCACCTACCCCGATTTTTATATCATGCCGTTTGATGTTATTGATGACTTCTTCGAGTTCTAGAAAGAACAGGTCTTTAATGTCATCTGGTTTGTCTTCAGTAGGTGCATGAACATTGATGATCGTTACATTAAATTTTTGCGTACGGATTCGCATTGTGCATATCCGCATATTAATTGGGCAAAAGTCGATAACATGTTGATTTACGCGACGATGTATGAGAAAGCCGCAACTCCAAATTCTCCTCCGTTTTCATTACCGCAATAGTAGAGAGTGTATCCCTTGGCTGTTTCGTGGATTCCACTCCCTGGTCATCTTAGTTCTTGTAACGCCACTATATCTAAAGTGTTGCTATCGATTTGGTTTGTAAGTTTTAGTAGATCTCCTGGTCTTCTAAGGCTTAGCACGTTCCAGGTTCCCATTTTTAAATCGTAGTCCGGGTACAGTTTCCGAGGTCGTTCTTGAAATGAGTCCGAGATAATCCGAGACCAGTGTACGGAATTTATTAAAAATAATTTTTTACGGAAATGGGGTGTTAGCCCTTCGCCCAATCCAAATTTTTGTGAATGGGTTCGTTCTGCATCCTAAGGTCACCAAAAACAATCTTTTTACACGTTTATATAGCGATCCGCTTGATCCAAGACAGACGCCCGCTCCAAGCCGCTCCTAACATGGAGAACAGACGCTTGAGTTGCATTGGTTTTGTGGCGCCAATGACTCACCATGGTGCAGAATCATTGAGTATAAGCAGTATTTACTCTGCCCCTTTCAACTACAGCGTATGGTCTTAAAATTATTTTCTTTGCATTTTTTTTTAATTTTTTTTCTGAATGAACAATATGTCGAGAATATTGTGTACAAATTTTAAGTCAATCCGAGTAATTTGAACATTACTTCTACACATAAATCAACAGGTAATCAGGAAGAGTTTTTTTTTTTTTTTTTCTATTTTTTAATAACAAATTAAACGCGATTTTTTGAGCTAAAATCGCGTTTTTCACTTCCAAGTGCTGCAAAAAATAGAACAAAAAAGCTCTTCCTGATTACCTCGAGAAATACATCACCTTTAAAACGCATATCAATTTTTTTGTTACACATGATCCGGTAACGAGTTATAATGTTCACCGCAAAACCGCTTTTTTTCAAGGCATCTCTGGAGATTCAACGTTACCGGCTTATTTATCAATATTTTTAATTGAAATTTTTTTCTGACATACTTCAAAATTTGTAAAATAATATGTAATTAAATTTAATAAAATTATATTACTCATGTCGCCGCCAAAAAATCACAAAAATATGCTTTTTTTTCGTCCTTAAAACCATACCCTCCCCCCTCCTTAAACATAAATAAACAACCTACAGCATCTTCATAACGATGATCATTGATTGATGATCAACAAAACAAAATCAAATACAACAACAATCGAATGAAATAAATATAATTTTTGTTGTATTAACAGTTAAGGTACAGTTAAAAATTATTTCTTATTTTGTTAATAGAACGAACGTTCCAGAGTGAAGATGTTCGACTTTTCTAGATTCTACGGAATTTGGAATTTAAGTAGATATTTCAGGCAGAATGGATTTTAATTGTAAACAAAGTAGATACGAGTCTCCGGAAGTGTCAAATTTAAGAAATATTTTAAATAATTGTGTTCTTACACACAATTGGGTTGAGAAGTCTATTGACATATGTATAGGTAAAAAGGTCGGAATATAGTCGGACTATAGGTAAAAAGGTCGGAAATGCAAACTATAACAATAAACTTGAAATTTTCTACAGTTATAAAATGTATTTGTCCACGCCTACTGAAAACCAAAAAATTACAAATCTTTGTTTTTATCTGTATTTTATAGACATAGATAAGGTAAAACAGAAGTTTTTTCTAAGGATTCGAGTTTGATTTAGAAAAATCGAAAAAGATGGAAATATTTTTTTTTTTTAATAAAATGTGTTGTGTAGTAGGAATTACAATATGTATCACAATAACACATAAATGCCTTTTAAGACCAAGGTCCCACAACAACATACGTTCAAAGGTGTTGATGGACGTAAATCTTTCTTTTTTTGTTTTTTTATATTTTTGAAGTGAAAACTTCTTTAGGCGCACCACACACAGATTTTTCCGTAGGTAGTAAATTCAACTGATCCGTCACCATTTCTATTATTTATCAATTTATCAATCTATCATTTTTTAACGTTTCAAATTGCGTTGTGGATATCGTGCTCGACTGATGCGCTGTAGGTTGTGAGTTTAACTCCCGGTATAGTACATATTTTTTTACTGTTTTTTTTTAATTTTTATTAAATACCATTAAAATTATTTTTTTTTTATTTATGAATTCGTAAAATAATAAAGTTTCTTTATACGAATTTTAAAAAATTGATCTATAACGCAGTTTTTTTAAGTTATATTGCTATTGTCTTTTGCAATTTGCATTTGAGTCATGCTAAATAAATATTGAATATATATAAAATTGAAAGTATGTATGGCTGTTTATCCTTTATGCATTAATACATTAATCATCATGAAAATTTATGAAGTTGTTGTGTACGCTTAATTTTTACTTTTTATTTAACTATCGTTTTAAACGGTAGTTTGCTTTGATCAATGTTTTTTGTTGAACATAAGTTTTAGAAATTAAAAATAACGTAAGAAAGATAGTATAACCTGAAGGCTGAAACAATTACATTTGTATATCAAAATTATATGTATTGGAATTTTATCATCTTCACTAAATATGTTTTCGGTTTGGAATTGTATGTAATACATGTTTCTAAAATTAAGTGAAGACTTAATACTTGTAACTTCATACTTGATAAAATCGATTATATCGATTTAAAGCTCACAAAATTACGAGACGGAAATCGCATAAATTCTATACAAAGAAGCATAGCTTATGTATGATTAAACATGGATGGCAATCATGATAAATAAAATAATTAAAAATGGTGGCACTTAGCCGATAGTGAGTTGCAAACGGCAACAATGCACATTAATACCAATGAATTTGCTTAGCTTTCCGCAGAAAGATTTGTGACAACAACGAGTGTGGGTGAGGATGGGTGTGACAACCACGCGTACTTTAGTCCCTGCTATTGGCATATGAGTGCTATTTTGACAATTATTTGGTTTACATTGTGAGGTTAGTGTGTGTAGTTAGCGCTTTATCGTTCTGACTTGTTTCTCATTTATTATACTAATACGATCCAAATACTACTCATACGATATCAATTGATTGCGATTGCCAATGAAGTTTTCACTTCTGCCGTGCAGTCTTAAGCACACTCTCTGTTTTTTTGTTAAAGAATGGATAACTAAACAAAAAATCCTATCACTGATAAAATATGACATAAGCCAATATTTTATGATAGAATAGAGACAATAAAAGTAAATTAAAAAAAAATAGCAAATTTTTACAAAAATTTGCTGAAACAAAACAAAAATGTAGTTGCTAATAATCCAGCCGGTTGCATATTCCTTGATCCTGTGACGCACTGTCTTTCTTAAAGATTAAAGCCCACAAATAGTTATATGAAGGCTCGTTTCTTCAAGGAAGCAATAGCGTCTCATCATCAAGGATTATTTCACAGCTAAGATTGAGGTGCTACCGTTGACTGAATACAGTTCATCCGCCACCACCCCTAAGATGTCACCTTGGCTAGTGATATCTCACTGCTATTGCCAGTGGTATGTCATATCTCACGTTAACTCGTATGTCAATAGCAGGAACTGGAGTACGCGGGGTTGTCACACCCGTAGATCAAAAATAAAAAAAAATAAAAAAACAATAAAAACTGATCCCTCCATGCGGAAGAATTAAAAAATAAAAGAAAAAAGAAATTTAATAGATTATCGATTGCTTAGTTTTTGAGATATTACCAGAAACGTGACAATTTTTTTTCCTATCACATACACATTATTTTCTGATACGTTTGAAAAGGCGATACTTTTTCGTCTAGTAACACAAATGACTATTAAATATTTTTCGACATGCGGCTGTAAATTTTAACTTTACTGTCGCTAGGGAGAAGGTTAAAGTCTTACTTTTTACGTATAATCAAATCGGCTGCATAGCATAGGCGAAGCGCGAGTTTTTAAGAATGGGATGCTGCGTTCTAAATAATATTCCACAATAACTACTATTAAAACTCAAAAATAGCCTATTTTAAGAAACATAGTACGTTTTGCTACAAGATATGGAAACGCTGCTTTTTTGTGAATGATATTTATTATAAATTATTTAATTGAAAATCGACGACATACCATTTAAAATTCATATTCTATTTTTCATGGTTACTTTGTCTTAAAAACTATTTGATGAAGATACCTTAGCAACTACAATTTGTTATCTAGCGAATATAATTTTATACACTAGAGGAAAAAACGATTTTCAAAGGAGATTAAATCTGCATGAAAATAGAATTCATTTGCTATTGTAGAAAAATATATTTTTTCGGCAAACGGCTGTAAAGTTTAACTTTACTGCCGCTAGGGAGTTAGCTAAAGTCTTACTTTTTAGCCTGACAGCAAAAGTAACGTCTAGCGGCAGCAAAAGTAACGCCATTTTTATTTTATATTACGGAGGCTGTAAAGTAGCATTTGTTATTTGTTAGTTTGTTATTTTTTCAAACATATTGTATAACCATGACAACAAAAAATAAGTTGATTCTCATATCATGAAATTTTGAAAAGGCTGCTTTGATAAAAAAATTTTATTCATACAAATTTAAATGTTTTTTTCTCTTTTTTGGAAGTAATTATGACGATACAAATTCATATTTATAAAAAATTTGATGTATTAATTTCATATTTATAAAAAATTTAAACGTTTGCCGAAAAAATAGTGTATTTAATTCGGAGCTAAAGCAACTTTTTGTGTTTCGTCTATAATTGTCGGCCTCCCTGCGGTCGGCCGTCAAACTATAGACTCAACACAAAAAGTATCACTTTAGCTCCTTATTAAATAATGTACTATTTTGCATATTTTTCTATTACTTTTAACTAAAGACGCTTACCATTGAAGATCAAACTTGTTTCACTTTAATCTACTCTCCCTCGAGAAAGTTGTGTAATTGAAAAGCATTTCATTTTACTAATTTATTTAGATCGGCGGCTACAAACATGTTTTTGTATTTTTTATAATAAAATGGACTAGTCAGATCAAAATAATAATGGACTAGTCAGATCAATCATAAGCTCAAAATAATTATTTTAAAATAAGAATAAAATTGTGTATTTATATTTGAAATATTTTTAAAGTTTATGCGTTCCATTTGTGATCTACTCAAAACTTTTAAGTTATTTTGTTCTAAAGGAACAGTTTTTATTTAATATCCGAAGCAGTTGTTTGCTATGAAATTATCAATGCATAAAACGGCAAGGAAAATAAATAAATTTTGCGGAAAAGCATGATCCTCTGGTTTTAAACGCAAAATTCAATCCATTTTAAAAATTGCATTTATTTATATGTACTAATATTGGAACATAAATATGGTTGTTACAAAGCAGCTCATCTCATCAGATAGATGAAAAAATTTATTTGCCTAATATATCAAAGTATGGACTATGGTTTTATATTATTGAAATTCACCAAGGGAAAAAATTATTGTATTTGTTGATTGGTCCTATCCTAACAAATAATCGAGAAATAGAACCACGAAAATGGTTCAAAAGAAGACAAATACCTCCATAATTTAGAAATCAGTAGGTCTTCTATTTTCTTATTGAAAAATATGTTGATATATTAAAACAAAACTGGTTTGGAAACTGTTCTGCAATAATTTTTAATTAATAATGCACCATAATTATTTATTCAAACATTTGTAATTCAAACAATAAATCCAAATTCTTAATAAAAATCAATACATACTTTGATGTAAAGTAGTAAAACTAAGCTAAAACAATTAAACAAGTACATATAAGCTAAAACAAAACAGATTGCCCATAGCACTACTATGATAGTATATGATATGCTATAAGCAACACAGCATCTACTGCTATGGTTTTTGTTTGATTTTTTTCGTTTTTTCTTTTCCTATTTGTGTTTCTTCTTTTTTTTGCGTACAAATATTATAATTCCGTACGCTGCAAGTTGGACAGCTTCTTATATATTATTTGGACGAAATAAATAAATATTTTGATTGCGTTGAAGTTTTTTTTATAAATATTGGGAATTGGCTGATAAAATCTTTTTAAAAAACAATCGTTAATTTGAAAAAGAGCGGCCTGTTTCAAAGGGAAGCAGTGCTTCCTAGCATCCAAAGACGCTTCGCCTATGCTGCATAGTAACACCATTTTTATTTTTTTTTACGCGGCAGTAAAATAACTTTCATATTTTTACGGTGGCAGTAATAGTTATTTACATATAGAGGGCTGAAAGTAGAAGATTACGCCAGCGGTTCATATTGAAGCCCGACGCGAAGCGAGGGCTTTTATTGAACCAAGGGCGTAATCTTCCTTTCAGCCTGAGTGTATGTACAACGTTTTACGCACAACTGCACAACTTTATTGTAGTATAAATTAATTTTGAATTTTTAAACTCGCTAGACATTTTGAAAATTATGCTAAACATGCCATGATTTTCTCTATAAACTTCATACAATAATTTATTTGTTTGTTCTAATTTTATGAATATTTTACGGGTGATTATTTTACGGGCGGTAAAGTAGAAAAATATATTAATATTTCATATAGCAACGGGATTTTATTTTACGGATGTAAAGTTCAACTTTCAGCCACGATAACTAGGATGTAAAGTGTGTTTTACGATTCGTTTTGTGCGTAAATAATTTTCATATTTTTACTGCAGTTGTAAGGTAAATTTAATATTTTACGGTGGCAGTAAAGTAACATAACATGAGATATGAATCTGTTCAAAACTGTATTCATTTTAGTTTATTTAATGAATTAAAATCAATAAAACTTAATTTCGGAAAATTTATTACCTCATATGACCTTTTTAAATCTATTGAACTATGTGGCACATATTTGGAATAGCATACTTGGGAAGGTGGTGAAACGTACGTGATCGCATTAGACATCTCAAAGCATTTGATCGAATCTGGCATGCCACTTGATCAACAAGCTCGTTGCGTACGGTTTTCATCCCGCAGTCGTGAAGTTGATTCAAAATTTTCTGTCGAACCGATACATCTCGGTATCTATAGATGGCTTTTCTTCTGAGTCTAAATTAATAACCGCTGGTGTACCCCAAGGCTCAGTTTTATCTCCCACTTTATTTTTAATTTATATCAACGAACTGTTGCAAATCACCAGTAACCCAATAAATAGTTTTGCAGATGATAGTACACTGCACAAGTCATTCGTCCCCCTATCTTCAAAGGGTAAAATGCATGAACGAAAAAATCCCGTCCGGAGAGACGCTGCCATAAATGTAAACGAGGACCTAAAAAAAATCGCCGATTGGGGTGACAAAAATTTGGTCAATTTTAATTCCACCAAAACACAGCTATTGATTGTTTCCAGATCAAAGACCGAGTTCCCAACGATATTTCAATTAATATGTGTGAACGACCAAATAGACGGATGTGAAAGCATTCGTTTATTGGGAGTCACAATATCCAATGACTTACTCTGGAACGATCATATAATGGCCATGGCAAAGAGCGCGTCAAGGAAACTCGGCCTCTCAATAGATGTAAAAAATATTTTACTTCGCATCAATTACTCCACATTTATAAGTCCTATATTTGTCCCTGTATGGAGTATTGTTGTCAAGTTTGGGACGCTGCATCTGTTACTATCCTGGCTCTTTTGGACTCTGTTCAAAAGCGAGCTATACGAATTGTTGGTGATCGAGATTTAACATTAGGTCTTGATTCCCTGCAACATCGTCGCACTGTTGCTGATCTCGTTGTTTTTATAAATATCGTCACCAGCAGTGTTCGGATGAAATCAGGTCCATAATGCCTCAGACATATGTTTTTCCC
>OY856187.1:151445254-151723105 GCA_963693315.1 Diogma glabrata
ATATATATAAATCTAAATATTTAAAAAAAAATTTCATTGATTTTTCGACTGCTTAGAATTAAAGGCATTTGCCGAAAACGAGTGTTTTTTCCAAAAAAGAGATGAAAAATTATGAACTACTTACATGTTTAAACATATAATATATAAAAACATTTAGGTGAACTCACAATATCATTCAAATGGAGATCAGTAAGTTATCTGGCGAACAGAATAAACAAAAGTTAAATTATTTTATCAATTCTGATCCTAACAAACTGGTGACTTTTTCGGGCGTAGCCAATCATAAAAATTTTATTGAGTTCTGAGAGAAAAAAATGGTTGTAAGTAGGATTGCACTCGGCTGTCGATACCAAATTGTAATCGATAATCGAAAAATCTGACTAAAAAGTCACTAATAATTTATCGATACATTTTAATTTTGAGGAAAAAAATTAACACAACACAAAAAATGTGAAGAAAAAAAATGATTTTATAAGAAGTTTACAAGGTATAGAAACATTGTAAGGGGAGATCTTGCTGTATGAAAAGAATACTGCCAGTGTAACAAAAAAAAATATTGCGACGCTGATGCATAGGCTGACTTCACCACAGCTCTGGAAACATAGTGTCCTGGATATAAAGTGAGCTAATACCCATAAAATACTTTAATTAAAGTCTAACCAATGTTATAGATTTCGTGTTTAGTTCTAGTTATAAAAATATTAAAGAAAGCAGTAGTATCCCAACAATCATAAATTCTGTCGTACAAGAATAATTAAAAACAATTTTTACCGGAAGTAAAAAACCGGAATTTGGGATGCAGAACTGTTGTGAACCGTACTAAATGTTTATGTACCAAGTTTCATCCAATTCGATTATCAGGTACAGGTGCTATTAACATTTTAAAAAACAGGTGCTCGGGGGACCCCACACCTCTTTGTTCACTATCGCTCAAAAACTAGTCAGTTACTTGCCATACATATTTGCATCTTTTTTCAAAGTCTCATCAAAATTCTATCACGAACGAATGTTTTATGCTCCCAACAAACATTGAAAAAAATGGTGACACAATAAACATGTGTTCAGGAGGCCCCTACCACTCTATAAATCTCCATCTTTTTTCAAAGTGTCATTGAAATTGATTAATCAATGAAGTCTGTATGCTCCCAACAAATTTTAAAAACCAAGTGTGAAAAGTCAGCAGTTGTATGGTAGACCCCCGCCATCCACCTTGATCAATGTGTCCCAACAGATGATAATTATCTTCTCACACTAATTAAAACCTTTTTCATAAGTTTCATCATAATCACTTCATTATTGTAGGCTGTAGTGTGCATAAAGACACTGAAAAAACTTCCAAAAATTTAAAAAAAAATTTTTTACCGGAAGTGAAAAACCGGACCCCCAACCCTTTATCCAATGTACTCCAAAAGCTGATAAAATCTTTCTCATATTACCTAAAAAAACTGTTACCAACGTTTCATAAAAATCGATCGGTAATTGTAGGCTACAGTAGGGATAAACACTTAAAAAAATAACTTTTTAACTTGAAGTGGCAAACCGGAAGTTGGTATGCAGAAATATTGAAAATTGTACTAAAACTTTATGTACTAAGTTTCAATAAGATCATAAGCCGGGATTACAAGTTATTGAAGATTTAAAGTTAGAGGTGTTCGGGAGACCCCCCGCCATTTTGTCCAAATTTGAAATGAATCCAGATCTTTCATTTTCAAGTGAACCTGGATCATTTGCCAAAGTTTCATCAAGATCATATGCAGAAAGGTCACCCACACACAGACGTACACCAAAATTTTTATTGGCTATTTAGATAGAGGATGGTCCCAAATAAAAGAAAAATCAAAATTTGGGGTATGTAAGATTTTTTTTTCTCGATAGTTTACATTACTTCACACAACATAAAATTGTGGTGAAGTAAAAAATTATTAATGTGCTCTGAAACAATTACGAAGTTCTTCATGAAATCTGTGTTTCATAATTGGCAATTGTTTCGTAAATAACCAACTTGCATTTAATACTGTTGAGCATAATTTGACTTAAGACAACTATTGAAATAGAGGAGTCATAAAGTTCCTGAATCATTCAACTCAATTTGGGCAATTATTTTAAAGTACAATGACCAAAAAAGATACGAGATAATAAATGAATTTTCGTTACGTAAGAATTGTGGTGAGAAGTTTTTTATCCCATTCGACGAATGGACATCACTAAAAACTTAGAGGTACTTGAACATAAATGTTCATGGCGGCTCGCTGTTTCGATGTTGGTCGAACAGTGTGGTAAAATCAGCACTATCACTACGGATGACCAAATTTGGCAGATTTAACAGTGAAAGTTCTAATCACCGCTTATGCTTGGCTCATGGGCTCTAGTTGGCAGTGATTAAAATAGTTTATTAAAAGTCAACCAACATTCTGTAACGACCAAAAAAATCTGATCAGCGGACATTTTCTTTTAAAATCTAAAAACAAACAGTCATCACATTAATCCTTCCTTCATTCCTTACTATCAAACAAATTAAGATCATTTCATAAATAATATCTGACCGTATACAACGTTTCACTGTATAAATAAATACTTTTTTTCGTTTATTACTTCATTGATCGTATAACAGTAGTTAGTCAGATTTCGATTATGTGTATCAAACCGATTGTTGTAATTTAGCAACAACCGAACAGTTATTGGAATGTACCAGTGTTCAGAAAATCAATAAGGAATTTGTTGTTTATTGAGGGTTTCTGAAGGATTATTAGGATCGTGTTTTGTGATATTTTTGGATAAGTTGTCATCAATACTGTTGATACCCACCATTTGATATCGATTTTTTTTCCGAATATAAACCATATTAAACAAGATTCAGATGTCCAACCTTGCTGCTGAAATTAGCGAAGATATAGAAGTAGGCGATGATTGTTTTGACAACAAAAACAATGATAATAGTTTTGAGATCGAAGAACTACAGTCAAATGACGTCACAGTCTCGCACACAAATATATATCTATATATAGTAACCATTTACTCTACGACTTTTTCCATGAAGGTTGATTTGCCGATTGATTTACCGGATAGCATTGTAAAGATGTAAAGACAATGACAAACAAATATCTTCTGTATTTAGCTATAGTCACTAGCGCCAATTAATTTTGCATATTTAATCACTTTTGCTCGTATTGGGATTTGAAAGAGCTTGTCGCGTATTCCAGTACAGTGTAAGCTCTGTGAGCATATCGTGGATAGCAATGCATAGTGGGGATCTTATTCGGACGATCTTTGTAGTTCTCTCTGTTATATTCTTAATGCACTTGAAGCACTCTTCGGTTCAACGTTTTCTCGCCTTTTGCAAGTTTTGGCTTTGTTGAGACAACCATGGTGTACTGGGTGTAACAAATATTTATCATTTGTCTCTTAACTTTTATTTTCATAAATTATCTAGCTAAATTTTGCCGAATATAATTTTTTTTGTTTCTTATTTTGCCTCTCTCTTTCTTGCCTCTTAAGTTTTAACAATTTTAATTATGTTAAAATATGGAGGGGCTGAAATCTCACAGCTCTGAGATATCAAAACTTCGGTCTGGGTTAAGGATTTTGATATAGTTTTCGGTAAAAAACTTTTATGAGGACATGGTTTTTAGTTTTGGGCAGCGATGTACATCAAACATAACTCGTTGTTAAAGTACAAGTATTTTTTATCTCTGTTTAAAAATTTATTACAAAACTAACACGAAACATCAATACGTTGCCGGAAAATTATAATCAAAATTCTAAAAATATTGTTAAATTAAATAAAATCAAACTTTTTCCAAAATTCCAAAAATATTCCAAAAATTAGAATGAAATCAAATATTTAAACTTTTTCTAAATTACGATAATATTCCAAAAATTCTTAAAAATTCAAACTTTTCCAAGATTCTAAAAATATTGCAAAAATTATTACAAAATCAAAAATTAAAACTTTTTACAAAATTGCAAAAATTATAATAAAATCAAAAATTTAAAATTTTTCAAAATTCTAAAAATATTCCAAAAATTCATACAAAACCAAAAATTGAAACATTTTTCAAAATTCTAAATATATATATATATAAAATTCAAAAATTCTATTTCTTTCAAAATTCTAAAAATATTGCAAAAATTATAACAAAATCAAAAATTAAAACCTTGTTCAAAATTCCAAACATATTCCAAAAATTAGAATGAAATCAAATATTTAAACTTTTTCTAAATTCCAATAATAATCCAAAAATTCTTTAAAATTCAAACATTTTCCAAAATTCTAAAAATGTTGCAAAACTTATTACAAAATCAACAATTGAAAATTTTTTCAAAATTCCAAAAATTATAATAAAATTAAAAATTTCTCAAAATTCTAAAAATATTCCAAAAATTCTTACAAAATCAAAAATTAAAACTTTGGCCGAAATTCTAAAAATATTGCAAAAATTATTAGAAAATCAAAAATACAAACTTTTTCAAAATTCCAAAAATATAAACTTTTTCAAAATTCCAAAAATATTTCAAAAACTATAACAAATTCGAAAATTTCCATGTTCAATTTCATTTTCAATTACATTTACGTCATAGAAAAAACAGCTAGATTTTTTTTTCCAAAAAATTGGCTAAAAAATAAATGAAATCATTTTTTGACACACTTGACAACATTTTTTTGACAAACTTATAATGCCATAATTCTCAATAATAAAATTTCATTTCAAACAAACAATTTTATTTTTTTTCAAAAAATTGGGTAAAAAAATAAATAAAAATCTCTCTTTTGACACACTTGACAACATTTTTTTGACAAACTTATAATGCAATAATCTAGTTTTTGATCTCACATACCAATCAAGATCCCTCCAAATTTAATGCTCCTACTCGTAATCACTTAAAATGAACGTTTTTTAAGCCAAAAATATGAAAATTTGCTATTTTTGACACACATAATGATTTTTTTGACACACTTCCGGTACAGTTATCGAACACAGCGTCCTTTCGGACCTGTCCGTTATGAATACCTATTTTTAGAAAAAAACATTTTTTAAATCCAGCCGTTTTCCCTGC
The DNA here is from genome assembly GCA_963693315.1 of Diogma glabrata. Lineage (NCBI taxonomy): Eukaryota > Metazoa > Arthropoda > Insecta > Diptera > Cylindrotomidae > Diogma > Diogma glabrata. The sequence goes on from OY856187.1 coordinate 151,450,310, forward strand.
AGTGTAGGTAATGACGGACGGCCGGACGGACGGCCGACAGACAGACATACATTTTTTTTGCTTTTTTAGAATCAGTAGACCCTAAAACGTCGAGAAATGCCAAAAAATGTGGGGGTAAGAATTTCACTTTGAGCTCATGAATGTAATACTTAGGTCTTTCAGACCGAAGTAATAGATGTAAATATAATAAACTATTTTATTTTTGAGAGCGGAAGAAAGATAAAAATCAAATAATAAATAACCTTACTGCGAATGCCGACGCATCGTGGCACGTGCTAGTCAAAATATGGATTGCCTTAATTCTTTTAATCGCAAAAAAGTTTGTTCATAAAATATGGTGTGAAAAGTCAAATTTTATTTATTTTGTGCTTCTTGAGTGGTCAAAGATCAGTACCCTATTTCACCAAACTTACAAATTTGTAATTTCATGCAAATTTTCACAAATTTTGTAAAAATTTGTATGAAATTACAAATTTGTAAGTTCGGTGAAATAGGGTACTGATACAGAGTAGAATTTGTAAATAATACTAGTTTGAATTAAAACACAACTAATAGTTGTCCGTTGAACTCGTGGCATATGCTTGCTGTACAAAATACTGTTATTAAAACTGCAATCGTAACCTCATTTACTTTTTAAATATGTTTTCTTGTAAACAAACACAATTTTTTATCTTTCGTATCCCCTTCCATCTCGATACCGTAACGTTTGTAGCTTTTTAGTTTTTAGTAGGCCTGAAACAGATTTTGGTACAGACCACCAAGGCTCACCATAAAGGTTTTTATTTTAACGTTAGCAGAGTACGGAATATGAGAAAACATCTATAGTAGAATTTGTTTGCCAGCGAACACGAAATTCGTTTGGTATGCGCATATTGTTTGCACATGCGCGGAATATTCAGTGTCTCGATTAAAATATTAAAAAAAACTATTGGGGTCCCATTGAAATGGACAAAAAAACGCATAAAATTAATAAATTACTATTGAAATTCAACCAGTTACAATAGAAAACCAAAAACTAGTAAAAATATTAATGATTTTGTAGGTAATATAACAAAATTTTGATAATCAAAAAAATAATTATAATAAAAATAACGACGCCTATGTAAACAAATATCACAACAAACTAGAAGTAGAAATTTAACTAATATAATTGTTTTGAAAACAAATTTATTCCAAAATAAATAATACATCTTTTAACTTAATAAATATAGATAAATAGCTTATCCCAAAATAAATAATACTGTTTTACTTTTTGTTTCATCTTTTATCTCTTGCTGCGTCCTATTTGTCAAAAATTCGCTGGCAAAAAAATTCTACTATATGTAAATAAATGTATCTCAAAAATTTTAAACAAATATCTTATCAGAAGGATTATTAAAAATTGTTCTGTGTAATTTTGTATTAAAAAATACGCTCCAAAAAATTCAACTATGTATGTCGATGGTATAGCAGTCAATACAGCTAGTCGTATTTTTACAGTCAATGTGATAACACATTATTAAATGTCTACATTCAAATCTCATTTATATAAGACATGTGCCAAAGCACCTCGTAGCAAACTAATAAAAGAAACATTTGAAAAATTTGGAAAACGTTTTATGTGGAAAGATGATGGAACTGATTCTCTGCTAGATGTTGGCTGTGGAACTGGAGATTTTACTCATGAAATTTTTATACCGCTGATGCCTTCAAATTATAAAAGATTTGTTGGGTATGATATCTCTCCAGAGATGGTAAAATATGCAAATGAAACATATGGATCGGAAAAAATTAAATTTGAAGTCGTTGATATCGTAAGTGATTTGAGTCAGAAAATTCAAAAAATGGAAAAATTTGATCACGCTGTTTCTACATATGCACTTATGTGGGTATCAAATTTAAGGTGTGTTAAAATTTCATTTTTATTTTTAAACACTTTTTTTTACTTGGATTTTCAATTAAAAATATAAGTTGGTGATTTAATTCAATCAAATACAAATCTGATATGTGAATCTAAATTAGGGAGAAAGTTTTTTTGCTATACAAATTTAATTCTTTTAAATTCTTTTTAGTTCGTTTGTGATTAAAGTGTGTTTCTTAAATTTTTTTATATACTATTTTTTATTTTGAAATAAAATTGTAATAAACATTATTTGTAGAAAAGCGATCTCAAATATCTCCAAAGTTTTAACAGAAAATGGGGATTTATTAATGGTTGTTGCTCCAAGGCCTGCAATGTTTGATTTTATATATGAACAACTTGCAACAAAAAAATGGAGACCTGTGATATCTCAATATAAACCACATTGGGATCCTATCTACAACCGAGATGTATATTTCAAAGAATTTAAATCTTATTTAACAGAATCTGGGTTTAAAGAAATTGATATTGAAATAAAAGGAAGAGCATTTAATTTTGACTCAAGAGAAGAATTTCAGCGTAATTGAAGTAGTTATAAGATTTGCGATTTTAATTTAAATAATTTTTTTGTTTTAGAATCTTTCTCTTCAATTAATCATTTTGATGATCTACTTTCCAAGGATCAAAAGGAAGAAATGTTCGACGACTTCGTTAAATTTAATATAAAGTTTAATACCGAGAATCCATTGGATGACATTATCGATAAATCATTATGCATGCAAACTGAATTATTAACTGGCTATGCTGGGAAACAAAAGTTGAAATAATGTTTCATTAATCTAATAAAAAGAGTTCTTTAATGCGTAAAATTTTATCTTCTTGGGGACATTGTCAGGAATTATAAATAATAACTACTGATGATGTCCTAAGACGGCGAAATGCATATCTAGTTGAATTAATCCTAAAATAAAATAAATTAAAATTTTTTTATTGAATCAATTAGAAATAAATTTATTATATTCAATATTGAGTTTGGAGTGATTATATTATAATTATGAAGTTTACAAATTATAGTTTTAGCAGTAAAAGTTATCGGTGTGACAAATCAACCAAACATCATAATTTAACTATAACTAATCGTATTGAAATAATTTTTCTTCAATCATGGATGCGGATGAAACTCGTTGAAGTTTGTGATTGAATTTGTTATGAGTATTTTCGTTAACGCATTTTTTATAAAATGGTGCCACGATTTTATTTTAGACTGTTATTTATTGTTTTTTAAAAAATTATGTCTGGTGTCCATTAATTTTCAAAAGAATCATTTAAAGTAATTTGAAAATGTTGTGTGGAAATCATGCTCTATCTTTTCGGTTATATGCGCTAGTTGTCACCAGTGTTGCCAGATCGCGGGATTTTTCCCATTTGCGGGATATTTCATATAAAACGGGAAAGCGGGTAAAAACTTGGAAAGTGCGGGATTTTTCACATTTAATAGGAGAAGCGTTTTAAATTTTTTTTTTTAAATAAAATGTGTTGTGTAATAGGGTTTAGAATATGTGTCACAACAACACATAAATACCTTTTACGACCTAGGTCTAGACCTGGGTCCCACAACAACTGGCGTTCTAAGGTGTAGATTAACGCTTTTTTTAAACATCTGCGGGTTGAAGCCACCTGAGACTAAGTGTTCCAGCAAACTATTCCATTTGTATGTAGTTCGGATAAAGAAGTCTCTCTGCGATCTGCCAGTATGACAGCGCGGGATCTTTACCGTTTCACCGGTTGCGGCAGCCGATCGCCGAGTGGAACAGGGGTAAGAATAAGTTTGAGGCATGATGCCGCTGATTTCATCTGAGCGGTGTAAAAAACAACGAGGTCAGCAACAGTGCGACGATGTTGTAGGGAATCAAGTTTTGATGTCAAAGTTCGATCACCTACAATTCGTATAGCTCGCTTTTGAACAGAGTCCAAAAGGGCCAAGATGGAAACAGAGGCAGCACCCCAAACTTGACAGCAGTACTCCATACAGGGACGAATATAGGACTTATAAGCATGGAGCAATTGGTATGGAGTGAAAAATTTTTTGCATCTATTTAGGAGGCCGAGTTTTTTAGACGCGCTTTTTGCCATCGCCATTACATGATCGTTCCAGAGTAGGTCATTTGAAGCTGTGACTCCCAATAAACGAATGTTTTTACATTCACCTATTGGTTCATCACACATACTGAACAAAATATCTTTGGGGAACTCGGTCTTTAATCTGGAAACAATCAACAGCTGTCTTTTGGTAGAGTTGAAGTTGACAAGGTTTTGGTCACCCCAGTCGGCGACTTTATTCAGGTCTTTGTTCACGTTTATGGCAGCGTCTCTCCGAGCAGGATTAATTCGTTTGTGCATTTTACTTTTTGAAGGAAGGGGCTCGAACGACTTGTGCAGAGTACTATCATCTGCAAAACTATTTATGGGGTTGCTGGTGATTTTCAACAATTCGTTGATATAAATCAAAAATAGGGTTGGGGACAATACTGAGCCTTGGGGTACACCAGCGTTAATTAGTTTAGACTCAGAAGAAAATCCGTCTAAAGCTACCGAAATGTATCGGTTGGATAGAAAATTTTGAATCAGCTTCACAACATTAGGATGAAAACCGTACGCAACGAGCTTGTTGGTTAAGTTGGCATGCCAGACTCGATCGAATGCCTTGGAGATGTCTAAAGCGATAACGTATGTTTCACCACCTTTATCAAGTATGCTGTTCCAACAATGCGCTACATAGTTTAATAGATCGGTAGTTGATCTTTTTAATTAAAACTTATTTTGAAATGGTTGCACCAACCAATTTTTTACCAGGCTTCAGAAAGATGTAGATCACCCGATAATTTTACTTAAATGCATCGGCTTGAGTATTGTCAAATTCGAAGGAATTTCAGCCTTCTGATGTTAAAATATCATAATTTCAGCCTTCTTATGTTCGAAAACCCCAAATCACCATCATGTTATCTGAATTTCAGGATCATTTTGACCCTGTGAAACGAAAAATAAAATCACCTGTAACTACAAGTTACAAGGCTCTCTATGTATCCATGCATTTTAAACATATTAAAAAAATTGGGATGTTTGGCATCACTATTTTATTTCTGAGCAGTTGTTTTCGTTTCGAAAGAGAGCTATTACAATTTTAAAATTTTTTGAAAATCACGAAATCAAGACATATTTACTTCTTTTAAAAAATGTCATTCTCAATTTTAATAGATTAAATGCTCCATTTTATATCAATACTATCTTATTCTGCAATTTGAATGAAAAGTCGAAACAATAGCAATTTACTGTGTAAAATTTTTATGCAATATTTTATTTTTCTAGAAGTTTCCGATATGAGCAAGCATTAAAAATTTTTGAGAGAATAAAATTCATTAAAAACGAACTCAATACAACGTTTTATCCTTCCGATATTTTGAAATTAATTATTTTAAAATTTGTTGATAAAACAAGTAAAACGAATAAAGAAAAACAATGAATTTTATTATATTTTTTTAAAATAATTAATTTCAAACAATTAAATAAATTTGATCAATTTCGATATCTATTTAATTATTTGGTATTTTGAAAATGAAAAGACCTACAATGAAAGACATCAAATTTTATACTAATGAGAAACCAAAAAAAAAATTTTTGGAAATTTAGTTCAATTTAATCATGGTAGCCTTTGCCTTTTTTAATATTCGAGAGAGGGACATGTGCTTCAGTTTGAATTTACTGTTTTTATTTAACCAGAGCGAAAATGTTGGCTTTTGATTATTTTATAAAATGCAATCAAATTTTTATAAAATATAATCAAATTTATTTCAGCATTCAATACAATCAAATAAATGATTTTATTGTGTTCCGCCACATTCGCGGTACAGAATAAAATTAACAGCTGTTTGTTTTATTCCATTACAAGACTAATAACACAAATATAGTGGTAAAAAATAGAAATAAACCTATATTTATAGTTGTCAAAAGGATAAATATAGTTATAATTGTGGTGGTTTTTGAAGTTTTTCCAAAAAATAATTGAATTTATATGTATATTTTTATTGAAAGCCTGACGGGAATTTCTGATGGATTTTTTCCCTAAAGAAACGGGAAAAATCGGGTATTTTCGATACGTCAATGGAAAATTTATTTTTAAAAATCTGGCATCACTGGTTGTCACCGTTGTCATTACAATATTTCAGTTTTTATTATTTTATTACGCACAAGTGCGTAATAAAATACTGTGCAAGTGTTTGATTCAAAAGAGCTGATAGCCCAAGAAAGAGCATCGGCCGATACAACTCTTCCACTATAGTAATACCTGTTCTTAGTAAGCGTCAAGAGAGTCAGTTTTTCCTCTTCTTTTCCACCTGTTACAGAGGTTCCAAAAGCTTTCTTTTCCGAAAGTTGACTGACCTCTGGTTGCAGCTGTACCAGATGAAGGCTTTCCAAGTACTTTTTTAAATATTTAAAAGGCATGTGTGCGCGACCTGAAAATTTCTACTAGCCTCCAGAGTAGAGGAAGAGTTATGGTTAACAGGTCATTCAATAAGTCCGTAGGATAAGTAAGAAAAAAACAACATTTTGACAAAACTCGATTTTTTTATTCAACATAGTTGCCTTCGAGGGCGATACAACGAGTATAGCGATTTTCCAACTTTTCTATACCACTTTTATAGTATGGTTTCTCTTTCTCGTCAAAATAGGCCTCAGTTTCAGCGATTACTTCATCATTGGACTTAAATTTCTTTCCAGCAAGCATTCTCTTGAGATCTGAAAACAGGAAAAAGTCGCTAGGGGCTAAATCTGGAGAATATGGTGGGTGAGTAAGCAATTCAAAGCCCAATTCATTCAATTTTGCCATCGTTTTCATCGATCTGTGACACGGTGCATTATCTTGGTGAAACAACACTTTTTTCTTTTGCAATTGTGGCCGTTTCTTTGCGGTTTCAGCCTTCAATCGATCCAAAAGTTCACAGTAATAGTCGCTGTTGATGGTGGTTCCTTTTTGGAGATAGTCGATGAATATTATTCCGTTCGTATCCCAAAATACAGACGCCATCACCTTACCGGCCGACTGTTGCGTCTTTGCTCGCTTTGGATTCGGTTCGTCGACTGCTGTCCACTCAGCTGACTGTCTTTTGGATTCTGGTGTGTAATTATGAAGCCATGTCTCATCCATTGTCATATATCTACGATAGAATTCCATTTTATTGCGGTTTAACAGTGCCAAAGACTCCTCCGAAGCATCGATTCGTTGTTGTTTTTGGTCGACTGTGAGCTCATGCGGCACCCAATTTGCACAGAGCTTTCGCATACCCAAATGTTCCATGTAAAATGGTAAAAACACTACCATCTGCTACCTTTACAATGTCAGCTATTTCGTGCACCTTCAATTTGCGATCGTTCATAACCAATTTGTGGAGTTTTTTTATGTTTTCTGGAATAACAGCCTCATTTGGGCGTCCACTGCGCTCTGCATCTTTTGTGCTGGTACGACCACATTTAAATTCAGCAATCCACTTCTCTACCATTTGTCTCGATGGAGCAGAGTTTGGATAATGTTTATCAAGCCATTGTTTGGTTTCCACTGTATTTTTTTTCATCAAACAGCAATGCTTTATTAAAACTTTTTTCCATTTTTTTTTCAAAAACAAAAGTTGCTTCACACAAAATGCTATAACTCACGAATCAATAGTCAGATTGCTGTCAAATTTATACACGTATCGTTTGAAGGTTAGTACTAAATAAAAACCATATGGAAAAAATTCTAGTAACGCCATCTATGTGTCATCCTACGCACTTATTGAATGACCTAGTACAATGCTACTTTAGTGGTTAAAATTTTATGATGATATAAATTGTTCGAAAAAATAATGAACAATTAGAATTTTAATCGGACAAAAAATCTTTAAAATTAAATATCTCAAGAACACGAATTAACGCCTCTTTGTAAATTTGATATATTTTAAAGTAAGGTTAGAGCTATATTTAAAAAAAAAAAGTTAAAATATTGATTTTAAAATTTTTTGTTAATGGAAGTTGTTTGAAAAAAATGAAGAAAAATTCGAATTTCAGTCGTACTAAAAATCTTTAAAATTAAATATCTCAAGAATAAAAATTAACGCCTCTGAGTTAATTTGATATATTTTAAAGTAAAAATAGAGCTATTTTCGGAAAAAAAATTAATTAAATTCTAATTGATCTTCGTCCCTAGCGCCATCTTTAAAAAAGTTTTTTTAATATTTTTATTTAAAAATTAATTATAAAAACAATTAATTAATTTTTTTTTCAAATGACTGGTTATCATCTATCAAACAAAAAAAAATTTTGATGAAATCGGTATAGCCGTTCTTGATCAATTTAATTTCAAAGTTACATCGGATTGGCAGAATTTTCATTTTTCATGCATGTTGGGGTGCCCCCTATGCTCAAACTATGCACTTTAAACATTTTTTTTAAATAAGTTGTATTTTTCATTTTATCCATACTACATACTTATATGCCAAGTTTCAGGAGAATCAAAAATGGTCAAGTTTTCTCAACTCTGTCTAGAACACGTTTTTCATCTATTTCTTATTCCCCCAACCCCTAGTTTGTTTTAGAAAAATTGTTAAAAACATTTTTATTGCAACTTATATCTATAATCATAAAATATTCTAATATGTCATTTATACTTAATTATATGATAAAAATTATTGCATAGTTATCCATTATCTAAAAAAATTCTTTTAAAACATGAAAACCTAAAATAAGTAAAACGTTTCATTTGGTTACCGCTTTGGAACCGAAAAACAGTGAACAGGACCTTCGGTCTAAAACAAAGCTCTTGTTTAAAATACTAAATTATTGTTGAATTTCTTTTTATTATTTTCATAACTGGTTATTGTGGCCGACAAATTCGGCACCACTGAAATTAACACTTTATGCAATATTGACACAAGCAGCAATTTTGTAAACAACAAAATGGAAAAAAAAATAAATAAAATACAGAATTTCGTATTCTTTTTCAGTTCATGTTTACTTCCTGTTTCGTCTTGCAGGACATCATCAGATCTATAACTCCTGATAATGTCATAAGTATAATATATGTATAGTATTTTATTTGCGCAACAACAAGTAGTTTTCATTGAGTATATGAAATATTATTTCATGTCTTGTTTGCTAGCATAACCAGATAATAATTCAGCTTGCATGCATAACGATGCATCAACTATATCATTCAATGGGTTCTCGGTATTAAACTTTACATTAAATTTAACGAAATCATCGAACATTTCTTCCATTTGATCCTTGGACAGGAGATCATCAAAAAGATAAGCGGAAGAGAAAGTATCTACAACAACAAAATTATTTAAATCCAAATCATAAATGTTACAACAATTTCGAATTACGCTTTAATTGTTCTCTAGAAGCATAATTAAAAGCTCTTGCTTTTATTTCAATATCAATTTCTTTGAACCCAGATTCTGTTAAATAAGATTTAAATTCTTTGAAATATATATCCCGGTTGTAGGATGCATCCCAATGGGGCTTAAAATTTGGTAATACAGATCTCCATTTTTTTGTTCCAAGTTGTTCATAAATAAAATCAAATAATGACGGTCTTGGAGCAAAAATCAATATTAAATCTCCATTTTCTGTTAAAACTTTAGAGATATTTGAAATCGCTTTTCTACAAATTGTTTTAGTGCATTAGTTGGTGAAAAAAATTGAATTAGAAATGTGAATTAGAAATGTGAACATACCTTAAATTTGTTACCCACATAAGTGCATATGTAGAAACAGCGTGATCAAACTTTTCCATTTTTTCAATTTTCTGAGTCAAATCACTTACAATATCAACGACCTCAAATTTAATTCTTTTCGATCCATATGTTTCATTTGCATGTTTCACCATACCTGGAGAGATATCATACCCAACAAATCTTTTATAATTTGAAGGCATTAGAGGTATAAAAAATTCATTAGTAAAATCTCCAGTTCCACAGCCAACATCTAGCAGAGAATCAGTTCCATCATGTTTCCATACAAATCGTTTTGAAAATTTATCAACGGTTTCTTGAATTATTTTACGACGAGGTGCTTTGTCACAAGACCTATAAAACTCAGCTCTGAACTTAGACATTTAACAATGTGTTATCACATTGATGGCGAAATTATTACTATATTGCATAGTAACTATCGACATAGTCCAAATATGTTGTGCCACATTTTTGTTTAATGTTAAAAATTTTTTGATAAGCGCTATTAGATCAGATATTTATTTAAAAAAGGTCAGGATACATTTATGTAGATATTTTTTCATGTGCCGTACTCTGCAAATGTATAACTAAGAATTCTAATAGTAAGACTTCGTTGTCCGTAACAAAATTTGTGCCAAACATATTGAAAACTAAAATCATGTATCATAATGTGTGTTTTTTCGTTTTTCTTGAAAAGATGACCAATTTAAAAACCAAATGTAATTGCCATTCTGGTTTTAATAATGGTATTGATCGATATAAATTTGTTTAGTACAAGTACACGAGTGTTGATTATATCCATACTGGTATTATTTGCTAGTTCTACTCTGTCCGGATCTAAGATCAAACTAGAAGCAAAAAATAAATGTTAATTAAGATTTGACTTTTGACATAATTTTTTTGTTCTTTTAAAACTAAACAATCTTAGTAATCCATATTTTAATTATTACGTTTTTAATTATATAATATACGTTTCTATCGATCATCTTTGTTTATGAAATTATTCAATCAAAATATTCTATTAAAAGGGGGGTTACATTTTTTTGCGGTGAAATGAGTAATATAATTGTATTAAATTTAATTACAGAGCAATTTCACGAAAGTTCAGCAAATTTTTGGGAAATTTTGACTTGACCCCGTTTAATTTTGATTTCTTTTTGTTTATAGATAGTCTTTCATAAATAAAAAATACAGGTTCTCTTAGAAATTTTTTTTTCGACCAGGGGTCTTCAAAGGGTGCCCCTCAATTTTTTGTTATTTTGTGATGTGAGTGCATTCTGACGAGCGATTGTAGAAAAATTACTGAATCGATTTTGATAAATGATATGTCGTTGAATAGGTATTAGAACAAAGTTTTTAAAAACGTACACTGTTAATTTTTTGAAATAATTTTTAACGTTGTAACATAAGAAAAAAAACGGTGTAATTGAAGAAAAGATCGCGCTACACCTTTTTTTTTTAAAACTAAATTGAAGCTTATTTTATATCTAACAACTTGTGAAAGTTTAATACTAGCATTATTTTTTGTTTTAAAGATAAAATTCGTTGTGTATATGACTGTCGGGAATCAGTTTTTTTTGTTCTGAAGGAAAATTATAAAAATGGCGTTATAAACTAAGAGATTTTTTTTATGTTAAATATCAAATATCTTATTATTAAATAAACTTTTTAAAATATTATAAAAATTATATATGTACAATAAAGAAAATATGAGCAATTTCAGCATAAATCCACAAAAGCGCTTATTGCTATGTACATTAAAAGAAGCTTATGTGGAGTTTAAAAATAAGTTTCCTGATGTGAAAATAGGATTTACTAAATTCACGTCCCTTCGACCACAAGAATGTATGAAATTATCCCAAGGAGTTCATTATGTGTGCGTGTGTACCATACATCAAAATATGAAACTAATGATTCAACAGTATAAGATGTCTTGGATTACTAATGCTGCTTTCCAGAATTATAATTTAACATTAATTGACTTTGTTTCATGTGGTGAATTAACAGAAGATTGTCATACTTTGAAGTGCAATGAATGTTCAAAAAACTTCAACAACTGGAAGAAAGATTACTAAACGATTTTGACGTTAAAGGAATCCTTCAAGTCAAATATCAACAATGGAATACCACTGATCGATGCAATTTGGATACTTTAATAGAAACTGTAGAAGAATTTATGAAAAAATTTATTTACCGTTTACAAATTTTGATACCACACAACTTTATAGCAAAACAGCAATCTACATTCATTGAGGAAAGAAAAAAAAATTAGAATCAGGAGAGTGCTTCGTTCAAGGGGATTTTTCTGAAAAATACGGCTTCATAATTCAGGATTCGGTTCAAGGTTATCATTATAATAATTCACAAGCTACTATTCATCCATTTGTCATTTATTTTAAAAGTGCTGCAAGTGAATATATACAGCACCGAAGTTTTATACTCATTTCGGATATAAACGATCACAACAGTACTACAGTCCATCTTTTCATTACAAAACTTATTGAATTCATCAGAACGCATATAAATTCTAATATTAGAAAAATAATTTATAACACCGACGGCTCACCTTCTCAACACAAAAATGAAGCACCATAAAAAAGACTTTAAGGTTGATGCAGAATGCCATTTTCATGCTACCAGCCATGGCAAGGGACCTTGCGATGGGATTGGTGGTACACTGAAGCGTGCTGCACACCGTTATAGTATGGGGAGCAGAGATATTATTGATACGCCAAAAAAACTTTTCGAATGGGCTTTAAAATGGGAATCTACCATGAACTTTGGATACGCCGATAAAAATGAATATCAATTAACAAAAGAAAAATTACAAAATCGATATAAAAATGCGATTACTATAAGTGGAACTGAAAAATTTCATTCTTTTGTACCATTAAATACTAAGACAATAATTGTAAAAATGTTTTCCAACTCAGAAGATACTTTTGAATGTAAAATAAGTAAATAATTTTTAATAACTATATATTCTTTAACCTACATTATAATTTGTATGCTGTTTTAAAAAGTTTATTCAATAATAAAATATTTGTAATTTAATGTTAAAATACAATCTTTTACTATATGATGCAATAGTAACATAATACGAACATAATACTTCTCCAGTCAAAAGTTCCTAAATAGATTTAGTTATTTATACGGCTCTTTTGTTTGCAGTCGAGACTGTCAAATTATTTTTTATAAGAGTGATAAGTGATTATTAAAAGTGATAAATAAACATTTCATTTTTTTAAGCCATCTAATACAAAGAAAATAATTGCAGAAGTGTTTTCCTATTCAAAAGAAACTTCTGTTTGGTAAATAAGTAAATCACTTTTAACAATTGTATTTATTTTATTTATTGTACTACATATATAATTTTTATAATATTTTAAAAATTTAATTTAATAATAAAATATTTGATATTTAACATAAAAAAAAATCTCTTAGTTTATAACGCCATTTTCATAATTTTCCTTCAGAACAAAAAAAAAACTGATTCCCGAAAAGAACAAAAAAAAACTGATGCACAACGAATTTTATCTTTAAAACAAAAAATAATGCTCGTACTAAACTATCACAAGTTGTTAGATATAAAATAAGCTTCAATTTAGTTTTAAAAAAAAGGTGTAGCGCCATATTTTCATCAATTACACCGTTTTTTTCTTATGTTATACCGTTAAAAATTATTTCAAAAAATTAACAGTGTACATTTTTAGAAACTTTGTTCTAATACCTATTCAACGACATATCATTTATGAAAATCGATTGAGTAGTTTTTAAAGACTCCTGGTCGAAATTTCTGAGAAAACTTATGAAAGTATTCTATAAACAAAAAATAATCAAAATGCAAAGGGATCAAGTCAAAACGTTGTTGAATCTTCGTGAAATTGCTCTACATATTATTGTACAACTTTTGAAGTATGTCAGAAAAAATTTTCAATGAAAAATATTGATAAATAAGCCGGTGACGTTGAATTTTCAGAGGCGCCTTGAAAAAAAGTGGTTTTGCGGTGAACATCATAACTCGCTGAAAATTGGTACATATCTTGGAAATGCTATTACAAATAAAATGTCAAAATTCCCTATCGATCCCCTGTCTGCTAAAAAGGTTATTCAAGGTCAAAGGTACCCAATCACGTTTTTTTTAGTTTTCTCGGTAAACGGTAAGTTTTATCGTAAATACAGGTTAGATAGGTTATGTAGATCATAAAATTATCTACAAAAATTGTTATGTTACTTTTTTCCTAAGAATAACCATTCCTGAGAAATCGCAATTCTAAATCATTGAAAACAGCAATATGTACGTATAACCGTATACACATCATATGAATGTTTAATATGAGTGAAATTGTTGGTTTGTCCATCTTATTCCCAAGATGCAATACCTTTAACTTATTACGAATTCAAGCGCCAAAATGTATAATATTCAGCTGGCCGAACATTAGATCAACAAACAAATTAATCCTTCGGTTACTATTCTATGTTGTATCTCGATCTGTTGTCAGTTAACATAACCAAAACAAATAAACGCGGAACAAACTCACACATTTTAAGCTATCAAAAGTTCTATGTAATAGAATAATTCGAGAAGGGTTTGCCATTATGCAACAAATCTATTCATCCTAGATTATAAAGTTATGCTGCTAGAACATAGTTACCAATACTAACAGAAAAAATCGGCCACTGCAACCTCTTCTGTGTCAACTGTATATCTTCGCTGTCATGTTGAGTTCTCATTCCCTAGTTTGTTTTAGAAAAATTTTTAAAAATATTTTTTTGCATCTTCTCATAAAATATTCTAATATGTACATATTACATATGTCAGTTTTACTTTTTTATATGCTAAGATTTATTGCTTTGATATCCATTATATTAAATAATTGATTCGAACATGAAACATGTCAATCGTTTAAATATTAAAGTATTGTTGAATTTTATTTTAATATTTTTATAACTAATTACTTAGCCCGAAAAATTCAACACCACTGAAATAAACACTTTACGCTGTTGACACTTGAAGCAATTTTGTAAACAACAAAATGGAAAAAAACTTGCAGTTAAACTTGCAAATAAAATACGGAATTTCGTATACATTTTAAGTTAATGTTTATTTCTTGTTTCGTCTTTGAGGTCATCGTCAGATCTATAACTTCTGATAATGTCATATGTATAGTATTTGATTTGTGAAAAATCAAGTGTTTTTCATTATGTTAATAAAATATTATTTCATTTTTTGTTTGCCAGCATAACCAGATAATATTTCAAATTGCATGCATAACGATTCATCTACCATTTCATCCAATGGGTTCTTGGTATTAAGTTTTACATTAAATTTAACGAAATCGTCGAACATTTCTTCCACTTGATCCTCGGAAAGGAGATCATCAAAAAGATCAACAGAAGAGAAAGCATCTATAACAATAAAACAATAAAATCATTAAATTCAAATCATAAATTTTTACAATTAGTTTGAATTACGTTTTAGTTCTTCTCTAGAAGCCCAGTTAATTGCTCTTGTTTTTATCCCAATATCAATTTCTTTGAACCCAGAATCTGTTAAATAAGAATTAAATTTGTTTAAATATATATCCCGGTTATAGGACGCATCCCAATGGGGCTTATAATGTGGTAATACAGATCTCCATTTTTGTGTTGCAAGTTGCTCATATATAAAATCAAATACTGACATTCTTGGAGCAGTAACCATTATTAAATCTCCACTTTCTGTTAAAACTTTGGAAATATTTGAAATCGCTATTCTACAAATTGTTTTATTGCATTGGTTAGTACAAAAATCAAATCAGAAGTGAAATATTAACATACCCTACATTTGATACCCATCCGAGTGCAAATGTAGAAACAGCGTGATCAAACTTTTCCATTTTGTCAATTTTCTGAGTCAAATCACTTACAATATCAACGACCTCAAATTTAATTCTTCCCGATCCATATGTTTCATTTGCATGTTTTACCATATCTGGAGAGATATCATACCCAACAAATTTTTTGTAATTTGAGGGCATTAGCGGTGTAAAAAATTCATTAGTAAAATCTCCAGTTCCACAGCCGACATCTAACAAAGAATCAGTTCCATCATGTTTCCATACAAATCGTTTTGAAAATTTATCAACGGTTTCTTGAATTATTTTACGACGAGGTTCTTTGTCACAAGACCTATATAACTCAGCTCTGAACTTAGACATTTTACAATGTGTTTTCACATTGACGGTAAAAATACGACTTGATGTATTGCTATACCTACTATCGGCATAGCCCAAATTTGCTGTGCAACATTTTTTGTTTAAAGTTGAAAATTTTTTTGATAAGCGCTAGCAGATAAGATATTTATTTAAAAAGGTCAGGATACATTTATGTAGATATTTTTGCATGTGCCGTACTCTGCAAAAGTAAAACTAAGAATACTAGCAGTTAGACTTCGTTGCTCGTAACAAAATTTGTGCCAAACATATTGAAAACGAAAATCATGTATCATAATGTGTGTTTTTTTGAAAAGATGAACCATTTAAAAACCAAATGTAGTTGCATTCTGGTTTTAATAATAGTATATTGTTTATCAAGCACAGATCAATACCAATTTATTCCACGAGTATACAAGTATACGAGTATTAATGGGTGATTATATTCATATTGGTATTATTTGCGAGTTCTACTCGGTACCTGATCTACGATGCAATTGGGTTCCATTAGTTTATTCGTTCCATTTGTTTTGCAATTGGGTTCCATTTGTTTTGATTTTTCAGCTTATTTTAGCTCCTTCGACAAATTAGTTCATAATAAATAGAAAATATGCGTGTTTTTAATTTGTTTGTGGGTGGTTCGAAATTTATTAGAAATAAAATTTAAATGTTTTCAACCGTTTCCCATTTAGACTAATGAGGACATGGACAAGAACCTTCCCTGTATGTATGCTAGTTGTTCAAAATGTCAGTAAACCTCATAAATCGTAGAAATCAAGCATACCGAATATGGAACACAAACAAAATGCCTTTTCTATGTTTCTCCTTGAAACAAAACAAACCAAACAACCCCAAATTGCCAGAGCTTCAAAGAGTTATGGAAACGATTAAAAAACACTGGTATTATATCCAACACCATAACATCCGCTACAAGTTCACTAAACATGCGGAACGACGTAATATTACGTGGATTTAAACTGTAGCTGCCATTTCAAGTAAATAATATCAAGACTTCGGCCTGGGTTGAGGATTTTGATATATTGTAAAAATTGTAATAAAATCAAAAATTTAAAGTTTTTTCAAAATTCTAAAAATATTGCAAAAATTATAAAAAAATCAAAAATTTAAACTTTTTCAAAAATTCTAAAAATATTTAAAAAATTCTTACAAAATCAAAAATTGAAACTTTTTTCAAAATTCTAAAAATATTGCAAAAATTCAAAATTCAAAAATTCAAACTTTTTCCAAAATTCTAAAAATATTACAAAAATTATAACAATATCATGAATTGAAACTTTTTTGAAAATTATAATAAAATAAAAAATTTAAACTTTTTTAAAAATTCAAAAAATACTCCAAAAATTCTTGCAAAATCAAAAATTGAAACTTTTTTCAAAATTCCAAAAATGTTGCAAAAATTTAAAACTCACAAATTCAAACTTTTTTCAAAATTCTAAAAATATTCCAAAAATTATAATAAAATCAAAAATTTAAAGTTTAAACTTTTTCTGATTTTTAAAAATAAGGCCAGAGGACTGACCCTTGCGGTACTCCTATATTGTTACGGATTGGCTTAATTCAGTAAATTTGTAATTTTCGTTCTTCGTACACCACACTCATTAAAGAAATAGGTCGGTAATTATTCATGTCTCTGGTTTCACCCCTTTTTAAAAATAGGTACAACAATTGAGTTTTTCAGTGCTTCAAGAAAAATGCCCTTCTCAACGTTACTTCGGTCTGAAAGACCTAAGTATTATATTAATGAGCCAAAAGTGAATTTCTTACCCCCACTTTTTTTGGCATTTCTCGTAGTTTTAGGACCTACTGATTCTAAAAAAGCAAAAAAAAAATGTGTGTCTGCCTGCCGGCCGTCCGTCATTAACTACAAAATCTAGAAAACCGCTGGATGGATTTCAAACATTTTTTTCTCTATAAATAGGTTTACTCAAGGGACAGGTCCGAAAGGACCCTGTACCGGAAGTGTGTCAAAAAAACCATTAAATGAGTCAAAAAAAGCAAATTTTCATATTTTTACCTTAAAAAACGTGCATTTTAAGTGATTACGAGTAGGAACATTGAATTTTGAGAAATCTTGATGGTAGGAATTGGTATGTGAGATCAAAAACTAGATTATTGCATTAGAGAAGTTTGACAAAAAAATGTTGTCAAGTGTGTCGAAAGAAAGATTTTTATTTATTTTTTTAGCCAATTTTTTGGAAAAACAAATTTAGCTGTTTTTATGACGTAAATGTAATTGAACATGAAATATGACATGGAAATTTTTGAATTTGTTATAGTTCTTGAAATATTTTTGGAATTTTGAAAAAAGTTTGTATTTTTGATTTTGTAATAACTTTTGCAATATTTTTAGAATTATGGAAAAAGTTTAAATTTGTGATTTTGTTATAATTTTTGCAATATTTTTAGAATTTTGAAAAATTTTAAATTTTTGATTTTATTATAATTTTTGGAATTTTGAAAAAAGTTTTAATTTTTAATTTTGCAATATTTTTAGAATTTTGAAAAAGTTTGAATTTTTAAGAAATTTTGGAATATTATTGGAATATAGAAAAAGTTTAAATATTTGATTTTATCCTAATTTTTGGAATATTTTTGGAATTTTGAAAAAAGTTTTAATTTTTGATTTTGTAATAATTTTTGCAATATTTTTAGAATTTTTGGAAAAAATTTTAATGTTTGATTTTGTAATAATTTTTGAAATATTCTTAGAATTTTGAAAAAAGTTTGATTTTATTTAATTTTTACAATATTTTTGAAAGAAATATGAATTTGTGATTTTGTAATATTTTCTCGAAATCCTAAATGGAGAGGTTTTTGAGTAGTTGGTTGAGTGTATCATCTTTTCACTAAATTATGTTAATTTATGATCTGTTATAATTTTCCGGCAACTTATTGATGTTTCGTGTTAGTTTTGTAATAAATTTCTAAACAGAGATAAAAAATACTTGTAGTTTAACAAAGAGTTATGTTTGATATACATCGTTGCCCAAAACTAAAAACCGTGTCCTCATAAAAGTTTTTTTGCCGAAAACTATATCAAAGTCCTTAACCCAGACCGAAGTCTTGATATCTCAGAGCTGTGAGATTTCAGCCCCTCCATATTTTAGGTTTACAATGAAGGATGAGCACTGAGGAAATATTATGTATTATTCTTTTTATCAAAATTGAACTGAATCCATCGGCACCTGTAGAATTTTTATTTTTCAAGGAAGAAATAATGTGGATCACTTCTTCGGGCGTTGTAGGAGTAAAGACCATAACGGTGTGTTAGACCATAGGAGTGACTTGTCCACAACAGAGACATTTCAATGTTTTAATTGATGATATCTACTGGTATCGTCGAAAAAATTTGTTAAACAACAAAACAAAAAATTGTTTGGCACAACAATCTTATTAGCAAATTAAGATGTTATGGTTTTGAATGAGCAACTTAGGATACAAAGCTTTATTTCCGATCGGAAATTTCGAGTCAATGTTGATGGAATTTCATCGGATGTCTTTTCAAATAATGCAGGAGTTCCTCAGGGTTCTGCTTGTCACCAACTCTCTTTCTTATTTATATTATCGATTTGTTGGATTAAACAATTAGTCCTATCTATAGTTTTGCTGATGATAGCATGCTTCATGCGTCTCATGAAAACCCTAAATTATATTCACCATTAGCGCTTAATAACTGTAGATCAAATTTGCTAGATTCTTGAAACCATGACCTAAAAACTATTTTGGATTGGGGGCTCGCTAATAGTGAATTCAATACGAATAAAACTCAGGCTTGTTATTTTTCTAGATTAATCCCCTTAATCCGTTTCCATTAAAGTTCGACTCTAAAGATCTTGTAGAGAAAGAACCTGTTCGACTTCTAGGAGTAGAAGTTGAAAATAAACTGAAATGGAATTCTCATATTTTTAACCAAGCTAAGAACACCGTTGGCATCTAATTGGCTTATTAAAACCAATGCGACTCAAGCGTATGTTCTCCATGTCAGGGGCGACTTGGAGCGGGCATCTGTCTTGGATCAAGCGGCTCGCTAAATAAAACGTGCCAAAAGGTTGTTTCTGGTAACCTTAAGATGCAGAACAAACCCATTCACGACAATTTAGGTTGGGCCTAAGGTTAACACCCTAACCCCAGAAAAAAATTTTGTTAAATTTGGAAATCAGAAAGAGATTAACAGACCCGGACTTCAAAATAGAATTTTATCTGGATGTGAAAAAGGACCAGACTACCGAATTGGAACGTAGAACGTGCACAGCCTGAGCGCTCCTAATGCTCTAATAAGTCTAGAAACCGATGCTGAGAGGTATAGGATAGGCATTATTGCTCTGCAAGAAATTAGATAGCCAATAATCGGAACACAAGATTTGGAAAGTCACTCTTTATACTGTAGAGGGTCTGCCATCATCCTTCTCGAAGAGAATTTGGAACCGGCTTTCTTGTTGGTGCACGCATACAAGAAGCCGTGATGTAATTCATCCCGGTCAGTGAGAGGGTCTGCCATCTACATGTACGCGGCACATACAACAATATTTCTCTTATTGCTTTGCATGTACCCACTGAAGCTAAGAACGTCGACGAGAAGGATAATTTCAAGCACTGGAAGAGGTTATGAAACAAACACCAACACGCGACTTCATTATGGTTCTTGGTGACTTTAATGGGCAGTTTGGAAGAGATATCTCTTATGGAAATAGGGATCCCAACTGCCTGCATTTAAATTTGAATGATAATGGTGAGAGAATGACTGAGTTTGCATTATCAAATAATTTGAGAATTGCCAGTTCTTTATTTCCGCATCGATCGATTCCTAAGCAGACTTGGATCTCCCCGAACGGAAACACTCGAAATCAAATTTATCACGTGCTAGAAACAGCACGTTTATTTCGAGCGTTCGGGATGTGCGATCCTTTAGAGATGCATACATTGTAAAGGACCACTTCCTTGTATGTGCTACCATAAGGTTCCACTTTCCAAATTCAGGGATTCCAAAATTCATTATTAAAGAATAATTATAGAATGCTGAAACGGAAGAGAGATATCAAAACCATATTGCCGAAACATTGGAGAAATCAGAAACCATTAATTTGACGTCGATAAGTCACGGTATTTGCTCAAAGATGTTTTAAGCGCTGCTGAGAGAATACTTGGACGACCACAAAACCACTCCCAGAAGCCATGGATGGATCAAGCATGTCTTGACGCAATTCAATACAAAAGGGATTGCTATCTGAAATGTCTACAAGGACGCAACAACAGGTCCACGAAGGAGAACTATAAACTGGCAAGACAAGCCGTTACAAAGCTATGTAGACGAACGAAGAGAGAATGGGGGAAGAGACAGTGTGAGAAGATTGAAAGCTTCAATAAAGAACTTCAATAGCGTAACTTCTTTCAACATGTTCAAACCTTAAAGAAGGGCCCTCAAACTAGATCGACTGTTATTCAAAACGAAGATGGGGAGCTAAAAGGGGACCTTAAAACTATTTTAGATACTTGGGCCGCTTATTTTGAGAATCTTGTTATGCCCGCCAAATTACGCGTTGTTAAACATGAATACAGAACGATTGAGGGTCAGTATAGGGTGTATTGACTGGAATTTAAGGCTTGACAGTTCAAACAACTAAACCGGTTGCGTTAACAGCAAAGATTAGAGTCTCGTTAATTCATTTTATAATTTCCATCCCTGACCTACCCAAATATACATTTTGCATTGAGGTAATTTTAAATTTAACAGATCACCATACAAATAACTTTTTGCCTCACCCTCGGCTATCAAGGTTATAATAGTTTTTGTTATTGTATTCTCTTTACAAATCGTTTTGAATTTTGTTTTCTTTGCTTAAATAAATCTCTTTGCTAAAACAAAAAATGAAATAGAAGAGTTAATAATGAAACCAACCTGCACTCTCTTGTTTATTTTTATCTTAAATATTATAAATAGAAAAACAATTTGCAATCTTGTTCAGTAATGATTAGAACTTAAAAATAATGAGTACAACATAGAAATTAAAATCAAATCATGTGCAGTGTTGTTGTGGCACAAGAAAAAATTTATATTAATTTGAGTTAATAAATTATTTAAAATGATCAATTTTTTTAAATACGTGTTTTACTATCTTAACGGTGTTAGGTTTTCATTGTGTCGCTAAGTGTTCATTGTTTTTATAAGTTTTGTGTGTTTTAAGTTGTGTTAGCAACTTTTAAAATAAAAAAGAAATAATGCAGTCAAATAAAATTAAATGTATTAAACGTTATGGCGGTGGTTCGAGAAAGACCAGATGACAAAAATTTAAAATAGCCCAACCTATATGAATATGACTATGGGGTCATTTGTTTGCACAAGGTGTTCCTGAATTTTATTGTTATAGAGTTTTAAAGCAGAGGCGTGCACCGGAACGACGATGATTTGTGGTGGAATGGAACGTTTTTGAACCTAAAGGACACAATTGTTGGCTGAAGAAAACAACAAAAAATTAAACCTGGCGTATAATGCATATTGATTGGAAGTTGACACAAAGGAAGACAACAATCAACAGTATTATATTTTATATTTTCTCTCAATGTTAATTCTAGTTTTGCATGTTAGATTTATAAATTATTTTTGTTTGTTGTAAAATTTATAATGAAACGTCATAGATAAATTATCGTTATAAACTAGAGATCTTGCTTGTGTAAGAGTCCGCGTTTTAGTCCGTATACTCAGTTAATAGTTAAAAATTAATAAAAACCCTTGAATAAATAGATACCGTAGCTATCTATTCCATTAGTGAAGAGTCCTACGTTTCAGTCTTCTCAACTTAAGTGACCAGCAACAAGTCGGGCGACGGGCAAAGCTTATTCGTGCGTCAAACGTACATGGCGACGAACCAACCAAAGAGGAATTCAAAGCGGCGCTGTCAAAATTAAAACGCAATAAAGCACCTGGTGTCGACGATATAACATCCGAAATGATTGTACATGTGGTGAGACTCTATCCTTAAGATTGTTTAAACTGGTTCAAATGATCTGGAGGACTGAAAACATGCCACGGGACTGGAACACAGCTATGCTGATCCCAATTCATAAAAAAGGTGCAAACTACAGAGGAATCGCTCTTCTTTGCACAGCATATAAGATCTTTTCCTACATTTTGCTAGCCAAGATCAATCCTTTTGCTGAACAACGGTTTGGAGAATATCGGTGTAGCTTCCGGCAAGGCCAAGGTACCACCGATGCACTTTTCTCGATAAGGATGATTTTGGAAAAGTGCCGAGAGTTCAACATACCTGTGCACCAACTCTTCATTGATTTCAGGCAGGCCTACGACTCTCTCGAACAAGAGACTCTATGGTCTGCTCTAGTATCGATGGGAATCCCTGGTAAACTGGGAGCACTATGCAAATGACAGTACAGAACTCTCTATGCTGTGTACGAGTAGACAACGAAATATCAAAGTTCTTTAAAGTTGACCCCGGTTTAAGACAAGGTGATCCAACTCACTAGAGAACTTATCATAAGCAATAGAATGACACATTCTAGTATAAACATAAGACCAGTTGTATTCATCTAATAACAAGAACATTTTTTCAAAATTATATTTGGTAAGTTTCCGCTGCCTCTTTTGAAGTTGAAACTTCATCATCACTTATTTATTTACTTAAGTTGAATTTTTCCACTGTCATTAGACGCCCTATAATTAAAATGTTTTTACATTATATAAGAACCTTCGCATTAAATTTCAACTTTAAAAGAGTCATCGCCTAAGTGGCGTAATTGATAGCATGTCTGCCTTAGGATTCGAACAAGGCATTGAAGAGGAAGGTTCGAATTCATCAGAAACGTTAAAAATAAGAAATGGTGTTTTCTTCTGAGAAACTTCCACCCATACCTTTGAATAGAAAAACATTCAATTGCTTCCTTACTTACTTAAGTTTAATTGTTCTCAAAAATCCCTAATAAATTTAAATTCTCTTAATGTTGTCTAATATATGAATTATATGAAGCCATAGGACAACAATTGTTCAAATGTCAGCCATTGATTTTACATTGATTCAATAATGACTATACAATCGTGAGCTTTTTTCTGGATGAAAACAAAGAAAACATTTTTTCTTTTTAAAGCTCAAAATTAACTGACTTCTAACAAACAAAATCGTGATTGGTTGATTGTGATTGGTTTTCTCATTCTAACTCAAATAAATCAACACACAAAATAAAATTCTGCCTCGTTATAAACAAAAAAAATGAAAACGATATAGAAAAATTATTTTAAAAAAACAGTTACATGCTAGCAAGTCAAAACATTACAAATTATTACGATCACGAAAACATTCCATTTAAAACAATGCAAACAAATCACCTTATTGATGATCTCAATACCAACGCATCTTCGACAGATTTAATTTACTTTATTTCGGGTTTCATTCAAAAAGATATGTTGGTTTCAAATTGGCACAAAAGAGATAAAAAAAGAAATTTACCATACATCAAAATATATTAATAGATTTAGTGTTTTGAAATGAAATAAAGAATTGATGGTAACATGATAGACAAAAACAAGAATTTACAGTGGAGCGTTATAAACAGACAGATAATATTTATGAAATGAATCCTAAATTGTTTGTTAATAAGAAGTGATGACTGACTGTGTTGGGTTTTAAAAGAAAATGTCGTTACAAAACTTTAACCATGGCATGATCTGTGATCATAAAATAAAAACTAAAATAAAAACTTTTATAACAATGATCTGTGATATTAAGACTCATTATTTCTGGATTATCTGTAATGTTCGGATTTGAAAATCTAAAGAAAACATGATCCAGACATGAATTTCATCTCGTTGGGGTATTTATTAAAGAGTTTAAGCCAAATGATGACATAGTCGATAGATACTCATCAACCTGAGCTCTCTCTCTCTCTTCTAAAATACTAATATTTATACCTCCGAGGAAAAAGAGATTTTTCGATTTAGTTCCTATAAGAATAGATGTAATATCGAATATAAACAACTCGACCGGCTGGAACTGAAAACGGTATACACATACGAAGCTAAGCCTCTGTCTTTGGAAGCTAAAATCCAGGATAGTTATGCCGGTGTTGATGCATAATCCAAGTCGTTTAGCATTTCTTTCAAGCTGAGAGATATCGCTCAATATCGCTTGTTCTCCGTCCGAGAAGTACAATATCATCTGCGTAGCCAAGAACTTGACTAGATTTGTTATATATGCAGTTTTGTATCTCAATTCGGCTTTTTCTTATCACGTACTCAAGTGCCAAATTAAATAGTACAAGCGCGAGTGCATCACCTTGTCGAACACCTGATGTTATATTGAAAGGATCAGAAACTGACCCTTCGATTACTGTTCTACTATTTGATCCCGATGTTGTGAGTTTGCACAGAGAAATAAGTTTCTCTGGAATACCAAGGCATGTGAGTGCGGACCAAAGGCTATCACGGTTGATGTGCTTGCTTGAAATCAACGTAGAGCTGGTGAATGCTGATATTGTACTCCCGACATTTTTCCAGTATCATACGCAATGTAAAACATTGATCTGTGGTTGAGCGGTTGGGACGAAAGCCACGCTGATAGTCACCGATGATAGATTCGGCGAACGGGATGAGTCGAGCAAGTACGACATTAGCTAGTATTTTATAAACAGTGTTCAACAGTGCGATGCCACGATAATTTGCACACTTTAGACGGTCACCTTTCTTACGTAGCGGAACAATGAGAGCCTTTTTTCCATTCAGCAGGTAGTTTTTCTTGGTCCAAGATTGAAAGAATCAGATCGTATATACGTGAGACCAGAGCTGCTCTTCCATTTTTCAATAGTTGTGCGGGAATTCCATCGATCCGAATCGAATTACATCGATTTAATGGCAGCTTCCACTTCTTCTATTGCTGGGTAAGGGACAAAAATCTCCTCAGTTGATGGAGCGATTGCTCGAATAGGATGAATTTCATTCGTCCTATTCAGTAGGTCTTGAAAGTGGGATCGCCACACTGCCAGCACATCACGTTCACATGTTGTAAGTTCAATATTTCCATTTTTGATGGCTGTAGATCTGTGTAGATTCCGTGCATTGGCAAAGCACTCTTTTGAATTTCCGTTGGCCGCATGTTGGTTGATGTTTTCGATGCAGCTCTTTATGTGTTCGCGTTTCTTTCGCGCATCCAAGATATTAAAATTAGTTGCCAGGATGCTGGCAGTTTTGTGGGGCGGGGCGGCTTTCCTGACTTCAGTCGACAAAGAGTATGGTTACCGTTATATTCATGCAAGGGTAACGCGATGCAGTTGGTTACCTTTTTATGCTCACACATGAGCGCATGCGAGCGTTTGAGTGCAGATAGAGTGATATTTCTTAACACAGGAAGCCAATATAAAGGAGTGGACCTGATAGTACCACTTATAGTACTTTTTGAGTACGTGTGATATTCAACTAGACTGGTGCTCCGTAATCAGCCACTGAGTAAACCAGACTTATAGCAGTTGTGCGAAAGGTATAGCTGGATTAGCACCTCATGTCGAGCCTGCCAGTTTGTGTAGTAGATAGATACTCATCAACCTGAGCTCTCTCTCTCTTCTAAAATACTAATGTTTATACCTCAGAGGAAAAAGAGATTTTTCGATTTTATTTCTTTAAGAATACATCTAATATCGAATATAAATAAACCAACCGGCTGGAAATGAAAACGGTATACACAAACGAAGCTAAGCCTCTGTCTTTGGAAGTTAAAATCCAGGATAGTTATGCCGGTGTTGATGCATAATCCAAGTCGTTTAGCATTTCTTTCAAGCTGAGAGAGACTATCCTCAATATCGCTTGTTCTCCGTCCGAGAAGTACAATATCATCTACGTAGCCAAAGAACTTGATAAAGATTTGTTATGTATGCAGTTTGAGTCTCAATTCGGCTTTTTTTTATCACGTAGTCAAGTGCCAAATTAAATAGTATATTGTTTCT
The DNA here is from genome assembly GCA_963693315.1 of Diogma glabrata. NCBI lineage: Eukaryota > Metazoa > Arthropoda > Insecta > Diptera > Cylindrotomidae > Diogma > Diogma glabrata. Next base: position 151,477,072 of record OY856187.1, read on the forward strand.
CGATTTTAAGTATTTTTGACGTATTCTCTATGTAGAGTTTAAGAAAAGAGTTCTATCGAAGGTGATTTCCATGTACTTTGGCTGTTGATTGTATTTAATAACAGTGCCGTTAAATAACACTGATAGTTCGTGTTCTGCCAGTTTGTAGTTTAAGTGGAAATATGAATTCTCGGTTTTACTTAGATTAGGAAATAAGCACCAGGTTCGGAAATAGTCATTCATTATTGTCAGGTTAGTTGAAAGTAAATTTTCCAAGACTCTCCTGTCTTTGTTTTGAGTGGCCAGATTCCAATCATCGGCATAACCAAATTTCTTCGATGTTGTATCTGGAATGTCATGTACAAATATACAAATTAAAAAGTAATGGCCCCAGGACGGAACCCTGTGCCAAACAATTGTTAAGCATTTTGGGCCTACTACAGAAATTGTTAAGATGAACTTTAAATACACGATTACTCAGCATGTTGTTAATTAAACGTGAGATGGTGTTACAAGCTATTGCATTGAACAGCTTATATATAATCCCAATTCGCCAGACTTTGTCATATGCTGCAGTGAGCTCGATGAATACTGCGCCTGTTTTTAATAATTTTTGATACATGGCTTCGATATAGGATGCTAGAGCGAACAGTTTTGGTTAGTGCAACTGCAATTGGGACAGAAACCAGCTTGTTCGACTGGAATCCGGCAATTTAATAAGAGTGCAATACGGTGGTATATGAGTCGTTCTGGCACTTTATAGCAGGTGCTGAAAAAAGTGATTGGGTGATAGCTTTCTGGTTTATTGGATGGTTAACCTGGCTTAACTATCGTTAAACGTGGTTTTTGGAAATTTTTTAACTCGATTTTGTGATTTTGGTATTAATCGATCGGGCTTGGTCGTCTCCCGAAAACTTTATGGGGTTTTGTAGGACCCACCTCCACCCCTTAACACCCTCTCTAAGTTATAGCATATAAAAATCTATATAAAACAAATGGGAAGAGATAAAAAAATTTAATGGCACCATTATCTTTTATTCAAACCGGCGCAACTTTTGAGTCGAAAAGTTGGTTTGCACCCCCACCCCCAACCAACCCCGTGGGTGGGGTTGACACATTAAATGAGTAAATATGTCATGTGGGGTATCGTTAGAATCAGAATTTCATAACAAATACAATCCCCTATATTACCCCCTGATCGGTGACATAACCATTTTTTGCTCCCAAGGGGGTACCCTTATCGTAGAAACAAATATTTTTTTTGCATGTCATGTTTGGTGTCAATTTCAATATAATCGGAGATGCTGAGTTCAATGATGATGATAAAAATGAGGGCCGGACTCGGGGTAGTCCAAAAAAGGTAGTTCAATAAGGGGTGAGGGTTGGGGGTCTGGTCATGAATAGTATCAAAATTATCGTCATTATTTCGATTTTAACATAATTAAAGATGCTGAGCCTGAGTTCAATGGTGATGATAAAACTGGTGACCGGATTCAGGGTAGTTAAAAAAGGGGTGGGAGTTGGGGGTCTGGTCATGAATAGTATCAAAATTGTCGTCATTAGTGTTGATTTCAACATACAAAATATATCACGAACAAATTATAACTTGGATAAAAAATAGATGTCGAATAGTGATGCGGCGTCGATGAGAGGTGGACTGTATTTTTTTTTATTGAAGATATATTTGATGTGAGTTGGTTGGCACATCAACTTCCAACACCGTGATGAAAATATGGAAATAACTCAGCTCATATAATAATTGAAGCTATGTAAACGAGATGATTAACTGAAGCAATGACGAAAATATCTCAGCTCATATAATAATTGAAATCATGTACATATGAGATGAATGATGCAATGATGAAAATATATCAGCTCATATAATGATTGAAGTTATGTACATATGAGATGAATGATACAATGAAAAAAATATCAGCTCATATAATAGTTGAAGTTATGTAAATGAGATGATTAACTGAAGTAATGACGAAAATATCTCAGCTCATATAATAGTTGAAAATCATGTACATATGAGATGATTGATTGAAGCAATGACGAAAATATCTCAGCTCATATAAAAGTTGAACATCATGTACATATGAGATGATTAACTGAAGTAATGACGAAAATATCAGCTCATATAATAGTTGAAATCGTGTACATATGAGATGATTGATGCAATGATGAAAATATATCAGCTCAGATAATAATTGAAGTTATGTAAATGAGATGATTAACTGGAGCAATGACGAAAATATCAGCTCATATAATAGTTGAAATCATGTACATATGAGATGATTGATGCAATGATGAAAATATATCAGCTCATCTAATGGTTGAAGTTATGGAAATGAGATGATCAACTGAAGCAACGACGGAACTATCTCAGCTCATAATAGTTGAAAATCATGTACATATGAGATGATTGATTGAAGCAATGACGAAAATATCTCAGCTCATATAATAGATGAAATTATGTAAGTGAGATGAATGATGCAATGATGGAAATATCTCAGCTCATATAATAATTGCAGTTATGTAAACGAGATGATTAACTGAAGCAATGACGAAAATATCTCAGCTCATATAATAGTTGAAATCATGTACATATGAAATGAATGATGCAATGATGAAAATATATCAGCTCATATAATGGTTGAAGTTATGTACATATGGGATGAATGATACAATGAAGAAAATATCAGCTCATATAATAGTTGAAGTCATGTACATATGAGATGAACGATGCAATGATGAAAATATATCAGCTCATATAATAGTTGAAAATTATGTACATATGAAATGAAAGATGCATGGAAACATTACCCGTTCCAATCGATGAAAACTTATACGAGTTTTTTTACTGCATGCACACTCGACGAATATTTGTCAGAGAACAAAGAAAAAACTATTTGGTTAATTTATATATACATTAAAAAACTGACCTGATGCACACAACTTTATATAAACTTCGTTTATTAATTTTACAATTACTGATCTAACACATAGGAATACAAAATATTTAAAATTGACTTAAAAATAACAAAGAGAGAGCTTAGCTCATACTCAACCAACTACATGATGTAACACAAACAACACTTTTTACTGACTATACTATTCAGATATAAATTCGTAAGAATAAGAGACCAAAACTACCAAAACAGTCCATTTTATAGAAAACCAAAACTCTACAAATCACAGCTGTCAAGTTTACCAACGATCTCGAAACTATCGAATTAATAATATAGAATAACGAACACATAAATTCAATGTGAAAATTGAAAATATCGAATGAATGATCAAAATATACCGAACACGTCAATTCAAAATTGACAGTTTCGTTGACATTTCAAAAGGATTGTTTTGGTAATGTTTTGCATAATTTTATAAATAATAAATAAATCTTTAATTGGTTTTGTTTTGATTCTAATTTAAAATATTTTGATTTTTCAGGTAAACTATTTAACAATTCACGATAATGCGTGAACATACTGGCGACCTTAAAGTATTTACTTTAACAAAATGAAACGGTCCAGGCTGCGACATGGTTGCAATTACGTAATCCCTTAAAACCAGTTACGGACAGCAACTAAAGTAAATTTTAAGTGTATGAATATTCAGGGATGACTGTAGTCGAGGTGAGTGACTTGTCAGACTGAACCGACTGGTCGCAGAACATTGTTGCTTGAGTTACGTGGACGATTGCAAATATTAATTAGTGAAATATAAACCACCACTAGTTTGTAATTACTTGATACAACAAACTGCTGCAAATCTTCAACATCAAGATGTGGGATTACGCTGATTCGTGCTACTGAGCGTTTTCAGAATGGATTCAGCTTGGTTAATGGAAATGACAATAGGCTCAATTTAAAATGACACAACGATTGTACAACGAAATTGAGTTGTCGGACACACTCTGTGACGAAGAGTAGACCACATGAATGCTGCTTGTTGGATATGCTGAAGATTACGTGCTTCAATGAAGTTGGCAATGTTGTGGAAGCAGAATTTTCAAAAACATCACAATCCGCTACGTGATACCATACATACGACGAAACCAAGCTCTAAAAGGATCAGCTGATGAGTTAATACCGATTTCCAACTGGACTGCTTTGAGACGAAACACGCGAACATGCATATGAACCATTTGTCAGTTGCATTTGAGCACGCATCTTGAGCTAATAGAGGGGGCCTGCAAAAGTTAAATGTCAACGATTAAAGCTCGGTGCTACAACCTGAATTATCAATTTGGCAGACGGAAATGACAAAATATAAAATTCTAATTCAAACGAAATCATTTTCGGTTTGTAACATAAACTAGACGAAAGACGCGTGAAAATAACTAATGACTTTAATTCCTACTGAAGACAAACATTTTATTAAATTATAATTAAACCTATAACGGCTTAAGATACTACCGAACCATTAACTACCAAATATTGAATTAAAACGAATTCTAATGACGAATACTACTAAATACAAATGAGGCATGTTAGCCATTTTGCAAGGACACATTGGTTAACAATGGAAAAATTGTTTGATTTTGTCTCAACGACTATACGACGAAAGTGGGCTGTCAGACACACTCTGCCAAGGTAACGAAGAATGAGACAAGAGCGAACATCTGTAGGAATTATGATAGCAACAAGGAGAACGGCGAAACATTAATGAAGCTAACACATCCAGATACCAGCGGATGTTCGACGAACCAATATAAACCTTCCATGTTAACTGATGAACGATGTGAATTGAATAACTAATTATTTCACATCTAATAACGATGAATTTGACAGGATTTGATGAATGAGTTGGTAATTCAATAATGTAACATGCGATGAATAGTATTTAATCTACTAGAATTTAATGGGTATAAAATAATTTAACAGGTTCCTAAGAACATAACAATCAAACTAATAAAATACGATGAATGGTGTTAGGGTACGGCGAACCGTACGAGAAAAATATCTAAAATATTAACGAACAACAATTTTATTCGGAAATCACATTCTACTAAGTACGACGAAACGAATAATGACTCCAACTATTAATGAACATTAAATTGAGAAACGAATTCTAGTAAGATATGACGAATAACCAATTACTACAAATGAGGCATGTGAGCCTATTAGCAAGGTCAGAGCTAATTCACATTGAAGAAATTTGTTTGATTTTGTCTCAACGACTATACGACGAAGGTGGGCTGTGAGGCACACTCTGCCAAGGCAACGAAGAATGAGACAAGAGTGAACATCTGTTGGAATTATGATAGCAACAAGGAGAACGACGAAAAATTAATGAAGCTAACACATCCAAATACCAGCGAATGTTGGACAAACCAATATCAAAACTTCCATGTTGATTGACGAACGATGTGGATTAAATAATTAATTACTCCACACCTAAAAACGGTGACTTTGAAATGATCCGATGAATAAATTGGTAATTTAATATTGGAACATCCGATGAATATGCTATTTAATCTACTAGAATCCGATGAATATAATACATAGTATAACAGAATCCTAAAAATAACAATTAATCTAATAAGGTACGACGAGTGATTTAAAAATACGACAGAAAGATTTTCTAAAATATTAACGAAGACAACAATTATATCTGGAAATCACATTCTACTAAGTACGACGAAAACGAATAGTGACTCCAACTATTAACGAAAAATCGCATCCCAACAAGGTACGACGAAAAATAAATAACGATTTTCAAAATATTAGCGACGACAACAATTATATCTGGAAACCACATTCTACTAAGTACGACGAAAACGAATAGTGACTCCAACTATTAACGAAAAATCGCATTCCAACAAGGTACGACGAAAAATGAATAACGATTTTCAAAATATTAGCGAAGACAACAATTATATGGAACTCAAGTTACATTAAAGTACGACGAACTGAATTATTAACGGAAATAAGAAATTTATCTTGTAATTCAAATTCCATTAGAGTATGACGAGATGTATAAAGATTTTTTAAAAATATTAACGACGACAGCAAAATTATTTTGGAATTCAAATTCCATTCAGGTACGACGAGATTTTGTACGACGTTGTTTTTTCAAGAGGTCTTCGTAAGGGGAATCCGGCATGTTAACCTTATGGAAAATTAATACCGAGGAGAAAAACGGATGAACATTGTTCCAGACGAAATATGTCAATAAAATGAAACAATCCGACAAGCCATCCACCATAGACAATTAAACAATCGTCTAAGCGACATTGTACACCCCGTAGTAGTGAATGTCCCGAAAAAATCACGATTATATGATCACGCAAGTCGTGTTAATAAACAATGACAATATAAATGCTAGAGAAATGCATAATGTTAATGATATTTGACGAAAATTTAAATAATTAAGTTACTTATAAATTATACTAAATGGTACCTTAAATTATCCAAAAACGTTGGTTGGTTTTTTTTCTTCCGAAGTTATTTTGAGAGGAGCTGCGTATATATCCGGCTCGAAGGACCAAATGATGCGGCGTCGATGAGAGGTGGACTGTATTTTTTTTTTATTGAAGATATATTTGATGTGAGTTGGTTGGCACATCAACTTCCAACACCGTGATGAAAATATGGAAATATCTCAGCTCATATAATAATTGAAGCTATGTAAACGAGATGATTAACTGAAGCAATGACGAAAATATCTCAGCTCATATAATAGTTGAAATCATGTACATATGAGATGAATGATGCAATGATAAAAATATATCAGCTCATATAATGATTGAAGTTATGTACATATGAGATGAATGATACAATGATGAAAATATATCAGCTCATATAATGATTGAAGTTATGTACATATGAGATGAATGATACAATGAAAAAATATCAGCTCATATAATAGTTGAAGTTATGTAAATGAGATGATTAACTGAAGCAATGACGAAAATATCTCAGCTCATATAATAGTTGAAATCATGTACATATGAGATGAATGATGCAATGATGAAAATATATCAGCTCATATAATGATTGAAGTTATGTACATATGAGATGAATGATACAATAAAAAAAATATCAGCTCATATAATAGTTGAAGTTATGTAAATGAGATGATTAACTGAAGTAATGACGAAAATATCTCAGCTCATATAATAGTTGAAAATCATGTACATATGAGATGATTGATTGAAGCAATGACGAAAATATCTCAGCTCATATTATAGTTGAACATCATGTACATATGAGATGATTAACTGAAGTAATGACGAAAATATCAGCTCATATAATAGTTGAAATCGTGTACATATGAGATGATTGATGCAATGATGAAAATATATCAGCTCATATAATAATTGAAGTTATGTAAATGAGATGATTAACTGGAGCAATGACGAAAATATCAGCTCATATAATAGTTGAAATCATGTACATATGAGATGATTGATGCAATGATGAAAATATATCAGCTCATCTAATGGTTGAAGTTATGGAAATGAGATGATCAACTGAAGCAACGACGGAACTATCTCAGCTCATAATAGTTGAAAATCATGTACATATGAGATGATTGATTGAAGCAATGACGAAAATATCTCAGCTCATATAATAGATGAAATTATGTAAGTGAGATGAATGATGCAATGATGGAAATATCTCAGCTCATATAATAATTGCAGTTATGTAAACGAGATGATTAACTGAAGCAATGACGAAAATATCTCAGCTCATATAATAGTTGAAATCATGTACATATAAGATGATTGATTGAAGTAATGACGAAAATATCAGATCATATAATAGTTGAAATCATGTACATATGACATGAACGATGCAATGATGAAAATATATCAGCTCATGTAATAGTTGAAGTTATGTAAATGAGATGATTAACTGAAGTAATGTCGAAAATATCAGCTCATATAATTTAAAATCATGTACATATGAAATGAAAGATGCATGGAAACATCACCCGTTCCAATCGATGAAAACTTATACGAGTTTTTTTACTGCATGCACACTCGACGAATTTGTCAGAGAACAAAGAAAAAACTATTTGGTTAATTTATATATACATTAAAAAACTGACCTGATGCACACAACTTTATATAAACTTCGTTTATTAATTTTACAATTACTGAACACATAGGAATACAAAATATTTAAAATTGACTTAAAAATAACAAAGAGAGAGCTTAGCTCATACTCAACCAACTACATGATGTAACACAAACAACACTTTTTACTGACTATACTATTCAGATATAAATTCGTAAGAATAAGAGACCAAAACTACCAAAACAGTCCATTTTATAGAAAACCAAAACTCTACAAATCACAGCTGTCAAGTTTACCAACGATCTCGAAACTATCGAATTAATAATATAGAATAACGAACACATAAATTCAATGTGAAAATTGAAAATATCGAATGAATGATCAAAATATACCGAACACGTCAATTCAAAATTGACAGTTTCGTTGACATTTCAAAAGGATTGTTTTGGTAATGTTTTGCATAATTTTATAAATAATAAATAAATCTTTAATTGGTTTTGTTTTGATTCTAATTTAAAATATTTTGATTTTTCAGGTAAACTATTTAACAATTCACGATAATGCGATAATGCAAATTATTGTCATTATTATTGATTTTTACATAATCGAGGATGCTGAGTTCATTGGTGATGGTAAAAATGTTGACCGGACTCAAGGTAGTTCAATAAGGGGTGAGGGTTGGGGGTCTGGTCATGAATAGTATCAAAATTATCGTCATTATTTCGATTTTAACATAATTAAAGATGCTGAGCCTGAGTTCAATGGTGATGATAAAACTGGTGACCGGATTCAGGGTAGTTAAAAAAGGGGTGGGGGTTGGGGGTCTGGTCATGAATAGTATCAAAATTGTCGTCATTAGTGTTGATTTCAACATACAAAATATATCACGAACAAATTATAACTTGGATAAAAAATAGATGACGAATAGAGAAATTACACAGAACTACCACTTCATTTTAGTATTTGAAGTCTTATTTCTATTCAAATTATATGCAACTTATATTTTATCATATTCACTGTGAAACTAATATTTATTTATGTACTATACCGTATGATTACGTTTTGACAGAGTTCGTAGCACTGATTCTGAAAAATTGTTTTGAATATTTTATGTGTTTACAAATGTGAAGTTTATAAAATGACATTAAAATTTTATAAACAGATTTTTTTCCGTCTAGTTTACTCAATATGGTTTAAAGACGAAGTCCAATGATGAGCACTCAAATGGATACAGTCTCATTTTTGTGGCATTTGTTTGTATATTTCAATAATAAAAATATAAGAAATATAAAGAATTTGCTATTTTAGTTTATTATTTTTCTTATGTTTCGACGATACATCAATTTGACGATATAATTCAACTAATATTTAAGAATAACCCACTTTTAAGGGGCTCCTTTGCTAAGTAACTCTAGCCTTGGTGTATAATGTATATGTGAACATTTTTTTATTCTCCACCCCATCGTCCAGCTTATGATTTTGCTCCTATAGTTGTTTGATTGCATATTCCAAGACCACCATTGGATTCAGTATCCTCGATTCATAGAAAAACCAATATTTATTATGCATATTTGAACATTTCCCTAATTTTAGACCCAAACTCTTATCCTCTAGTTTCTTGCCTGAACCCCAAATACTAGTTTCAGCATCACCATTGCATTCAGTACCCTTGATTTATCCAAAGCGGTACCCATGTAATATATTTTCTTCTTTCAGTCCAAACTCCCACCCTTTAGTGACACCCTTATATTTTTGATCCCAATTTAAACATCACTGTTGGATTCAGCGTCCTCAAGTATGTTGAAATCAATAATAATGACGATAATTTTGATACTATTCATTACCAGACCCCCAACCCCCACCCCTTATTGAACTACCCTGAGTCCTCTCAACATTTTTACCATCACCATTGAACTCAGCATCCTCGATTATGTAAAAATCGATAATAATGACAATAATTTCGATACTTTGTATAACTAAATTTTTTTATCTCTTCCCATTCATTTTATATAGATTTTTATATGCTAAAACTTAAAGAGGGTGTAAAGGGGTGGGGGTGGGTCCTACCACCCCAATCTCATAAAGTTTTCGGGAGACGGCCAAGCCCGATCGATTGATACCAAATTTGTAAAAAAAAATTTGAAAATTGTAACGATCGCAATAATCGCAAAACAATAATAAAACCAAATTCATCTTTGTTTTCAATTCAATAGAAATGTATTACATTAATTTCCGTTCATTTTTACATTAATAGTATTTTTAAAATTTTCCCAACTTAACTGCTAATTGATTTTGAATATATTATAAAAAGCCAACGAACGTACTAAATTTTTATTTCCAATACTAATGAACAGATGTCGTGTTAATCATTACTGAATTTTGAAGATTACCCGATTTTGTTTTGACATCATGAGATGTCAAAAGAAAAATCATATTTTTGCAATTTAAAAAAGATTCATTCCATTGTTGCTTTTCAAAAGAAAATGTTCAACTGTTTTTTGTTATTAGACATTAAATCAAACAAAAAAGTTAACACTGTTTTCATTAGTGTGTGATTTGGATTACATATATAAATTTTTTCTGAAGTTTTTCATTCTTGTTTTCATTAAGTTTTTTTACTTAAATTATCTTAAAAGAAATCTGCTTTATAAAAGTGGCAGTACATGAAGATAAAGTATCCAATGGTGTTATCGAAAGTATGAATGGCAAGGATAACAGTGATCGAAGCTATTACCACAGTTAGAGACAATCGTTTGTTTGATGGTTTTTCCGGTTATTGAAACCGCATGGATTCAAAGGCAGATATATAAATGAAAAGTTAAAGGATCAAATGCAATGTTCAATTGGGCATTTCGAACAACGAAGGTGTAATTCAACAGCAACAACTGATGTTCACAAATTAGTTCATCCAATATAATTAGTTGATCAAACGCTAGTCAAGGGATTTGGAAAATTAGAACCAGATCATCAATCAACAGTTAATAATTTAAGGTATTTATTGTAAATATATATATTAATTTTAGTTTAATTATTCTCTTTGGAATGTCAGGCTAATTATATAAAATTTAAGAGATTCCCAAATTTTCGATTCGATTTTATCCCGGGTAAATTCCTTTTAAATATATTAGTTAACAAAGGTCCAGTATAATAACTAGCGCCGAACAAAAGGGACCCGTTAGGTTAATTACAGTTATATTTCTTGTATTTTTTTTAGATATATATATATAAATAATTTGGTGGGAAAATATTTTCCAGCGGTAGGCCTAACAAGCCATCCATGGGGCTTATCCCCTTAACATTGATGTCGTTCTTAGATCGCCTATGGCCATCGGGGTTATGCGATCGAAGAACATTGGTTTCTTCTCTTCATTCGGCGAGGAAGTCCTCAGGGACGAGGAGTGGTGTTGCTGTGTTTGTACTTAGGTGCAAACCAGTAGTACCATTCTTTGCTCAGAGACTTCTTCGGTGTAATGAAGAGAAGAACCAATTGTACTTTGCTTTCAGGATCAGAGGCTTCACCTCATACAAATTCAAAAACTTTCCATTTTTCCATTTAGATTCACAATAGAACAATTTTTCATAGAGTTTAAGATTTGAAGTCTGGTGCTCGGGAGCGTTCTTCAACTTTCGCATTAGGTTTAGTTGTAATTTATTTGTAGGTTAAACAAGCACAACTGGGTCAGTAGAAATGGACCTAGTGTCTAATCGTGACAGTTGTGATTGTTTTATTAGGTTGGGGAGAATCTGTTCTGTAGAATCTGGTCGTTAGGGGCTTTTCCAGTAGGTTCTCACATGCATGGTTGGAGTGGGCTCGCGAGCGCGATATTTTAGATTTAAACAATATGGATATTGTAGCCATACTTACTTTTTGGATTGTCTCCAGACGAGTCTTGATTTTGGGAATCTCTTATGATATTAAATAAAAATAAAATAAATCAAACAAATTTTTCAAAAATTAAATAAATAAAATTTTTTATTAAATAAATTAAATTTTCGTTAATTAAAATAATTTTAGGTAAATAAATAATTTTTTCGTAATTTAAGTTAATTTTAGGTAGCTAAATAAAATAAATTTTCTTAATTAAGCTTTACGTCAAGATATAAATAAATATTCTTTATTTTTTTTAAAAATAAATAAATATTTCAAAGTTAGGACGGTGCATCCGATAAATAAACATTCTTTTGAATATTTTTTATTTTTCAATTTTTTTTTAAAAATAAATAAATATTTTTAGGGGTGCTATCGTCAATAACTAATTTTAGGTATATATAATTATTTCAGTATATCTGAAATTAAATAAATAAATTATACTTTTACATATATAATGTTTTAGGAATTTTTGTGAAAGATTCAGCAAGGATTGGCTACGACGGTGGTCCTTTTTGTTCCTTTATAAAGTTTGTTTTTACAAGAAAATCTTGTATGTTTTCGAATTGGGCGTTCGTTGTTTTTTTTCGTTTTTGTGCTTTCATCCTTTTTACATTTCCGTCGTACTAACTCCATTTTTTTTTTGTTGAGAATTGGTTTTACTATTGTTGGTGATTGCGAGTCATGATTTTGCGGGTTTTACCATCGAAATCTCTAGCGTCTGTTTCCTATATACCAAGCCTAAGTTTTTCAATATTTTTTTTTATAAAATTAAATTTAGTGTTAGAATTATTAGTTGTCATAAATTAAACATCTATTCTTAATCATTAGTTATTATAGTTATAAATTTAATTCTCGGTTTTTAGAATTTAAATAGGTGTTATATTTAATATTACTTAGTTATTATAATTTTTTTTATTAGTTATTAGAATTTCTATTATTAGTTTAAGTTTAATAGTGCTTTGGTGGTTTCTGTCATGGAGGGGATGGCGGCGTTTTTGTGATTTCAAGAGTAGAAATCTTGATTTTTACCTTGAATTCATGGTGTAACGATCGCAATAATCGCAAAACAATAATAAAACCAAATTCATCTTTGTTTTCAATTCAATAGAAATGTATTACATTAATTTCCGTTCATTTTTACATTAATAGTATTTTTAAAATTTTCCCAACTTAACTGCTAATTGATTTTGAATATATTATAAAAAGCCAACGAACGTACTAAATTTTTATTTCCAATACTAATGAACAGATGTCGTGTTAATCATTACTGAATTTTGAAGATTACCCGATTTTGTTTTGACATCATGAGATGTCAAAAGAAAAATCATATTTTTGCAATTTAAAAAAGATTCATTCCATTGTTGCTTTTCAAAAGAAAATGTTCAACTGTTTTTTGTTATTAGACATTAAATCAAACAAAAAAGTTAACACTGTTTTCATTAGTGTGTGATTTGGATTACATATATACATTTTTTCTGAAGTTTTTCATTCTTGTTTTCATTAAGTTTTTTTACTTAAATTATCTTAAAAGAAATCTGCTTTATAAAAGTGGCAGTACATGAAGATAAAGTATCCAATGGTGTTATCGAAAGTATGAATGGCAAGGATAACAGTGATCGAAGCTATTACCACAGTTAGAGACAATCGTTTGTTTGATGGTTTTTCCGGTTATTGAAACCGCATGGATTCAAAGGCAGATATATAAATGAAAAGTTAAAGGATCAAATGCAATGTTCAATTGGGCATTTCGAACAACGAAGGTGTAATTCAACAGCAACAACTGATGTTCACAAATTAGTTCATCCAATATAATTAGTTGATCAAACGCTAGTCAAGGGATTTGGAAAATTAGAACCAGATCATCAATCAACAGTTAATAATTTAAGGTATTTATTGTAAATATATATATTAATTTTAGTTTAATTATTCTCTTTGGAATGTCAGGCTAATTATATAAAATTTAAGAGATTCCCAAATTTTCGATTCGATTTTATCCCGGGTAAATTCCTTTTAAATATATTAGTTAACAAAGGTCCAGTATAAAATTTCCGCGGCTGCCCGATTCTTAAAAAAAACGATAGTTAAGTATCGCTATCACTTTCGTAGTCTTAAAATGTTTTGGTAGATTGCCGGTTACTAGGATACTCGTGAAAAAATTAGTTAGCCATTGTTTTACATTTCTTCTCGCGTTCTTAAGAAATTCTGGAAAATACCATCGTAGCCAGCTGCTTTTCCGTTTTCGTTTGGGCAGAGCTGAATCTAGATCTTCGCGACTGAAAGAGGTCGCATACTTCGATGGAGACGAGCAATTGCACTTCATTTCTCTTAACTTATGTTTAATTGTTCGATTGTGAGAGCGATTAATAGCACGAGTAATTGAGTTTGAGCCACCCAGCTTCCGAAGGAGACTCAAGCTTCCCTGCTTGAATAGGGAAAATCATTGTTTTCAATTGCGTTAATCCACATTTGTTTCCTCGCGGTGTCCAGTAAGTACATTAAGTCATCAACCACGTTTGCTTCACCACTACTAAGGTAATTCTCATATACCACAGCTTTCTCTACTCCAGCCAGGAATGTATTCTTCACGGTAGCATCTTGGGATGCATTTCTTAGTAGTTAAATTGATGGCTCCAACGAATCTATCGTAATATTTAGAAATGGGTTGGATCCTGTGAATCACTGCATCCAACTTCGGCCTGTATTTAACCCAGTCAGCATTGTTAAAATACTATCTAGGTTGAGGAGTAGAATTAACGAGTGGGATAGATATCTACCTCAAGAATTACTTAACTATGTTGTGAGCGTGGGAAACCTTGTAAACAGCCCTAGATATTGGAATATGGTGAAGTTGTTAAGTTTTTGTGGAAAAACAGAGGTCGGGATTGTAATTACTTCGCCATCTAGCAGATAGATCTAAAGGTTTTCATGTCTTTCGCATCATATACCACGAACATGTTGTTATCATCGGCCCAGTCAGTCAGTCGTTTGAGTGGGTAGGACCACTAAGTGTGATGGCTATTGAAATCATAAGCGTATATTGCTGGGCGGTGAATGGTATGGCATTTGGATTGTGGTTTGAGTAGGTAGGACCACTAAGTGTGATGGCTATTGAAATCATAAGCGTATATTGCTGGGCGGTGCAATAATGGTAGAGTAGCAGCTGGCCTGGCAGTATTTGGGGTTTGTATACGTTAACAATCTTTGTGTCCGATATATCAACAACAATAAGATGTATATCGTTGTCCGTATGTGTAAGTACATTCATGATTTCTGACTTAATATACGTGGCAGATCCATATGCTTTATGGTAAATAGCACTAATTTGTTTGGAACCAACAATATTTTCTCTAGAGGTAAGTTGCACTTTATCTAATGCATGCATTTCCTGCAGAATCACAACGTTGATGTCGTAATCTTTTAACATTGTTCTAAGTGTTTGGTTATTGATTTGCTAATGCCTTCAATGTTCAATTGCAAAATGGGATGTAATACGCTCAATTTGCTGACTGCGCTAATCACTTATTTGTTGTAAAAAACTGTAACGGAATAGTAGATTCTTGTATGAGCTTAGAATGAAGACAATTCTTCACGAGGATGAAGTTTTCCGAAACGAGCGTAGCGAGTGGAGGGAATCGTCCGAGTGAAGAATTAATATCATCCTAAGCGAATACAAGATGCTATTTTATCCACGACTGTAAAATACTTCGTTCAATTTCCAGTTTTCATGCCAAAATTTGGATCGCCATATTGAAATAAATACATCAAAGATAGCGAAAAACAAAACAAGTTTGTTGTTTAATATGTTAGGGGAATATTTAATAAACTATAGAACTGTTAAAGAATTTTAATCAAATTCACTAGTTGTGGAATGAATACAATTACAATGGAAAGCATATATTCTTTAGTAGTCGTGGATAAAAAAATATATAAACATTTATTTCCTTATTACAGTTTACAAGCAAACAAGTTTACAAACAAACAAGCTTATTACAAGCAAATATAGCTATTAATAAAAGATTTAACGTTTAAACATAACCTTTGTTTCTTTGAAACATCGTGTTGTGTCAATGCAAAATTAATTTTTTAACTTTTAGTTCGTTTGCAATAAAATTGTGTTGTTAAAAAATTTGTTTGTATATATTAAATTTTTTACATAGAAAGAGAGAATAAAAAAACAATTCTTATAGGAAAATCTTTTTTGTCGCGTGCGTCAAATATTGGTTGTTAACTAATGGTGCTAAACTAATTCCCATATAATGTAAAAACTTTTCCATAATATGGAGCCTAATGACAGTGGAAAAATTCATCTCAACGGCGTAATCGATAGCGTGTCTGCTAAGGATTCGAACAAGGCACTGAAGAGGAAAGTTCGAATTCATTCGAAACACGAAAAATTTGAAGTGGAGTTTTTTCTGGGAAACATCCAACGATACCTTTGAATTGAAAAAATTCCAATTACTTCTTTACTTATAAGAATTGAATCTAAAAAATTATGGTGCAAATTATGAAACTTTTTGCAATCCATACAATTTTAGAGCGATCTAGTTTCGAAACAATGAGAAAATTTTAAACTTTAAAAAAGTTTATCATTCTCATCAGGGCTATCCGACTAAATAAACTCTACCAAAAAATGTCAACGCTAATGAATATAAACCAAAAATTAGGTTACAACTCTAGCGAAGTGTAAAAACAAAAAATTTACATAAACATATATTTAATAAATTCAGGTTTAGTCAATTAATTTCTCTGGTGATCACTGTTTTGTTATACTCTAGACATTCTAGTATTGAATAACAAACTTGTATCGGTGAGAAGAAGATGACTAGTCTTCACTTGTGTCTTCACTTGTGTATCTCACTGATACAAGTTTGTTATTCAATACTAGAATGTCTAGAGTATAACAAAACAGTGATCACCAGAGAAATTAATTGACTACACCTGAATTTATTAAATATATCGATGGTCTAGCGCACAGATGTGGTAAGTGACATTTTTGAGAAAATGAGTTAAGTACTCTATAAAATTCTCCATTTCATTTTTCATATAATGTACAAATTTTGTATGTGCATCTTTAATATTTTATCCAATAGATGGCATTATTGTACTGTACTGTACTGCACATGTTTTGTGGTAAGTACTTATGGTTTGTATAAAACTAAATATTATTCATGTAACTCTTAAGTTCTACACTCTAAAAAAAAATCGTGTAAATTTACATTTATTATAAATGGCATTCAGTTACCATTTATTATAAGGGTAATTTTCAACCACCGCCTTAAAATCTGTAAAAATACGCTATTAGTTATAAGTTAAAATACACTAAAGTGTGTATTATTAAACTTAATTTTGTGTAATATTGACTGTAAAAATACAACTTTAGACGTATTTTTTAACATTATTTTACACTGATTTATCTGCATATTATGTCACAATGTGTAAATAATTCAATAATGGCGTTCTAGCAATTAATACAAAAATATTTTCCCTGCATAAAAAAATAAATCTTTATTTTATAAAAATAAAATCATTTAAAAATTCATTAAAAAATTGTAACATTAGAATTATAAGGAAAACAGAAAAATATTAATATTCGTTTTATAAGTAACTCATTCTGTGACCATCAACCTTAAAATTAAATTATTGATTTTTCAAAAATTATTGATGAGTTTTAGAATCACTCACATTTTCTGAGTTATATTTAAAAAAATATCTAACAAAGAATTTTATCGTTTGAGATATCTCTTAATAACATATTAAAATTATAAAAAAAAACTCAACTTAAGACTATTACATATTATAATTAATCCTTTGTGTTCTGCAGTAAGAACGCGTTCAATAAAAATATGTGCTCGTTCTTCATCGTTTTAAATTGATGTTTCTGTAAAATAAATAATATAATTAAAAATCCCAGCGGCAGGTATATCCGCTAGAAATAGGTAGATTTCGGGGACAGACGGTTTTGTGTTCAAATAAAATTAGATAAGTCAGATTAGTTTAAATAAAAAATATAAGTAGAAACAGAATAATTCAAAAAAATTATCGAACCAAATTAAATACATTATCCGAACTAACTCCATCAATACAATTTCGGAACAGTTTTATTTAAGTTGGTTCAAACTACATTTAATAACATATTAAATCCACCAAAGATCAAATGAACTACGTCACAACTACAATTATACCATCACACATAATTTATAATCAAACATTATCAAACCATTTTATTTCAAAATCATCTTTGCGTTGTATTTTTTTGTTCTTATTTAATCGTTTTTCAAACGGTTACTTAGTAAAAAAAATAAAAACAAAAGAGATTTTGATAATTTTTCTATGGTATAAAATGGCTTGATATTTTTCTTGTAAGGGGTGCATTATAACGCTTATAAAAATGGAACCTTTTGGGTTAGAAAGCTGAAATTTTTTGAGGCTATAGTTTAAAAGTATGTTTAAAAGTTAAGGTGAATTTAAATAACATAAACTGAAACATGATGAAAGCATTGCCCTTTGCGTTTGTTTTCATTTCAACAGACCTAGGGTCTCAACCGGTAGACTTGACCAATTTTTTTTGAAAATTTTGGAAAGATTTATATTTTAAGTACGTGAAAAAAAGTTTTCAAATATGAGCTTGGCCATTTCAGCTAGATCAAGGACAGCAAAGTTTAGTAAATTTTTAAAACTGCTGATTTTTGAGGAACCTGAAACGCCAAGGTTGTCATCTGGATAAAAATGATAAAAAAGGTTCAAATATTCAATATTTTTAAATTTTATTAAAATATTATTATTCAAACGGAAGTTATAGCGCCCTAGATTATTCGACTTTTTAGGCTCTAGCCGCTTAACCGGTACCCGGATATGGCCAGTTCACGAACTTCTTCAAGACATTATTTGCCGAAACATACAAAGAAAATTGTTTTGGTGTAGGTCGAAAAATGCGACCGTGAGAGTGCCGCTAAATTCCGTTATACCTCATATCGTTATATATATATATATATATATATATATATATATATATATATATATATATATATATATATATATATATATATATATATATATATATATATATATATATATATATATATATATATATATATATATAAATATATATATATATATATATATATATATATATATATATATATATATATATATATATATATATATATATATATATATATATATACAGATACAATTTTGTTATTCAATACTAGAAAATCTAGAGTATAACAAAACAGTGATCACCAGAGAAATTAATTGACTAAACCTGAATTTATTAAATGTATGTTTATGTAAATATTTTGTTTTTACACTTCACTAGAGTTGTAACCTAATTTTTGGTTTATAATCATTAGCGTTAACATTTTTTGGTAGAGTTTATCTAGTCGGCTAGCCCTGATGAGAATGATAAACTTTTTTAAAGTTTAAAAATTTTCTCATTGGTTCGAAACTAGATCGCTCCAAAATTGTATGGATTGCAAAAAGTTTCATAATTTGCACCATAATTTTTTAGATTCAGTTCTTATATATATATATCTATATATATATATATATATATATATATATATATATATATATATATATATATATATATAATTTTTTTTTTTGTTTTTCCGTCTCCGCTTATCACATATAGTCGTTTGGCATCAAAATTTTTCCGAAATTCCGAGATGAAGCCCATTGCAATAGGTAGATTTTTATATGAAATCTACCTAAAAAATTGTAAATATATTTAAAAAGAGCTTTCAAACGTACTTAGTGTGAATATCCATGATCTGTTAATGATAAATGTGTTTTTTGATCACCCATAAAGTAGTCTTGCGTATCGTATTGTTTGAAAAATATTTTCAAAATAAGCTCCATATATAACTCCTTATTATAATATGAAAAAAAAAAAACTCATATTACAAGTAAAACACTTAAACATTATAAACAATTAATCCAACACTACCCAACATTATAGAAACAATCCGAACTTACAAAAAACGTAATACAATTAACAACTTCTGATTCCAACGTATTTTTGACACGAGTGTAATTTATTCGCACATGATAATTCGTAAATTTACAACAATGGAAGAGTAAAAAAAACCAAATATTCAAATTTTAGATCTTTGGATGCATTTTTACACTTTTTGTCGTAAAAACACAACAAAAATATTAAAATTTACGTATTTCGCCGTAAATTAATCACAATACACCTTCTTGGTGGAATTTTAAAATGCGAGAGGAATATTACTTAAAAAAAGACGTCAATTAAGGCTTATTATAATGGTAAATTTACGTCTTCATATTTCGATTTTTTAGAGTGTAACATGTAAAAAGACATAATTAAAATACAGACTAGATAACTACTATAAAACTCTATCGAATTCAACCACATAATATTTTACATTTCCAGTTTTTATTGAAGTGTAAACTTTCAAATGCCTGTACTGAACAATTTGCTAAATGTCACTTACCACATCTGTGCGCTAGACCATCGATATGTTTATGTAAATTTTTTGTTTTTACACTTCGCTAGAGTTGTAACCTAAGTTTTGGTTTATATTCATTAGCGTTGACATTTTTTGGTAGAGTTTATCTAGTCGGCTAGCCCTGATGAGAATGATAAACTTTTTTAAAGTTTAAAATTTTCTCATTGTTTCGAAACTAGTTCACTCTAAAATTGTATGGATTGCAAAAAGTTTCATAATTTGCACCATAATTTTTTAGATTGAGTTCTTATATTATTCTTGATGGGAGATTTTCCATCAGGGTGATGTTATATCACAAATAATTTACTGAATTAACTTCTTTACTTACTTGAGTTTAATTGATCTCAAAAATCAACAACTATTCTAATATGTTATTTATACTTTATTATATGATAAGATTTATTGCATCACTGAAAAAAATAATTTGGTGTATTCTACAAAACGGATTCAACCAAATTTATTTTGTACCATCAACTAAAATTTAGTTCAATCGACCATACGTTTGACAATGCTTTGTCAAACGTTTAAATTGTATGGTCAAATTTACTAAATTCTAGTTGACGCTATAAAATGATTTGGTTGAATTACCAAATGATAAATTATTTTTTCAGTGAGTTTTCCCAAACCTAAAACATGTTTTAGGTCAAAGGTCAAAGGACCTTTGATCTAAAACAAAACTTTTGTTTAAAATATTAAATTATTGTTGAATCTTATTTTAATATTTTTATAAACGAATACTAAATCCGAAAAATTCAACACCACTGAAATAAACAGTTTAAGCTTTTGACACGTGGAGCAATTTTGTAAACAACAAAATAGAAAAAAACTTAAAACTTGCTGTTAAACTTGCAAATAAAATACAGAATTTCGTTTACATTTTGAGTTAATGTTTATTTTGTGTTTCGTCTTGTAGGACATCGTCAGATGTAGAACTTCAAACTAAAAAAATCAAGTGTTTTTTATTATGTTATTAAAATTTCACTTCATGTTTTGTTTGGCAGCATAACCAGATAATATTTCAGCTTGCATGCCTAACGATCCATCAACCATATCATCCAATGGGTTCTTGGTATTAAGTTTTACATTAAATTTAACGAAATCATCGAACATTTCTTCCATTTGATCCTCGGAAAGGACATCATTAAAAAGACCAACAGAAAAGAAAGCATCTACAACAAACAATTTGTTAAATTCAAATCATAAATTTTACAACTAGTTTGAGTTACGCTTTAATTCTTCCCTAGAATCAAAGTTAAACGCTCTTGTTTTTATCCCAATATCAATTTCTTTGAACCCAGATTCTGTTAAATAAGATTTAAATTCTTTGAAATATATATCCCGGTTGTAGGATGCATCCCAATGGGGCTTAAAATTTGGTAATAGAGATCTCCACTTTTTTGTTCCAAGTTGTTCATAAATAAAATCAAATAATGACGATCTTGGGGCGATAACCATTATTAAATCTCCATTTTCTGTTAAAACTTTGGAAATATTTGAAATCGCTTTTCTGTAAATTGTTTTAGTGCATTGGTTAGTGAAAAAAAATGGAGTCAAAAGTGAAATATTAATGTACCTTAAATTTGTTACCCACATAAGTGCAAAGGTAGAAACAGCGTGATCAAATTTCTCCATTTTGTCAATTTTCTGAGTTAAATCACTTACAATATCAACGACCTCAAATTTAATTCTTCCCGATCCATATGTTTCATTTGCATGTTTCACCATACCTGGAGAGATATCATACCCAACAAATCTTTTATAATTTGAAGGCATTAGCGGTGTAAAAAATTCATTAGTAAAATCTCCAGTACCACAACCGACATCTAACAGAGAATCAGTTCCATCATTTCTCCATACAAACCGTTTTGCAAATTTATCAACGGTTTCTTGTATTATTTTACGACGAGGTGCTTTGTCACAAGACCTATACAACTCAGCTCTGAATTTAGACATTTTACAATGTGTTTTCACATTGACGGTAAAAATACGACTAGATGTATTGCGATTTTCATTTTTCTATTTTTCTCTATCATACGCTTAACATCATTATTTTTGTTTAATAATTTCAGTAAAGTGAATGTTGATAAATGATAAATAATAATAATTATTGTATTCTACACAGGGTCTTTTTTACATAACTTTTTTTTTCCCGGCTTAGTTACAATATATAAAAACATCATAATAATTAAAAAAATACATTTAATTCGAGAAATCAAATTTTTTATAACATAGTTGAGAAGAATTTTACGAAACACTGTAATTATATAATCTGTTTATATACTAAAATTGTAAATATATGAATTATAAATTGAATTGAATTGTATTCTTTTAGATAGATTTCATATAAAAATCTACCTATTGCAGCGTGCTTCATCTCGGAATTTCGGAAAAATTTTGGTGCCAAACGACTATATATGATAAGCGGAGACGGAAAAGCAAAAAGAAAAAAAAAATTATATATACAATATACATATATATATATATATATATATATATATATATATATATATATATATATATATATATATATATATATATATATATATATATATATATATATATATATATATATATATATATATATATATATATACATATATATATATATATATTAGACTGGTCGTTAAAAACTAAATTTTCCGAGACGCCCCCCAGAAAAATTCTTTGTGGTCAAAAAACCATAACGGCTTTATTTTTTTTTTTTTTAAGTGAAAAGAACACGTGCCGCAAAATCATCGAAGTTTATTTTTTGATAAAATTGTTAATATCTCATAAAATATGCAGATGTCAAAAAAAATCACTTAATCATTTTCCCAGGAAATTTAATTCTCTACAAAAAAGGTCCAAGTCATTTTTTTCCTAAAACCTATATTTCTGATGATATTTTGAAATATAACTTGAAATTCTTCGAAACTCGTAAAACCAAATGATGAAAATTTCGACGAAAAAGTACTAATTTTGATTTTTTTTGTCACGATTATTTTTTTATACATTTCATTCTATAGCATAAGAAAAAAATTAGGAGTTTTTCGTCATCTTTATTTTTTATGTTTTTTAAAAATTACGAAAACTTACAAGTTCATTTTTAAAATATCATGAGAACTATACGTTTTCGGGAAAAAATGACATGGATCTTTTTTGTAGAGAATTAAATTTCCTACAAAAATGGTTATGTGATTTTTTTTGACATCTGCATATTTTATGAGATATTTGAAAAAATCTACGAACTTTTCCAAAAATCAACTTCAACGATTTTGCGGCACGTGTTCTTTTGATTTAAAAAAAAAAAAAATAATGCCGTTGTGGTTTTTTGACCCCAAAGAATTTTTCTAGGGGGCGTCTCGGAAAATTTAGTTTTTAACGACCAGTCTAATATATATATATATATATATATATATATATATATATATATATATATATATATATATATATATATATATATATATATATATATATATATATATATATATATATATATATATATATATATATATATATATATATATATATATATATATATATATATATATATATATATATATATATATTGTAATAAACTTCGTCCAGAATGGGTTAACTTTATTTACTCATTCATGAATTGAAAGTTAACTCCTTTTTCAATCTTTTTTACTTGTATCGCAAATTGTATTGCATAAATTAATGTAAATTAAATTTGTTATACAAATATTTACATTAATGAATTAAAAGGAGTTACCTAATACATTTTGCATAAATTAAATTTGAGTTCGCTAATACAAATGCAAGTTTGAATGAAAACAGGTGTGGCCTATTTCAGATGTACGGACTACGTAGTATTGATTTCTAGTGGATTATAGAAGTTTCGATTTATTTATTTTTCGATATAAATAAGCAAACAAAAATATCAGATAGGCAGTTTTAATTTTGCAATTAAAAGTGTTTTACAAATATTCGAAAGTATAAGGAATAATCGGTGGCACTTGAGCCTGGGTGCTAATAGTGAAAGAATCTGAACTTTGTGGAATAGTAAATACAGATTTTACGATTCCGAATATTATTGATTCAAATTGTGGAAAAGCGGTGAAGTTTATTGTACATAAATTGGAGACCCTGGAATTTATTGTAAGGGAAAACGGAAGCTGCTGTAATTTGGTTGATAAATAAAGTTTGGGATTTTGTTAACTAAAGATCTGTCTTTTTACTGTCGTATTTGCTCAATAATCTAAAAGAACCAACGAAGAGTCGTTACAGTGGTGTCAGAAGTGGGATTATTGAAACAATGGTCAAGACAGTAAATATTAGTGATCTCAGCCAGACCCAGCTGAAGGATGAGTTGAAGAAAAGGAATGCTCCAATCCACGGAACGAAGGCAGAACTTGCATTTCGGCTGCGTAAAGTTTTAGAAGAAGCAGGCCAAAGCACAGAGGTCATAGAGGTAGAGCCGGAGGAAGCTCCTGTCCAGAATGCCCCAGCAATTGATCCGATGATGATGTTGATGAAAGAAATGATGGCACAGCATGTTGATGAAAGAAATGATGGCACAGCAACAACAACAATTTGCTGATATGATGGCCAAACAAGGAAACAATCTGATGGCCCGACAAGAGAAACTGGCAGCAGAACAAAAAGTAGAGCAACAACAACAACTCGCTGATATGATGGCTCGACAAGAGAAACAGGCAGCAGAACAAAAAGTAGAGCAGCGACAACAATTTGCTGATATGATGGCAAAGCAAGAAAGTCTACGTGAAGTAATCGAGTCACGTATATCCAGTGCAGAGGGTAAAATCAACAACATGGAAAGGGAGCTGCGGAAAGTTACCGAAGAACATGAAGAGAAATTACGCAATCTTTCGAGTGAATTCCGTCAAGAAATAGCACAATTGAAGTCAGGTAACATGAGCAATCCATCAATTACTTCAGCCCCAGCTAGAGTGAAAACACCCGCATTTGATGGATCTACATCGTATCAGATATTTAAGATGCAATTTGAGATAGCAACAACTGGGGTTGATCACCAGCAAAAAGCAAACGCGCTTATATTGGCATTGAAGGGACCTGCTGCTGAAATTTTGCAGACACTATCAGCGACAGAACGTGATTACAGCAAGATTATGGAGGCCTTAGAAGTAAGATACGGGGAAAGTCATATGCAAGCTCTCCATCGCATGCAGCTGAAGACACGAAAACAAGGAGTCAGCGAAACCTTGCAAGAATTAGAGGCTGACATTGTGAGACTAGTTAATCTATCATATCCGAATTATAACGCTGAACACCGAGACGAACTGGCAGCTGATACATTCATCAATGCTCTTCGAGATGTGCAAATGAGAAACCAGCTTTATCTAAGCGGAAAGAAGCTACCTGCAGAAGTCTTAGCATTGGCCCTGCAAATGGAAGCTGGAAAAAGAGCGTACGGTTCAGATAGAGTACGTCAGATGGAAGTTGCTGAGGAGCCACTGAAAGCAGCGCTTGATGAAGTGATCATGCGTGTCAAAAGTTTGGAAGATAAACCTGAACGAAATCAACGAAGAAGATCTAGCAGAGTGAGATGCTGGAATTGTGGACAGTTAGGACACATTAGACAGGAATGCAAAACACTAATAGCTGCAAAAGAAGGAGTAGTTCCAGTCCGGTTGATGAATCTTTCAAACAAGCAAGTGGATGTCAAAAAGGAAAGTAATTTCCGCGTTGTACACCGTAAGGGAAGGATACATTGTAACGCTGATGATCTTTCAAGAAGACACTGTATTGAGGAGCGCAAGTCATGTAGCAGGACTGAGAGAAAAGAGGCAATGACAGTGAAGCAAATTAAGTTCCAAACTCCTGACGATTGGTGTACCGAGGCAATGAAAAGAGAGCAGCTAGAAGATCCAGCTACAGCTCCAATATTGAAATGGAAAACCGAGGGAAGGCGACCGGAGTGGAAAGAGGTAGCACCTTTAAGTACGGAGGTGAAGTGCTACTGGGCGCAATGGGACTCACTATTGATGGACAACGGGATACTAAAAAGAAAATGGGAGTCCGCTGATGGAAAGAAAGTGTTAGAGCAACTGGTGCTGCCATCAAGTCGAGTAGAAGAGGTACTGGGAAAGCTGCATGGAAGTATTTCTGGAGGACACCTGGGAGTCAATAAAACCCTGGCTAAAGTAAGGGAGAGGTTTTATTGGGTAAGGTATCGAACAGACGTGGAGCAATGGTGTCGGCGATGCGATACTTGTGCAGCGAGCAAAGGACCAAAAACTAGAACTCGAGGAGAGATGCAACAGTACAATGTGGGTGCCCCAATGGAGAGAATTGCTATAGACATCGCGGGGCCATTTCCGGAAACGACAAAAGGTAACAAATACATCATGGTGGTCATTGATTACTTTACAAAATGGCCGGAAGCTTATGCAATACCGAACCAGGAAGCAGTTACGGTCGCGGAAACATTAGTCAATGAATGGGTTTGCAGATATGGAACACCGCTCGAGTTGCATACCGACCAGGGAAGGAATTTCGAATCTCAACTGATGGAAGAGCTGTGCAGAACACTCGGCATTAGAAAAACACGAACTACACCTATGAACCCACAATCGGATGGCATGGTAGAACGATTCAACCGAACCATGGAAGAACATTTGTCAAAGGTAGTAGAAGCCAACCAAAGAAATTGGGACAAGGATCTTCCGTTATTCTTGATGGCCTATCGTAGCGCAGTGCACGATACGACAAGTGAAACGCCAGCGAATATCATGTTCGGAAGAGAACTACATCTTCCTAGTGACATCGAGTTTGGCATCCCTGGAGGTCTGGTATCCACGAAAACAGATTATGTGGGACAACTAAGGGAGAAGATGAATAAAATCCATCAGCAGGTTCGAGACCACATTAAGATTGCCAGTGACAAAATGAAAACCAGGTACGACATAAATGCAAATAGTGGCGGTTTTCAAGAAGGAGAATTGGTATGGCTATACAACCCCAGAAGAACTAAGGGAAGATCACCCAAGCTGCAGCCAGATTGGGAAGGCCCATATAAAATAATCAAACGAATTAATGATGTTATCTACCGCATACAAAAGGGACCCCGTACCAAGATGAAAGTGATACATCTGCAAAGGTTGGCACCGTACCAAGGTAACAGCACCAATGCGATCTCTGATATTGTTCGGGACGAACAAAACTAAATGGAGGGCAATGTAATAAACTTCGTCCAGAATGGGTTAACTTTATTTACTCATTCATGAATTGAAAGTTAACTCCTTTTTCAATCTTTTACTTGTATTGCAAATTGTATTGCATAAATTAATGTAAATTAAATTTGTTATACAAATATTTACATTAATGAATTAAAAGGAGTTACCTAATACATTTTGCATAAATTAAATTTGAGTTCGCTAATACAAATGCAAGTTTGAATGAAAACAGGTGTGGCCTATTTCAGATGTACGGACTACGTAGTATTGATTTCTAGTGGATTATAGAAGTTTCGATTTATTTATTTTTCGATATAAATAAGCAAACAAAAATATCAGATAGGCAGTTTTAATTTTGCAATTAAAAGTGTTTTACAAATATTCGAAAGTATAAGGAATAATCGGTGGCACTTGAGCCTGGGTGCTAATAGTGAAAGAATCTGAACTTTGTGGAATAGTAAATACAGATTTTACGATTCCGAATATTATTGATTCAAATTGTGGAAAAGCGGTGAAGTTTATTGTACATAAATTGGAGACCCTGGAATTTATTGTAAGGGAAAACGGAAGCTGCTGTAATTTGGTTGATAAATAAAGTTTGGGATTTTGTTAACTAAAGATCTGTCTTTTTACTGTCGTATTTGCTCAATAATCTAAAAGAACCAACGAAGAGTCGTTACAATATATATATATATATATATATATATATATATATATATATATATATATATATATATATATATATATATATATATATATATATATATATATATATATATATATATATATATATATATATATATATATATATATATATATATATATATATATATATATATATATATATATATATATATATATATACATATATATATATATATATATATATATATATATATATATATATATATATATATATATATATATATATATATATATATATATATATATATATATTTATATATATATATATATATATATATATATATATATATATATATATATATATATATATATATATATATATATATATATATATATATATATATATATATATGTATATATATATATATATATATATATATATATATATATATATATATATATATATATATATATATATATATATATATATATATATATATATATATATATATATATATATATATATATATATATATATATATATATATATATATATATAGATATATAACGATATGAGGTATAACCGAATTATCCGGCACTCTCACGGTCGTACTTTTCGACATACACCAAAAATATTTTCTGTGTATGTTGCGGCAAACAATCACTTGGATAGTTCGCGAACTGGCCATATCCGGGCACAAGTTAAGTGGCTAGAGCTTAAAAAGTCGAATAATCTAGGACGTTATAACTTCCGTTTGAATCATAATATTTTAATAAAATTGATAAATATTGAATATTTGAACCATTTTTTATAATTTTTTTCAAAATGAAAATCTCAGCGCAAAACGTTCGTAAAAAATCAGCTGTTTTAAAAATTTACTAAACTTTGTTGCCCTTGATTTAGCTGAAAATGGCCAATCTCACATTTGAAAGCTGTTGCACACTTAGATACGTAGATAAATCTATCTAAAACTTAAAAAACAAATTGTTTAAGTTCAGAGGTTGAGACCCTGGGGCTGTTAAAACGAAAACAAACGCAAACGGCCATGCTTTCATCATTTTTGAGTCTATTTTGTTTAAACTAAAACTAGCTTTTAATTCAACTTCTCAACTATAACCTCAGAAATTTTCAGCTTTCTAACCCAAGAAGTTTGAATGCAATTAGCATTATACTAACTTAATGTAAGTCACTCTCACAGCCACTCTCATATAATTACAACAACAAATCCCAAAAATATAAAAATATCCTATAGAAATATTAAATACATTTTCTTTTCTTTTCGTTTCTCTTTGAGTTTTTATTTTTTTTTCGCAAAAATTAAAAAAATTTTGTGTTGAATGTTTGTTGTTGTTGTTTTGAAAATTCATTATTGTTTTGAATTAAGGAACAGTTTCTTTGGGATTTTGGAATATTTGGAAGTGGTTTAGTTGAAATAAATATATGTACATATATTGATTACACATATACAAAAGTTTTTTATAAAAAGATAGATATTTGTATTATATTTGAGGTGTAAAAGTTGTTTGATGGTGTTGTTGATTATAAATTATGTGTGGTAGTATTGCAGTTGTGACATAGTTAGAACGTTAATCCACCAAAGGATTTAGTATAATATTAAGAAATTTTAACCAAATTAAACAAAACTATTCCAAGATTGCATTGATAAAGTAGTTTCCGTTTATGTATTTAGTGTATTTAGTTTGGTTGGTTTGATAAATTTTTGGGATTATTCTGTTGCTACTTAAATTTTTTGAAGTGAAACTTCTAATGGGACTTCCAAAACAAGGTTGCGTTAAACGAATATCAGGAGTCTTCTACAAAAAAAAATCCATTTGCAAGTTATTTTGATAGAAGACTCCTGATAGAAGACTCATTTTCTTATCATTTTAAGTTGAAATATTTTAAACGAGAAAAAAATGCAGTTTTTGCAAGAAATATTGAAAAAATAGAACTCAAACATTTCGTATATTACTTTAGTTATCATAATCCCATTGTAAATGTTATAGATTTGGATATTTCTCCACTCGAAAATGATAATTAAAAGATGCG
Source organism: Diogma glabrata (assembly GCA_963693315.1). Taxonomy (NCBI): domain Eukaryota; kingdom Metazoa; phylum Arthropoda; class Insecta; order Diptera; family Cylindrotomidae; genus Diogma; species Diogma glabrata. The sequence continues at coordinate 151,507,281 of OY856187.1, forward strand.
ATCAATTATGAATTGTAAGCAAAGTTAATAAAGTTTATCTTAAAGAATATGAACAGTATGAGTTCACTAATAAATTAATGACTTAAAAGAATGTAATATGTTTTTATTTCCACATTACGAAGTTTCACTTCTTCCGCGCGGAGGGACTCCACGCACAATTTTTATTTAAACTAATCGGACATATCCAATTCTTTTTGTACACAAAGCTGTCTGGTCCCGAAATCTACCTATTTCTAGCGGATATACGTGCCGTTTGGACTTTTTTTTCTTTTAAATAAATTTTATTGTGTTAATTAAAAAATTTCAAAAACTATTTGTTGCAATAAAAAAATAAAAAAAAGATTTTTAAGATATTGTTTTGAATTCGTGCTAATAATAATTTCATAAGTGAAAAAAAAATCAAAACAGGAAAAAAAACAAATTTTTATTAGAATATATATACTGTAATAATTAGAAATGAACTGTGCATTGTGCAATAAACCTGTAACAGCAAGGTTACCTGGTGTGAAATGTATTAAATGCATTGCCATATCATAAAAAGTGTATATCTTTAATTGAATATCAATATAATTTAATCTCAACAAGGTCGTCAACTTGGTATTGCAAATTGTGTAAAACTAAACACCCAAGGTTGAGTATTATTTTATCATCTGAAACAATAGACAGCGATTCTGAAAATCCTACTATGAGTATAAATTCTACTGACGTCAAACAGCTGCATGATACTCTTTCTAAATTAAATTATGACCTAAACAAGTGGAAAAAACTAACTATGATTTTCAGTATAGTCTTCAAACCTTTTCTAACTTTATTGATGATTTTACTAAAAAAATGGAACGGTTTGAAGAGAAACTAAAGGAAATTGATTCGATAAAGGCTGATAATATAGCTCTAAATAACGAGGTACAAAATCTTAATATTAAATTAAATGATTTGGAACAATTTTCCCGCTACAATAATGTTGAAATATGAAACTTTAAACTTGATTTTACAATCAATAGGAACTGTAATTAACTGTCCAGTAATTGAACGAGATCAGATCAAAGAATCAAAGACCGAGTTTCCCAACGATATTTCAATTAATATGTGTGACGACCAAATATACGAATGTGAAAGCATTCGTTTATTGGGAATCACAATATCCAATGACTTACTCTAGAACGATCATATAATGGCCATGGCAAAGAGCGCGTAAAGAAAACTCGGCCTCCTCAATAGATGTAAAAAATATTTTACTTCGCATCAATTACTCCACTTTTATGAGTCCTATATTCGTCCCTGCATGGAGTATTGTTGTCAAGTTTGGGGCGCTGCATCTGTTACTATCCTGGCTCTCTTGGACTCTGTTCAAAAGCGTGCTACACGAATCGTTGGTGATCGAAATTTAACACTAGATCTTGATTCTCTACAACATCGTCGCACTGTTGCTGATCTCGTTGTTTTTTATAAATATCGTCACCAGCAGTTCTCAGATGAAATCAGGTCCATAATGCCTCAGACTTATGTTTTTGACCGTTTTACTCGTCAATCAGTTTGTGCGGGCGGTCGGACTGTCGAGATTACTCACTGTCATAGTAATAGAATGCAAAGGGATTTCTTGGTGCGTACATCGTACAAATGTAATGCTTTGCCCGAATCGATAGTCTCGAGTGCCTTCAATCCACAAAGATTTAAAAAAGCGGCCACCTATACCTCGCATGTTGTTGTGGGACCTGAGTCTTAAAAGGTATCTATGTGTTGTTGTAACGCATTTTGTAATTCCTACTACACAACACTTTTTATTAAAAAAAAAAAAATAATTAGAGTCCAAAAATTTAATGCTGAAAAAAATAAACCAAAAAATATTATTGTTCGTTTTGTAATTGTTATTTATTTATCTAGAACGAAAAGTGAAACTTTAAAGTACGAGCTAGTTGTTTAGTAGTGAGTACCTTTAAAAACATGTTTCGTTTGAGGTAAATACAAAATTTTATTTCATACTGGAAATTTATTAAAATAAAAAGAAATGAGTTTTAAATTTTGCTCAAAAAGTTGAACTTTAACGTCCTAGGACTTTAAGAAATTTTATAAAGTCTTAGGACGTTAAAGTTCAACGTTTATGGTACAAAAAGTAGAACTTTACGTCCTTGGACTTTATAAAGTTTTATAAAGTCCTAGCACTTTAAAGTTCAACTTTTTGTACCATAAATAATCCGAAAAATGTCATTTTATATATCAGTATGAAATAAACAAAATCAAGAGAGATAATTTTTTTCTTCATTTTGTAATGAAGCGCTGCTTCGTTGAATATCAACGAAGTGGCATAGCAGGCCGCGCACCTAGCGTGATTTATATAGAGCCCTAAACAAGCTGCAGTCTGTGGGGACGAGAAAGAAATCCTACGCACAAATAAACAATAGTACGCGTGTCTCTGGATAAGAGCTAAGTAAATGAAAAACAAACAAGTGGAAAAAAGGTAGACTCTGGCGACCTCATAGCTGAACAAACCGCGATCACCGCGTCCAACCCCATATTTCCACATACATTCACACGCTCTCGCTCCTCATCCATTCACTCGCACACACACACACATGCACACGTTCATGCCCATATGCACACTCACACCACCCTACAGATGTAAAAGTAATATTACCCATAGTAAAATTACCGGTAAAATTGGTAATATTACGTAATATTATTTCGGCTTCGTAAAATTGGTAAAATTGCAATAAAATTTAAATAATCTTTATATAATAAAAATTAAAATTTGTGCTTTTTTGTTGACACCTTGTATAATTGAAAATTGTGTGCACATTTTTGTGACAATATCTCAGCTGATCGATCGATTTGCAGCTGAATGCCCATAAATGTAAGTAGTTTTAACGTCTCTACGTGTTGCCACAAAGTAGAGTACTTTATAGGCAAACATTTATTTTGTCTACTGGTGTCGATCGGTGGGTTGGAATGGGTAGTTTTTTCACCTGGTAGCAATAACGCAGCTATTCTGGATGAAGCAAAAGCAAAATCTATGTCATTTCGGGATAAAATTGCTTCTATGAAGATGGTTTCTCCTACCCTGTTATTGATAGTTTGCTGATTATCCGTGTTAATCACCCTCAAAGGTCACTCGTGTAGTAATTTTGTTCACCTTTCAATTTTACATTAAACGATTAGCAGCAACAGAACCGCAACGCAAAAAACCATTACCAATGCTTCGTTGTAAGTTTTTTCTGCGAATCGCACGTTCATATTTAAATATTCTTTACGTTTTTGAAGGCAAATATCTTCAGCAATTTGCGATTTATATTTTCCCATGAACAAGAAAGAAACAATTTGCATGAATTAGATTTTGATGTGGCGTGTTGCACACGTAATTAATACATTTATCCCAGTGTCGACCGTGGCAAGTGTTGTACGTGAAAAGTGACATGTGTAACGCCGTTGACAATTCTCAATTGCAGGAAAAGCGTTGAAGCGGGTTCATTTTCTAACCACATGCGATGAAAGAAGCTTGATTGGGATCCATTGCGTACAGTCTAAATAAAGTAAGTTTCAATGAAAATGTTTGGTTATCTGTCAATTTGCTCTTTGCATTTGAGCCATTTAAATGCATTTCTACTTCTATTTGATGTGTAATTTTTCGGAGCTTGCCGAACGCAAAAGCGGCCGATTTAAGAAAAATCATAGAACAAATGTTTTCAGGCTCGTCAAGGACAGGCGCATCACGAAGTATAAAATATGTGGTAATCACAAAATTATGTAGGTGAAGGCCCAGGGACTATATGATTTAAGTTTAAAATTTTCGGGATGCTTTTTTAATTTTAAGGATAAAAATTTTGACTTTTTGGCATGGTTTACTAAGGACTTAGATATCCAAGGCTTTAATTTGGTAATTTTTTTTTATTAGATTTTTTGAAAGTACAATTTGAAACATGTTGCTGCAGCTTCATTGAAAAGAATTCTAGTGCTAAATCAGGATCGCTTTGTGCATAAACCTCTTCCCAAAACTCAAAAGTTAAATTATATCGCAGAGATTTGTAATCTATAGCCGTGCAATGAATTTTAGATTTATCAACATTATGATCTGTAGGCTTGGAGAGTTGCTCAACCATTGTTATATTTGATAGAGGAAACTATCAAATCATGATCAGTAATATTTAAACGCATTACAGAGGACGAGTATTCAAACTCAAAACCATTATTCAATCTAAAAAAGATGTGATCTAAACAGAAATCAAGTCGCGTAGGTTCATTTATTAAGGAAGAAAGACCCAGCGAGGACATTAAAAACATATAGTTATCTATATCAGGTGTATCTTTCAATAAGTTGAGATTCATATCGCCCAATACCAATAAATTTTTCGTTTTAATTGTAGATGCAATTAGGCTTAACTCATTTAGGAAAGTATCAATACTCACAACGTTTTGTAGCCGGTAAATACACAAAAACGAAAACAAATCACCATTAATATAAACATCTGCCTTTAGAATATCAGCTCCTCTGGCACCATATATTCTCAGAATTGCATTTCAGCGTTAAATAAAAAGTGTTGTGTTATCAGCTTCACAATATGTGTCTCAACAACACATAATTAATACTTTTTAAGAACTATGTAGGTCCCACAAAAACTTGCGCTCTAAGGTGTTGATGAACGCTTTTTTTAAACCTCTGCGGATTAAAACCACCTGAGACTATGGATCCCCGCAAATATTCCATTTGTATGCAGTTCGGGCAAAGAAGTCTTTCTGCGATCTGCTAGTATGACAGTGCGAGTTCTCGACCGTTTGCGCTAGCAGATTGCCGAGTGAAACGGGGGTAAGAACAAGTTTGAGGCATGATGCTGCTGATTTCATCTGAGCACTGTTGATGACGATATTTGTAAAAAAAAACGATGTCAGCAACAGTGCGACGATGTTGTAGGGAATCAAGTTAAAACTTGATCACCCACAACTCGTATATAGGACTTATAAACATGGAGCAATTGGTATGGAGTGAAACATTTTTGCATCTATTTAGAAAGCCGAGTTTTTTAGACGCGCTTTTTGCCTTTGCCTTTACATGGTCGCTCCAGAGTAGGTCATTTGAAACTGTGACACCCAATAAACGAATGCTTTTACATTACATTCACCTATGGTATCACTTATACTGAATAAAATATCTTTAGGGAACTCGGTTTTGATATGGAAACAATCAACAGCTGTGTTATGTTAGAGTTGAATTTAACCAGGTTTTGGTCGCCAATCGGCGACTATTTTAGGTCTTGATTCACGTTTATGGCAGCGTTTCTCCGGGCGGGATTGGTTTTTTCGTACATTTAACCTTTTGAAGGAAGGGGCTGGAACGACTTGTGCAGAGTACTATCATCTGCAAAACTATTGATTGGGTTGCTGGTGATTTCAGCAGTTCGTTGATATAAATCAAAAATAGGGTTGGGGCAATACTGATCATTGAGGTACACCAGCGTCAATTAGTTAGCGCTGCGCAGCGTTATTAGACGCTTATCCCTTATCCCTAAGAAAAATATATACATATTCATTAATCAACTATCGTAACGTTTTGGAAAATTGTATATACAAGTTGAAATACATAATTATATCAATACAGTTGGATTATATGTAACAAGAATAGTAGATTCTTCACGAGGATGAAGTTTCCCGAAACGAGCGTAGCGAGTGGAGGGAATCATCTGAGTGAAGAATTGCCATCATCCTAAGCGAATACAAGATGCTATTTTGTCCACGACTGTAAAATATTTCGTTTAATTTCCAGTTTTCATGCGAAAATTTGTATCGCCATATTGAAATAAATACATCAAAGATAGCGAAAATCAAAACAAGTTGTTGTTGTTGTTTAATTTGTTAGGCGAATATTTAATAAACTATAGAACTGTTAAAGAATTTTAATCAAATTCACTAGTTGTGGAAGGAATACAATTACAATGGAAGACATACGAATGGAAAGCATATATTCATTAGTAGTCGTGGATAAAAATATATTAATATTCCATATAACAACGGGATTAATATAGCAACGGGATTTTATTTTACGGATGTCAAGTTCAACTTTCAGCCACGATAACTAGGATGTAAAATGTGTTTTACGATTCGTTTGTGCGTAAAATCAATTGTGTAGATTTTTGTGTAATTGATAAATTATTAAATGATTTAACTTGTGAAGAAAAAAAATGTTGTTCTACTGGAGGTGTGATGTCAGTGCTAGAGTGATTTACAATAATGGCTTAGCAATTTCTATAATATCAGCAGTAAATACAAGCTCTTTTCTGATCCGGGATCTAAACGACACCTAAACGACTGATTGCTAGCGGCTGAAAAATGCTGCCCGGGATGATTGGAAAAGAGTCTGTAATGGTTTGATGATTTTCGCAATCATGACGTCATTACAAACAACAAAATGGAAAAAAACTTCCATACATTCATTTTAAGTTAATGTTTTTTTCGTGTTTCGTCTTGTAGGACATCGTCAGATGTAGAACTTCAAACTAAAAAAATCAAGTGTTTTTCATGATAATAAAATTTTATTTCTTTTTTTGTTTGCCAGCATAACCAGATAATATTTCAAATTGCATGCATAACGATCCATCGACCATATCATCCAATGGGTTCTTGGTATTAAGTTTTACATTAAATTTAACGAAATCATCGAACATTTCTTCCATTTGATCCTCGGAAAAGACATCATTAAAAAGACCAACAGAAAAGAAAGCACCTACAACAAACAATTTCTTAAATTCAAATCATAAATTTTACAACTAGTTTGAATTACGCTTTAATTCTTCCCTTGAAGCAAAGTTAAATGCTCTTGTTTTTATTCCAATATCAATTTCTTTGAACCCAGATTCTGTTAAATGAGATTTAAATTCTTTGAAATATATATCCCGGTTGTAGGATGAATCCCAATGGGGCTTAAAATTTGGTAATACAGATCTCCATTTTTGTGTTCCAAGTTGTTCATAAATAAAATCAAACAATGATATTCTTGGAGCAGTAACCATTATTAAATCTCCATTTTCTGTTAAAACTTTGGAAATATTTGAAATCGCTTTTCTGTAAATTGTTTTATTTCATTGGTTAGTAAAAAAATGGAGTCAGAAGTGAAATATTAACATACCTTAAATTTGATACCCACATAAGTGCAAAGGTAGAAACAGCGTGATCAAATTTCTCCATTTTGTCAATTTTCTGAGTCAAATCACTTACAATATCAACGACCTCAAATTTAATTCTCTCCGATCCATATGTTTCATTTGCATGTTTCACCATACCTAGAGAGATATCATACCCAACAAATCTTTTATAATTTGATGGCATTAGCGGTATAAAAAATTCATTAGTAAAATCTCCAGTACCACAACCGACATCTACCAGAGAATCAGTTCCATCATTTCTCCATACAAACCGTTTTGCAAATTTATCAACGGTTTCTTGTATTATTTTACGACGAGGTGCTTTGTCACAAGATTTATATAACTCAGCGCTGAATTTAGACATTTTCCAATGTGTTATCACATTGACGGTAAAAAATACGACTGGATGTATTGCGATACCTACTATCGCCATAGCCCAAATTTGTTGTTTAATGTTGTAAATTTTTTTGATAAGCGCTATTACTTATTAGATAAGATATTTATTTATAAATGTCGGGACATATTTATGTATGTAGATATTTTTGCATGTGCTGTACTCTGCAAAAGTAAAATTAAGAATTTTTATGGTTATACTTCGATGTTCCTTACCATAATTAGTGCAAATCATATTGAAAGTAAATTAATGTATGATAATGTTTTTTCGTTTTTGAAAAGATGACCAATTTAAAAACCAAATGTGGTTGTCATTCTGGTTTTAATAATAGTATTTTGTTCATCGAGCACAGATCGATATCAATTTATTCCAAGAGTATATACAATTTATACGAGTTTTAATGGGTGATTATATTCATGCTGCTATTATTAGCGAGTTCTACTCTGCACCTAATCTACGATCAAATTAGAAGCACAAAATTTTAATTTACATTTGACTTTTGACATAATTTTTTTGTTCTATTATAACTTTTATTCTCTTCCATTTATTAACATCAGCTTTATTTGTATGTTTTTTCCATAATAATGTATGTTTTATTGTATTGTTTTCTAACCTATAGCCTAATGAACTTAACCTATTGTCTAATGAAAATTTTCCTATAAAAAATTATCATTATGCAATTGGTATGATTCCAATTGGTCAAATTGTTTTGATTATATTAAAATTATTTTCAAATTATAATCACTATAGCTTTGATATGTTTTGTTCAAAAATCAAATTTTAAGTTAAATTCTCTTATTTCTTTTAGTTGAATTTGATTGATTACATGGGATGGGGTTTTTTTTTATCATCAGGTTTTTTTTAATCAGAAATTTGCTTTATCAATTAAAAAAAGTCGGACAAGTGCGAATAAAATTCGCTCGCCAAGGGTTCCGTGAATGTAAAAGAACACATTATCAAAAATAAATGACATAAAGTTATGTTGTAAAGTCTTTATATCGCCAGACTATGGACGCATAACAGAATAAATGTTTAATCGTAAACGTCAATAGTAAATGTTGATCACATCTACATTGATCAAAAATGTTACTTGAGGTTAAATCTTATCCATAGCTGTTTATGTTATCTAAAGTATTTTAATAGTCTAAATTGGGAATATTTGTTCTATAAATCAGCGTCGAAATATAGGGTGGTATACATACACTTAAAATAGCATTTTTTTTCATCAATAACTAAAACACTATGCATCGCAGAATTTTAAAAAATATTGCAATGCTTCTTAAATTAAGTGTTCTTTCAAATGACACCCCACTCGTTTGTTCCAAAAAAGTTTTTTTTTGCTCTCCCCACACCCATCCCCTAAACACACAGAAATATAATTATTTGAGAGTTCGCTATAATTTTCGTTCAAAATATAGCAAACTTCCTGTCTCTATGAATTTTTTCAATTTTTTCTGTCAATCAGTGTCGAAACGTAGGGGGGTGAATGGTCTGGAATCTGCACATTTTTTAGAATAACTCCAAAACGGTGTACCGGAAATTTCTAAAAAAAACTGCAATGTTTTGGAAATTTGATGCTCTTTCAAATGATACCCCACTCGCTTGGGTCAAACAAAATTTTTTTTTACCCCCTTTACACCCATCCCCTAAACACACAGAAATATAATTATTTGAGAGTTTGTTATAATTTTCGTTCAAAATATAGCAAACTTCCTGTCTCTATGAATTTTTTCAATTTTTTCTGTCAATCAGTGTCGAAACGTATGGGGGTTGAACGGTCTGGAATGTGCACATTTTTTAGAATAACTCCAAAAGGGTGTACCGGAAATTTCTAAAAAAAATTGCAATGTTTTGGAAATTTGGTGCTCTTTCAAATGATACCCCACTCGCTTGGGTCAAAAAAAGATTTTTTTACCCCCTTTACACCCATCCCCTAAACACACAGAAATATAATTATTTGAGAGTCCGCTATAATTTTCGTTCAAAATATAGCAAACTTCCTGTCTCTATGAATTTTTTCAATTTTTTCTGTTAATCAGTGTCGAAACGTAGGGGGGGGGGGAACGGTCTGGAATTTGCACATTTTTTAGAATAACTCCAAAAGGGTGTACCGGAAATTTCTAAAAAAAATTGCAATGTTTTGGAAATTTGGTGCTCTTTCAAATGATACCCCCCTCGCTTGGGTCAAAAAAAATTTTTTTTTACCCCGCTCACACCCATCCCCTAAACACACAGAAATATAATTATTTGAGAGTTCGCTATAATTTTCGTTCAAAATATAGCGAATTTTCTCTCTCAGTGAATTTTTTCAATTTTTTCTGTCAATCAGTGTCGAAACGTAGGGGGGGGGAACGGTCTGGAATTTGCACATTTTTTAGAATAACTCAAAAACTGTGTACCACAAAATTCTAAAAAAAATTGTAAAGTTTCTGAAACTTGGAGCTCTTTCAAATGACACCCCACTCGCTTGGGTCAAAAAAGTTTTTTTTCACCCTTCCCCACCCCAATCCCTTAAAACAACAAAAATATAATTATTTGAGAGTTCGCTATATTTTTCGTTCAGAGTTTATCAAACTTCCTGTCTCTATGAATTTTTTCAAATTTTTCTGTTAATTAGGCTCGAAATGCAAGGGGGGGACCAACTTTTCTGTGTCACTTTATTGATAATAATTCAAAAACTATGCACTGCAAAATTCTAAAAAAAAAATGGCAATATTTCTAAAATCAAGTGTTCTTTCAAATGACACCCCACATGACCTGGTTTTAAATGATAGTTTTACCCCTTAACATTCCCACCCCTTTAATAAATATAGTTATTAGTGTCTGCCACTTTTCTATATTTTTCATTAAAAACCTACTCAATTTTCTATCATTCCAAATATATGTCAAGATTTTCGATGAGGTAGGGTCGGAGTTAATCGGGGCAATAAAACATCCCGAAAACGTCATTTTTCAAAATTATACAAAAAATGGTGAGGTGAAAAATTCCAAAATATATTTTTAAATAATGCTGAAATGAAGCCCTTTCATATGATACTCTACTCGTCTCGCTAAAAAAATGTATGTTTTCAAAGGCTTTACCTCGTACCTCCTTAAAACAAACGAACACAACTTTATTTATTTTTTAACCCGCCATCTTGTGTGCATAGGTTACTTTTATAAGCACCTCAAATTTTATGTTCATCGGATTAATGGTTCACGAGATAATCGAAATAATGTGAAAAACACGTTGTACTCTCACCAATAGTGTTCCGTATAAAAAACGGAACCCTAAAAATAAAGATTTATTGTTTTAATTGAAGAAAACGTTTTTATTTTATGTATACTGTCTTGTATTCTCTTTCGTTCCTCTTATTTGTATTAGAAAAATAGAGATAAATGAAAACAAAGAAAATACCAAGCTTTAGACCTTCCGTTTTTATTTTATTTAATACATAATTCTTTGTCAGAGAATAAAGTAGTGTAATCAATTCGTGTTTAATGAATTTTATTCTCTCGCAAATTAATAAACAATTTCATTACACATATTGATTAAACTATAGTACGAGAGACAGTGTTACATTTTTTGTGGGAATTTTATGCCGAATGGATTTCATTTTGAGAGTTGGTCAATGTTCATATATTAACAAAGTGAGTGTCAGTCGTCGGACCCGCGGTGGAGCTAAGGGTGGCAGCATGCGAAAGTCGGTAAAAACAAGTTTTTCCGAGTATTTTCATATCGTTCCAAAATTTGTGAGATAATATTTTAGATCATTTTTAACAAAAAAATAATCGTCAGCTGTATTGAATTTTTTTTTACCCCGCTCACACCCATCCCCTAAACACACAGAAATATAATTATTTGAGAGTTCGCTATAATTTTCGTTCAAAATATAGCGAATTTTCTCTCTCAGTGAATTTTTTCAATTTTTTCTGTCAATCAGTGTCGAAACGTAGGGGGGGGGAACGGTCTGGAATTTGCACATTTTTTAGAATAACTCAAAAACTGTGTACCACAAAATTCTAAAAAAAATTGTAAAGTTTCTGAAACTTGGAGCTCTTTCAAATGACACCCCACTCGCTTGGGTCAAAAAAGTTTTTTTTCACCCTTCCCCACCCCAATCCCTTAAAACAACAAAAATATAATTATTTGAGAGTTCGCTATATTTTTCGTTCAGAGTTTATCAAACTTCCTGTCTCTATGAATTTTTTCAAATTTTTCTGTTAATTAGGCTCGAAATGCAAGGGGGGGACCAACTTTTCTGTGTCACTTTATTGATAATAATTCAAAAACTATGCACTGCAAAATTCTAAAAAAAATGGCAATATTTCTAAAATCAAGTGTTCTTTCAAATGACACCCCACATGACCTGGTTTTAAATGATAGTTTTACCCCTTAACATTCCCACCCCTTTAATAAATATAGTTATTAGTGTCTGCCACTTTTCTATATTTTTCATTAAAAACCTACTCAATTTTCTATCATTCCAAATATATGTCAAGATTTTCGATGAGGTAGGGTCGGAGTTAATCGGGGCAATAAAACATCCCGAAAACGTCATTTTTCAAAATTATACAAAAAATGGTGAGGTGAAAAATTCCAAAATATATTTTTAAATAATGCTGAAATGAAGCCCTTTCATATGATACTCTACTCGTCTCGCTAAAAAAATGTATGTTTTCAAAGGCTTTACCTCGTACCTCCTTAAAACAAACGAACACAACTTTATTTATTTTTTAACCCGCCATCTTGTGTGCATAGGTTACTTTTATAAGCACCTCAAATTTTATGTTCATCGGATTAATGGTTCACGAGATAATCGAAATAATGTGAAAAACACGTTGTACTCTCACCAATAGTGTTCCGTATAAAAAACGGAACCCTAAAAATAAAGATTTATTGTTTTAATTGAAGAAAACGTTTTTATTTTATGTATACTGTCTTGTATTCTCTTTCGTTCCTCTTATTTGTATTAGAAAAATAGAGATAAATGAAAACAAAGAAAATACCAAGCTTTAGACCTTCCGTTTTTATTTTATTTAATACATAATTCTTTGTCAGAGAATAAAGTAGTGTAATCAATTCGTGTTTAATGAATTTTATTCTCTCGCAAATTAATAAACAATTTCATTACACATATTGATTAAACTATAGTACGAGAGACAGTGTTACATTTTTTGTGGGAATTTTATGCCGAATGGATTTCATTTTGAGAGTTGGTCAATGTTCATATATTAACAAAGTGAGTGTCAGTCGTCGGACCCGCGGTGGAGCTAAGGGTGGCAGCATGCGAAAGTCGGTAAAAACAAGTTTTTCCGAGTATTTTCATATCGTTCCAAAATTTGTGAGATAATATTTTAGATCATTTTTAACAAAAAAATAATCGTCAGCTGTATTGAAGAGGGTGGGTTATACGTCAGTCACGTATATGAACCAATCTGAAAACATATAAATATAAATTCATTTTATACCCTACAAAATTCATGCAGTTGAATTTTCATACTTTTAATAGTTATTTACATATCGAGGGTTGAAAGTTGAAGATTACGGCTGCGGTTCATATTGAAGCCCAACGCGAAGCGAGGGCTTTTATTGAACCAAGGGCGTTATCTTCCTTTCAGCCTGAGTGTATGTACAACGTTTTACACACAATTGCACAACTTAATTGATAGAATAAATCAATTTTTGAATTTTTTAAACTCGCTAGACATTTTGAAAATTATACTAAACATGCCATGATTTTCTCTATAAACTTCATACAATAGTTTATTTGTTTGTTCTAATTTTATGATTATTTTTCGAGCGGTTATTTTACGGGCGGCAAAGTAGAAAAATACACTAATGTTTTATATAACAACGGGCTTCTATTTTACGGGCGTTAAGTTCAGCTTCTAGTCACGATAACTAGGATGTAAAATGTGTTTTACGATTTGTTTGTGCGTAAAATAATAAAGAAAACCGTCAGCTGTATTTTTAACGGGGGAAAGACCGTCAGCCAGCCTCATAACATGCTGTGTTATGGCAAATAAACTATCGATCTTTATACTTACACATGTACAGCTGACGACCATTTTTATTTATTTTTATAAATAAAATTACTTTTTATATGAATATTAATCAGTATTATATCAACTAGGAGGGCGCGGCGTGCTTCGCTACGCTTATAAATAAAGTTTTTGCGTAGACATTTTGTTGACGTAGAAGCAATGATTTCAAAAAGTGGTAATGAGAAATGCTAACATATAATTTTTAATTTTTCTTTTTAAATATATGAATGAAAAATAATCAGAACTCTAGCTGATCAGTTCGGATATATGAAAAATTAGCGATCAAATAAGTTAGAGATCAAATAAGCTTACTTGAAAACTTATTTGATCGCTAATTTTTCATATATCCGAACTGATCAGCTAGAGTTCTGATTATTTTTCATTCATATATTTAAAAAGAAAAATTAAAAATTATATGCTAGCATTTCTCATTACCACTATTTGAAATCATTGCTTTTACGTCAACAAAATGTCTACGCAAAAACTTTATTTATAAGCATAGCGAAGCACGCCGGGCCCTCCTAGTGAATAAAATTTTTCCTCCTAGTGAATAAAATTAAAAATATTTATATTTGGAAATATAAAAAAAAAGAAAATAAAGTTAAGTTTTAAATTTCATTTGTTTCGTGTTTTTTTACTTGTATGTAAACTTATAATGGATATGTATACACAAAGTTTTTCGTATATAATAACTTTTTTATTTATGATCCGAAAAATCCCAAAAATCTTTAAAACCTAAGTTACAGTAATATCAGTTAGCAGTGAAAATTTGAAATTAATCAAAATTCGAATAAAAAAGCCTTAGGCTCCAGAAAGTTTTTTTCTAGCGTATTTATATATAAGAAGATTTAATATACGCACAGTAGTGTATATTATAACTTAAACATCATTTTAATAAATTTTTCATACTTTTTTATAAAAAATTTTTTAATTTTTGAAAATCTTATTTTCTATTTTATAAAGGAACTAGCAGTACCCGGCGTGCTTTGCTACGCTTATAAATAAAGCTTGTGCACAGACATTTTGTTGACGTAGTAGCAATGATTTCAAAAAGTGGTAATGAGAATGATAGCATAATTTTTAATTTATCTTTTTAAAAATATGGATGAAAAATAATCAGCACTCTAGCTGGTCAGTTCGGGTATATGAAAAATTAGCGATCAAATAAGTTTTCAAGTAAGCAAAATAAAAAAGTAACTTGTTGAATTAGTAGAGGTGTGTCATCTCTATATAGAACAGTATACAGAACATAAATAGATTTACAAATGTTCGCAGCACCTATATGTTCAATGTGCTCAGTGCTAACTAAGAAATGAGAACCTACAGGTTTCTAATGTTCAATTTCTCGATGCTTCTGCAGGTTATACATTATTTGTTGTGGCTCCATTGTTGGTTCAAATATAGAGATTATCTAGTTTTATGCCTCTATTTTGTCTACGCAACATATAATTGTCCATACGAAAATCAATCCGTTCTACATCTAAAGCGCGCACTTTTAATGATTGAGCGTGATCTTTTTTTATGGTGATTGCAAACATCAATTTAATTGACAATTGTGATCTTTTGAATTGAAATGCTAATCAACCGTATTGTATTTATATTAAACCTAATCATCAGCATTGTATTTATATTAACGACGTAATTTCACAATGACCGACGGAGCAGATCGATTCTGCGGTAGCATTAATAATTGATTGAGAACTAAGTTCGCGAATACTACGCACAGATCTTCAATCATTTTGCTATATTGGACAAGAAATATCATCAACCATGTGCGATTTATATTTTTTCCCATAACGTTCTTGTAGATGAAGAACAGTAAGCGGTCAGCATGATTTCAAAGCCCGAACTTAGTTTGGAGGTGACGTGCTGCACGTGTCATTGATGAATGATGCAAACATCCCTTATTGTAGCGCGCTAAAACTGAAATATTGCCTTTATTAAAGTACTTGCTAACTAACCTATTTGACTGATTTGACGTATATACCGTATTCCAAGTTTATGTGCGATCTGTATGTTCTTTGTAGCAAAGGATTAATATGGAACAACCATCCATGTTTATGGAACTATTTCCATGTTCCCGTTTCGCATATCTATATGTTGTTACCTTACCGCCATCTGCTGCGGCTCTTCTTTTATATAAAGATATTCATCGTTTCATGTAACTGATTTTCCTGTAACTTACTGAATCCTTGATGATATCACTTTGCGTACTTTGGATTCAGTGGATTCAGTGTTCTGAAAAGCTCATGTGACATATTTTTCGTCACAACTTCCTACAAATCTTTATCGAAGCATCGGGTATTTGCCGTGTGCATTTGAGATGATTTAGTGTATGTGCGTTAGTTTTGAATAACCGTCATATTAAATTGGCTCTCGCAAATAAACTGGTACTTCAGAGAAAAGCTTGGTTTGATTTAAACGGATGAATATTAAACGTTCTGTTTCGATTGTTTTTGCATACATATCTAACATGTATTGGTGAAACAATTTACGGCATTTACAAATGTGGAAATCTTCCCCTCGAATCATTAATCCTTCTTTTATTGACAAAAATATATCCCGGTTGAAATTTATTACCGACTTTATTAATTGTCACTTCGTTTATTGTTCGAGCATTGAATCTTATCACAAGTCCTCTAGCAGGCGTTTTGTCAACCTGAACTATTGAAACTTATATATGTATCACATACATCATGTCAACTGCTGTTTTGAACAAATGCACTAAATCGTTTTTTGAAATCTGGTTTCCAAACAAATTATCAAAATGCCATTCCGTGTGGAAGTATTTGGTATAATATATAATGGAACCAATTTTACATGCAATGGGCAAAAATGAAATAGAACATTTTTATGACCGTGTGTATATAAATGTATGTATATATGTATTGAATGGTCTAGTGGTTAGCACTACTTCCATTTAGGTCAAAGTGTTGTTATACAAAGTCATTAACAACCATCAACACACTGGTTATACAATAACACTGGACACAGGAGTGGTTATACAATTAACGGTAATCAACCAATATGGTTGATAAATTGGACAAAACAATATATAGGTGATCACCCATACATAACTAATCGATAAGGTTAAGTCTTTAAGTGAAACTCGACCATAAAAAGATTGAATTGAGATTAATGCAGGTGAGGGACAATTGTGCTTGTTGACAGCTTACATTCCTATATGAAACACATATCGCTAAAAAAAACACTATATAATAACCTTTCTGTATTTGAATGCAACATTGTGTCCAAATTTCAAGAGAATCGATCCAGCACATTCCTAGATTGCCTATTTTGAACCAAAAAACATTTACATTTTTATTTATCATATATAGATATGTAGATAGAAGAAAGATAGATAGATTAATAGATTAATAGATTGATCAGTTATCGACTACTGAGAATTGAAGAGTATTCCAGTACTAATATCGCAATTAAAAAATGGAGGTTGGTGGTAGAAGAGGGAAAATTAAGGATTATATGTATTTTGTAATGTCAAATCATAAAAAAATAAAAATAAAAAATTTTGTCTGAAAAGCACAAAAAATTTTTGGGGGAAAGGCCCCCCTTATCATTTAAGGGTATAAAAAATATTTTACGACCGATTCTCAGACCTACCGTATATAGATATACACATAAAATTTCATGGAAATCAGTCAAGCCGTTTCGGAGGAGTTTGGTAACAAACACTGTGACACGAGAATTTTATATATATAGATTTCAAAAATACACAAGGAAGCTTATATTTACGTTTAGAACATACAAATTTATTTATTCGTTTAATTCTTCTGTGGCGTCGGTTGCGTAATCATCGTTTTCCTCGCAACTTTCATCGAAGCTGTCAATGATGGCAATTTGTGCCGGTTCAAATTCGTCTGCATCATCTTTTTCGGTATCTGATGGTTATCGCTTCCGAAGTTTTATGTAAAAGTAAATAGTGCAAACCTTACATCTATATCAACATTTTTTTTCCATATGTTATAGAAGGTATAAATAAATACCTGTAGGATTCTCATCGATAATTGTAACACCAATTATTATTGGTGGGACTTGATCACCATCAAACCATACTTAAAAGTATATTTTTATTCGCCTACATATTAAAGTGTTACTTTTTTGCTTTGATTTGCGGCCTTAAAATGTCACTTTTTAACCATATATTTTGTTGTCATAGCTACGTCCAAAAAAGTAAAAAACATTTGTATTTGTTTAAATTCTATAAAAAATAGAAATTTTTATCAAAGCTTCCCTTAAATTTAAATTCATAATCCAATCAAAACAGTGTTTACCATTTGTTGTCATAGTTATACAATAATTTAGAAAAAATAACAAATATTTTGTCAAAGGCTACTTGTTCCACATATTTTTATTTCTAAATTTATGCAAATTTATAATTTTAATTTAAAATAAACAATTTTTTTAAAAATATTTTGCTTGCGGCGAATAAAAAATAGTATGTGATGCACGGACTTAAGCTATTTTGGACTTAATGTGGGTGTAAATCTCGGCTAGCGCCTCGCAAACTCCACATACGTCCAAAATCTTTAGCTTTACGTCCTAGCATCATAATGTACTATTATTATTAAGTATACTTATAATTACTTTCACTTCCTTTTATTAGTATGAAACTAAAATTCCAAGCTACTTGATATTTTAAAATACGTTTTTAAAAATACGGAAAATAACTAATATCAAAATACAATCAAATCAAATATGATAATTAGTGTTAGTAGTAAAAAAAGTCGGGTCAAGTGCGAATATAACTCGCTCGCCGAGGATTCCGTGTATATAATAATATGAAAAACAGTATTACTGAAAAACAGTAAACTATATTAGTTTTCCGTTGGGTTGAATTTTACCCATAACTGTTTATGGTGGCAAAATGTTTTTATTTAATTCATTTATTAGTCAAACATAAATACAGTTTTTCTCAAAATCATTGAGATTTAATGGAATGCGTATACCGATAACAAACGGTTACAATTCTTGGACCATCAAGATTACTAGATTGCAATGGTCAGCCCGAATAATGTTTTTTTTAACCGAGCTCATCTGATTACCCATAATCTTTTTAAGACTATTTCAGAACCTTAATATTATAAAATGTTTTCTAAATTTCGTTAGATTGAATTAGTTACTAAATTATACATTTGCTGCAAGTAACAAAATTGATCTTCATCAAAGAATTCAAAATTCTACGTGAATAGTTTTTCACAAAAACATGATTTTAAATCGAAAATGGTGACTTTGAAAATTACGAAAAAACTGTTTTAGACTAGAAACAAAATAACCTTTCATATGACACCCCACTTGTCAAGGTCAAACATTTTTTTTCGAAATTTCTTCTCTGAACCCCCTCTAAGGAACATTTGAAATAATAAGCTAACCGCTATAGTTTTCATTCAATATCTACAACATTACCTATAACCGTGAGTTTTTTCAATTTTTTGCTTCTGTAATGTTTGAAGGTGAAGGTGGGGAAACAAATTTTCACATTTTTAAAAATAAGTCGAAAACCATGTTCTCGAAAATTACAAAAAAATTATTTTGAACTACAAAAAAAAAAATCACCTTTCACATGAAACCTCACTTGTCCAGGTCAAAAATATGTTTTTTTTTCAAAATTTCTACTCTCAACCCCCTCCAAAGAACATTTGAAATTATAACGACCAAAAAAAATTTTTCATTTTTGTTTGCCAATTTCCTACTACAACCGTGAACTTTTTAAATTTTTTCTTTTGTAATGTTCAAAGATAAGTAAGGGGGGGGGGGGGGTTGGGGGGGAGACAAAACCTAAATTTCACTCTTTCTAAAATAAGTCAAAAACCGTGCTTTCGAAAATTACAAAAAGACTAGAAGTTGTTTTAGACTAGAAAAAAAAATAACCTTTCATATGATACCCCACTTGACAACACCAAAAATATTTTGTATTCGTAATTTTTACTCTCAACCCCCTCCAATGAACATTTGAAAGTATAACAACCAAAATTTTGTATGCAAAATTCCTACAACCTTGAATGTTTTCATTTTTTAGTTTTTGTAATGTTCGAAGTTAAGGTGTGGGACAAAAAAATAAACATACGTTTTTGGGAATATCTTAAAAACTAAGCAGTCTATAATTCTTTGAAATGTCTTTTTGAAATATTTGGATTTTTTTTAAACCAAACTCGATTCCTTAAAAAAACTTTTGTTTTACTATCTCCTTATCAATGTCCATAAAATATTGATAAAAACAAAAATTCATATTATTTTTGTTGTCAGTAGGCGTGGATAAATACATTGTATAACTGTAAAAAATTTCAAGTTGATAGCACTTATAGTTTTTGAGAAAAATTATGTAGAAATTCGGACGGTCACCGCAGTCTCGCCAATAGGGTACCGTTTTTACTTTCCCAAAGTACGCAAACCTAAAAATCTATATATACCCTAGTTGAGAAGGCAATTATAGACCTCGAACAATATATTTCTTACCGTTTTAAGCTTTCCTTGATTCGTGAGGTGGCACAGACACAACACGATGTTTTTTTGGCAATGCTGTAAATTGCTAATAACACTTTGAATGATGTTTTTGTTTATTGTTTATATTCATTGGCACTTTAAAAAATATGGATATGTTGAACTGAAGAACCTATTTTTTCCTTCACTTTATTCAATTCAGTTCTGTAGTAGCTCAGTTTACGTTCAGTCTAAACTGAATATTACCATTGGAACATGCAAATTCCGGAATACAATACCATTCTGCTGTCCGTCTCATTAAGCTCCACTGCTATCGGAGCAGCTGACGTCTAGAAATCTTATGTAGTAGAGGGAAACTATAATATGTTGGTATTTTCAGTCGGTATGAAATGGCTCTTTCAAATGTAACGCTACCTCCTGTACTATTACTATTGTTCTATTGATAATCCATATTTTGATTATGTATTACGTATTTAATTATATAATATACGTTTTGCAATCCCATATAAGGTTGTACAACTGGTCCAGTAATGGTCCATTACTGGCAGCCAGTAATGTAGCAATGGGCGAGTTCTGGCAACCACGACTGGGCCATTAACATAATTTTACTGGATGATAACTTCGGACAATAAATGGTTGCCATTCTTGGGCCAAATACTGGCAACAATGACTGGGCCGTTAAAAAAAATATAAATTATTATCATATGTAAATTTAAATAAATTAAATATAAACTAATTTAAAATAAAACAAAAATGACGGAAAAAATTCAAAACTCCCCATACAACTGGTTCAGTTGCAAGAATGGGTGAGTAATGGCAAACACCGCCCTGACTCCGCCATTAAAAAAATATAAAATAATATTTTTATACATAAATTTAAATAAATTATTTACAAAATAATTAAAATAAAAAAGAAATGAAAATAAATTAAAACATATACCAACCTTTTCTTTATTACCGACAGTCTTTCAACCGACAAGGCGATAACTAAACTATATGTGAAATTTTTCAAACTATGTATTTCTAAAAGGGATAATACTCTAGTGAAATTTAAAAAAAATGACATAGATCGGCAAATTCATGGCTACAGTACTGGCCCAATAACAATAGCCAAGTAATATTTACCATTCATGGGCCATTGCTTGGCCATTCAAAGGTAACAATATACTGGCTATTTTCTGTAAACCATAGATCGGCCGATGATTAAATTAAATTTTTTAAATTTTTCAACGGTAAACAGAATGGTAAGATGTTTTAATAAGAAGTGTAATTTTTTTGATGTCTTTGGTAACATTTCAGTACTGTCATTCAAAAGGTTGTTGGGACTGATAGATTTAGAATAAACTATAATATAGCAATTGGTGGTGTAAATAAATAATATTGTAAATATAAAATAAATAGTGAATTGAATGAACAAATCAAAACAAACTATAACAAATCAAAATAAATTGAAACAAATAAATTATAGAATAATTAAAATTATAAAAAAAAAAAAAAACAAAAAAAAAACAAAACACAGTTAGACTTCAAATCTTTAATCAATATTTTGTAAATTACTTTTAAAAAAAATGATGTTACTATTTTTGGGTTTATCCTGTTGTTACATCTTCTATTAATAAAATAAAATAAAATAAATTAGTTCTAGTATTGGCCCAGCAACAATAGCCAAGTACTGTTAACCATTAATGGACCAGTGCTTGGCCGTATGTCAATGTATGGCAAAACCTACTTGGGATGGGATTCAAGTTTTTCGATTTTTCATCTTATTTTAGCTATTTTGAAAAATTAGTTTGTAATAGATAGAATTTTATTTTTCTGTGGGGTGGCTGGAAAATTGTAAAGAATTTTAGAGACTAGGAAAGTTTAAAGTTAAACTGTGCTCGAACGGGTTAACAGATTTTAATAATTTTTTTGTTTAAAAAGTACTAAGTAGGGCTTTATAAAATGTTAAAAAAGTGAATAGGGAATTTTATAGACTTGTAAATAGGTGAAGCTGAACTCTGAAGTGTCATTGATTCTTGACTTAGAAATGTTTAAAATTTTAATCATTTTGTCAATGTTTTGCGTTTGAAGGCACTCGAATTAAAATTGAAAGCACTCGAAACTATTTATTCGGGCAAAACCTTCCATTTGTTCCTTTGCATTTGTCACTGTAAGTGATCTCAACAGTTTGACTGTTTGCACAAACCGATTGACGAGTAAAACGGGGGAAAGCATACGTTTGAGGCATGATGGATCTGATTTCGTCCGAGCACTGCTGGTGACGATATTTATAAAAAACAACAAGATTAGCAACAGTGCGACGATGTTGTTGGGAATCAAGATTTGATGTTAAATTTCGATCACCAACAATTCGTATAGCACGCTTTTGAACAGAGTCCAAAAGAGCTAAGATGGTAACAGATGCAGCGCCCCAAACTTAACAACAATACTCCATACAAGGACGAATATAGAACTTATAAATGTGGAGTAATTGATACGGAGCAATATTTTTTTACGTCTATCCGAGTTTTCTTAACGCGCGCTTTGTCATCGCCATTATATTGTCGTTCCAAATTATAACAAAATTTGGATTTTTCACTCTATTCCGTTGGACCTGCCTCCTTTTTGCAACAAATGAAATGATTGCGTCATTTGTGATAAATCAGTAGACGTTTTGAGCTCGGCCCGAAAAGACTTACAGTTTGTTAATAAAATAATTTTGCCTCCCTTTTGCTTCAAGGTCTTAAATTCAGTTTTCATTTTGCTTGTTTCTCTCCTATTGTTTAAAGAAAGCGCCCCGCCCCCGCTACATAATAATTTTAAGGAAAAGAGAAATTGACAAATAGTTTTTGTTATGCTTGCTTTTCGCTCGTTGTTTAAAGAAAGCGCGCTTGCTAGAAAATAATTTTAAAGAGAAAAGAATGTGATAAATCAAAACCAAAATAAAATATCGTTATTATTTTGCGAAGAAAAAATTGGGCACTTTTATGAAAATACATATAATACGGCAACAACAAAATTTCTGAAAAAATTAAGCGAGAAGAACTCTAATATCAAAAATCCTGCGGAAAAAAAATTCTGAAATAGAAAATTCAGTGAAAAAATTTCATTGGAATAAATTTTGAAATATGTAATTCGATATCAATTTTCAATGACAGCCGCAGTTTACTCCATTAAGAGCCGCATGTGGCTCTAAGAACCACATTTGCCCAACGTTGCACTATACTAATGCAAAAAAAAGTCCAAGCGGCACGTATATCCGCTAGAAATAGGTAGATTTCGAGATCAGACAGTTTTGTGTGCCAGTAGAATCTGATGTATTAGATTAGTTTTAACAACACAAACTAATTTCAAACAGATATCGAACAAATTTTAAAAAGAAAATTAGCTACATAAGCAAAACTATATATCTATCCAATTTTGCAACAAACAAATATCAAATCTACCACAGAACATGTGTGTGCCAATTTATGACACAAACCTACGCTATATCATATGTCGTCCAATTACTGCAAAATATCAAAATAGTTTATTTCTAAGAAAAAAAATTAATTTCTTCTATTCAAACCTTTTTATTTTTTTTTCATTGACTGTTATAAGGTTTTTGGAAATTGTAGTTATGGATTGTTGCAAACTTTTTTGTTGAAGGCCACAAGTCAAAAACCTCTAACTGCAGAGGTTTATATTTATAAGAAACGGATTAAAATGTTTCCACAGATTCTAAATTTATGAAGTTTTTAAAAATATTATTATCCAAACGGCCGTTATAACGGATTGAAAAAACGAATTTTTTTTCTAGTATAAAGCCTCTAGTTATTTAACCATGTGTCAGATTTTTCTGATTTACGAAATTGTTCAAGATATTATTAAAACACACATGTTTACGGAAGGTTTTTTGATCTGGCTCCACAAATGCGACCGTGAGTGTGCCGGTTGATTCAAACGCATTTTGTGTTTTACAAGCTTTTTTGTTGGAGCCGCTCACTCAGAAACCTCCAACTGCAGAGGTCTTTTTTTTAAAGAAACTGATTGAAAAGGTTTTAAAGATTCTAAATTTATGAAGTTTTTAAAAATATTAGAATCTAAACGGCCGTTATAACGGATCTAAAAAACAAAGTTTTTTTCTAGTATAAAGCCTCTAGTTTCTTAACCGTGTGTCGGATTTGGCTGATTTACAAACTCGTCCAAGATATTAATAAAACGCACATTTTTCAAAAAGGTTTTTTGATCTGGCTTTACAAATGCGACCGTGAGAGTGCCGGTTGTTTAAAAAAAAATTTTTTTTTGCAATTTTTTTTGTTTGAGCCGCTCTCTCAGGAACCTCTAACTGCAGAGGTCTATTTTTAAAACATATTGATAACAAAGATTCCAAAGATTCTAAATTTGTTAATTTTTTAAAAATATTAGTATCCAAACGGCCGTTATAACGGTTTTAAAAAATCAATTTTTTTTAGAAAAAATGCTCTAGTTCCTTAACCACGTGTCGGATTTTGCTGATTCACGAACTCATCCGAGATATTAATAGACCACACATGTACAGAAAATTTTTTTGATCTACCTCAACAAATGCGACCGTGAGAGTGCCGGTCGTTTTCGTTATATCTCATATCGTTTATATATATATATATATAATTTTTTTTTTTTTTGTTTTTTCGTCTCCGCTTATCATATATAGTCGTTTGGCACAAAAATTTTTCCGAAATTCCGAGATGAAGCCCATTGCAATAGGTAGATTTTTATATGAAATCTACCTAAAAGCATTGGGAAAAAATGTGGGGTTTTGATCCTTATATAGCAAAATGAGTTTACACCTCTGTGATCACACCGACCTAAATGTACGATGTGATCATATGGGGGACTGTACTGTCCAATGCTAGCAACCTGAAATTGGAAGAAAAAATGCAAAGAATTGCTTGCCACGTACCACGTACGTGAAATGACTAGCCATACGTACGTACAATATCCACTCGGGCAATAGAGGTTGATCAACATCTTCTACCCCTTGATATGCTAGGTATCAAAAGATAGCATCCAATACAGCCCTTCAATTCAGTAGTCTTCAGACTGGGACTTAGGGAAAAATATACCTTATACCGGCCAGGTAAACCCTTATGCCGGGCAGGATTTTTCAGGTAAAGGAGGTAGCATAAATGTTTAAGGATGGCTCCAAATTCGAAAGTTGAGTGGGTGGAGGAGTTTTCTAAGAACAGTTAAATATCACCACTTTGCTTCATCTTCCAAACTATTTCATGGTTGAATCATAATGTAACATAGTGGGATATTGGTTCATTGGTAGGAGTCGTAACTGGTCACTGGATTTTGGAAGAGCACGCTAAACGATTTGGCCTTTTCTGACAATGACTTGTGCAAAAGCTGTAAGGATGAGGAAAAAGAGGAAACACTGTTCCATCTACTTTGTGCATGTCCAGCATTGACTCATAAATAGCCAATTTGTTTTGTATCTATATATAGTCTAAGTGTCTCGTCCTGACTTAGTGTTATGATAATGAGTGCAACTTAATCTAACATACCAAAAATGAACGTGATATTCTGGCAGTATGGTGATCACACTTTTAGGATCTACTGAGTAGGACGAATAGAGATGTAAAAATACGGCATTTTATTTTTTTGGTATAATACAGCGTATTATACATTGTATAATACAAAATAAAATACCGTATATTCTGTACAAAAGTGCAATAGCCGACATACAGTGTTAGTGATATAACAACAAAAAATTACTGCCATCACCATTTTCAATCACAACTAATTCATTTCCTTCTAAATAACTGCCCCGACATTTGAATTTCTTATCGTTATCTTTATTTATATTTCTTAAACCAATGCTAATAAGATCTATTTATTCATGTGATTCTGCTTGGTTTAGATATTAATCGCTTTCATTCGCGCCGAGTTATTGTATTTATGTTTTTATTTAAATTGAAGACTTAAGGTATAAACACAACACTAACGGCAACGGCGAGCGGCATCGTTCGGTAAATTAGAACACACATAAAACATGTAGTACTAACACAACCAAAGCGGCCGACGGAAAATTTTTCGTCGTCGTGCAATATTTAGATTCTATTTCTAATTTGACGCTGACGCGTCAGTGTAGCCAACTGCTAAACAGACAATTTTTCTACTTTTTTGTTTTCTGTAAGTTGTAATCGTTGTTTTTGGAGTTGTCATATTTTTATTTTATATTCAAAATTGCAATTGACAAGTCGTGTAATATAAAAAAATAATAGTTGTTTTAGATTTTAGTTAGTTTTTTTTAGTTAGTTTATTAAAGTGATTAAATTAAATTAAATTAAATTAAATATTAAAGTAAAGTAAATTTAAAAAAGAAAAGTTGTTGAGTTTTTGACATTTTGAAATTTTTTGACACTTGTGGTTTTTATTACACCGCCGGACTCTGACGCCTTGGTTGTGTTTACAAGGGCGTTTTTATTGACGAATACCGTTTGCCGTTGCCGTTCGCCGCTCTTATTGTGTTTATACCTTTAATCATTTTCCATCGGTAAACTGTTGAAGATCTAAATTATGATTATTCACATAAACAAGATTACGCCTCTTTGACTTGTAAGACAAATACTTCTTGCAGTATGAGTTAGGCTGCAGATTGAAAAAGATTTTTCTGTTACAGTGGAATATGCGAAACAATGCAACATTCCGAAGAGCCACAAACTCTTTGCCACTAAGTTAAACAATCAATATAGCTGCCATCGGTTTCAAAATGTGAGTTTTGAGATTTGGGTGTTTTAGTTAATCAATTTGAATGTATAGAAAGAGGACTACTCAAAGATGTAAAATTGAATGACAGTCCATAGCTTATAATGAGTGGAACGGAATGAGTTCATGGCTCATAATTTTGATTTGCAGCATAAAAAAATTCCCTATAACGGTGAACAGTAATGAAGCAGCATTCGATGTTTGAAATTTATGTTCTGTTGATATTACAACAATTTTGTTGCCATAGAAATTTGCGAATCACTAACAATGCTTTTCTAACTGTTAGTAACAAGGGGCAATAACTCATTAATTTCTTCTGTGTCGTTCATATATTCAAGAACCAGTAGTATATATTTTTGCAGTTATAAATTCTTCAAGTAATTCCCGCGAAATCTCAATAAAATTGCAGATTACTGATTCGCGCGCCATCACAATAGAAAAACATTTTATAATAAAATACCTTGTATTTTACTACGTTTTGGACAATACGGTATTTTACGTATAATACCGCGTATTATACAATAGTACTAAACACTTTTACATCACTAAGGACGAATGAACTTCATCATATTCGAACAATTACTCCATCAAGCAAGGTAAATTTTGTCCCTTGCCAAACATTAGAAGAAGTGAAAACCACTATCAACAACAAACAGAAAAATGTAAACCACGAGGTGTCGATGGAATCCGTGCAGAACTGATTAAAAATGGATGTCTCAAGCAAATGCGATCTGATTCTTGCTTTCTGGGACCTTGAAGAGTTATCTGCTAAACATTATAGAAAAGTGATCGCCTGAAGTGTGCGAATTATTGTGGAATCGCTTTGCTGAACACTGCATATAAAAACTAGCTCTTGTTGAACTAGTTCGACTCATCCCGTACACCAAATCTATCATCGGTGACTATATCAGTGTGATATTCGTCCCAACTGGGCAATCCTAGATCAATGTTTGATTTAAGGATGATCCTTGAAAAAGGTTTGGATTACAAAATCAGCATTAACTAGCTCTACGTTGATGGCAAACTTTAGTCTGCATTCATATGCCTTGGTTTCACATTTATTTGTCACTATGATTATCGTGGCCCGTGGACCACTAACTGACTTTTCGACTTTGACAAATTTTTAATATGGGATTATGTCAACGAATAATCTATAGAATTCCGTCTGTAGTTGAGGGTATATTGCTGATTGTATTTGAGGATTTGTTAACCGATATTCGGGTTTTAACTAGGTTTCACGCAGTGTTAATTTCCAGTTATAAGTAGATCATTTTCGACACAACAAGGTTGTTAATTGTTATATGTGAATTTTGTTTTACGGCGCCGTAATCTAAATTTGTTTATCCAGTTATTGTTGACAGAAGTACTATACAAGCCATTAAAATTCTACAACAACTCGTTTTGACATCATGCTCCATGTAGAACTTTTGCAGAGCATTTTAGCAATTTTATTATTATTTGGTATATTAAAATACTTTTTTATGGTAATGCAACCCATTCTATCAAGTCGAAGGTACACGATCTTAAAATCAAATTAAATCTTATGCTATTGATCGTCTTTATTCGACCAAAAACGTTACTTAGAAACTTTTGCCCGAACTCAGTATAATCTAGGCCCTGATACGGAGCCACGTTATAATCATTGGACCTTTAATAATAATGTGAAAAATAGAATTTGCGCGGGATACAGTTTCCCCTCAACGAATCTTGAGATTGGGAATCTCTCACTATTTTTTTTAAATTTATTCTAACATTCTAAAGGGGGAATAATTAAACAAAAATTAATGTATCTATAATCTAAAAATACCTTGAACTATAACTGTTGATTGATGTCATCAATATTCTTCAATTCCCTTGACTAGCGTTTGATCAATTAATTAAATTGGATGAACTAATTTGTGAACATAAGTTGCTGCTGTTGAATTACACCTTCGTTGTTCGAAATGCCCAATTGAACATTGCATTTGATCCTTTAACTTTTCACTCATATATCTGCCTTTGAATCCATGCGGTTTCAACAACCGGAAAAACCATCAAACAAACGATTGTCTCTAACTGTGGTAATAGCTTCGATCACTGTTATCCTTGCTATTCATACTTTCGATAACATCATTGGGTACTTTATCTTCATGTACTGCCACTTTTATAAAGCAGATTTAACAATTAATGACAACAATTATCCTTCTATGAAATAAAATAAAAAATATAATTGAAATTGTCATCCAAATTATCAGCTTTTTGATGAACAAACAAAAACACAAATCACTGTAAACTACTTAGCGGAGTGGAATCTTCCATTGTAATTAAAGCCAATAAAAAATGCTTTCTCAAAAACAGTTATTAAAATTAGAAATTAATTTTAACAATTAAACAAAACGACATTGGAATTTTCTCTTTGTTTACAACTTTTTTTTTATTTGCTTGATTGCAATTAAATACATCACTTTTAAATTAAAATATTATTGATTTATCACATCAAAGTTAAATAATACTATCAATTGACATTGATCTATATCAATTAAATAGATTATTGGATGTTGTAATTCTTTTGAAAAGCAAAAATGGAATGAAATAATTTTTTATAATTCAAAATTGCAAAAATGTGATTTTGCTTTTGACCTCTTCTAATCAATCGTGTAATATTTGAAATTCAGCAAATGATTAACAACGACGTCTGTTCATTAGTATTGGAAACAAAAATTTAGTACGTTCGTTTGCTTTTTATAGTATATTCAAAATTTAACTAGCAGTTAAGTTTTAGAAAATTTTAAAATTATTATTAATGTAAAAATGAACGGAAACTAATGAAATGCATTTTTATTGAATTGAAAACGAAGATGAATTTGGTTTTATTATTGTTTTGCGATTATTGCGATCGTTACACCATGAATTCAAGGTAGAAACCAAGATTTTTACTCTTGAAATCACAAAAACGTCGCCATCCCCTCCATGACAGAAAACACCAAAGCACTATTAAACTTAAACTAATAATAGAAATTCTAATAACTAATAAAAAAAATTATAATAACTAAGTAATATTAAATATAACACCTATTTAAATTCTAAAAACCGAGAATTAAATTTATAACTATAATAACTAATGATTAAGAATATATGTTTAATTTATGACGACTAATGATTCTAACACTAAATTTAATTTTAAAAAAAATATATTGAAAAACTTAGGCTTGGTATATAGGGAACAGACGCTAAAGATTTCGATGGTAAAACCCGCAAAATCATGACTCGCAATCACCAACAATAGTAAACCCAACTCTCAACAAAAAAAAATGGAGCCAGTACGACGGAAATGTAAAAAGGATGAAAGCACAAAAAAGAAAAAAAACAACGAACGCCCAATTCGAAAACATACAAGATTTTCTTGTAAAAACAAACTTTATAAAGGCACAAAAAGAAAGATCGTCGTAGCTAATCCTTGCTGAATCTGTACAAAAATTCCTAAGATATTGTATATGTAAAAAATATAATTTATTTATTTTAATTTCAGATATACTGAAATTTCAGAAATAATTATATACCTAAAATTATTTATTGACGATAGCACCCCTAAAAATATTTATTTATTTTTTTAAAAAAATTGAAAAATAAAAAATATTCAAAAGAATGTTTATTTATCGGATGCACCGTCTTAACTTTGAAATATTTATTTATTTTTTAAAAAAATAAAAAATATTTATTTATATCTTGATGTCTTGCTTATTAAGAAAATTTATTTATTTAGTTACCTAAAATTATTTAGATTCTAAAAAAATTATTTTATTTAATAAAAAATTTTTATTTATTTAATTTTCAAAAAAAATTTGTTTGACTCATTTTATTTTTTATTTAATAATATAAGAGATTCCCAAAATCAAGATTCGTCTGGAGACAATATAAAAAGTAAGTATGGTACAATATCCATTTCATTTAAATTTGAAATATCGCGCTCGCGAGCCCACTCCAACAATGCATGTGAGAACCTACTGGAAAAGCCCCTAACGACCAGATTCTACAGAACAGATTCTCCCCAACCTAATAAAACAATCACAACTGTCACGATTAGACACTAGGTCCATTTCTACTGACCCAGTTGTGCTTGTTTAACCTAAAAATAAATTACAACTAAACCTAATGCGAAAGTTGTAGAACGCTCCCGAGCACCAGACTTCAAATCCTAAACTCTACGAAAAATTGTTTTATTGTAAAAGCTAAGTGGAAAAGTGGAAAAGTTTTTGAATTTGTATGAGGTGAAGCCTCTGATCCTGAAAACAAAAGTACAATTGGTTCTTCTCTTCATTACACCGAAGAAGCCTCTGAGCAAAGAATGGTACTACTGGTTTGCACCTAAGTACAAACACAGCAACACCACTCCTCGTCCCTGAGGACTTCCTCGCCGAATGAAGAGAAGAAACCAATGTTCTTCGATCGCATAACCCCGATGGCCATAGGCGATCTAAGAACGACATCAATGTTAAGGGGATAAGCCCCATGGATGGCTTATTAGGCCTACCGCTGAGAAAAGTGAATCAGTAAACCTAAATAATATATAACTTATCCATAATCTAAATAATTTCTTATTTAAAAATGCTAAATCGAAACATGAAATACATAATATGTGTTAATAAAGTTTTACATGAAATTAATTAAATTTAATCTTCAGACTAAATAATAAATTGGTAATTTAAAAAAAAAATTACGATTATTTTAAATTCAAAACTAAGCTTACTAATTTTTAAGTTATTAACTCTAATATATTTGTTCAGGTCAAATTTTCATCGCTTTATTTATTGTATTCAAAACAAAAATAAATGTTAGCTAAAAATAATTATTTCTATATTTATCTTATTTTTTAAATTAATCGCAATAAAAATAATTTTAAAAATGGTGGTAACTAAAATGGACTCATACGAGATATGTATACCTACGTCAGCGGATCAATATGATGACAAATGTGAAGATACCGATCTGGATCCGGCCCACTCCATAAAGCTAATGGGAATTAATTATTTTCAATGTACTTCCATAAACATAGACCAATAATACTTTGATAGTAGTGACGAAAGACTTAAACTTATATAAAATTGTTGAAAAACTGTTTGGTCAATGTTAACCTTTATTACGTCAATAACATCCTAAAACTCATAAAAACATGACTTAACCACAAAAAAATTCTTTCACCAAACGAATTGTGTTGCAATAGGAAACCTACCTAGACTTTCAGGTTTGACATAAATTATTTTGTATATATATATGAGATACACAAAATAATTCATGTACAAATCATAAAATCTAATAAGGCGTACTGCAATAGAAGTCGTTTTGGCCAAAAATGAACATTATATTAGCCAAAATAAAAATATTTCAACATTTCCGTACAAGTTCAAAAGTTTATAGAACTGTAATGAGACATGTTCTATTGACATCCATTCTATAGTGTGAATAATACATAAATCAATACCTCGGAATTGTAACTCACATTAAACCAATGACGAATATGGGGATCGCGTATGAGTGCATTGAAAAAAGCCAGCTAAACACTTACTAAATCTAACCATAATCAAAAAAACATACAATTAATTTCATATATAAATTAATTGCATCATCCAAAAATGTGTACAATATATAACCAAATATATGTACAATATGTACATGGTAGCATAAAAAAATTTCAAAAAAAAACTGCTTCCCCAAAACGGTTTTCTTTTTTCCAAATAAAAAACAATTAGTATTACTAAAAGCAGATGACAGCACAAAAACAAATCTCCAAAAAAATTGCTGTCCCAAAACGGTTTTTTTTCAAAATTAATATGTAATTTCCTAATCAAAACCAAAACGAAACCAATAACTGGTTTATTTCAAGATACACAAAAAGCTGATTGACAACCACGGCCCAAACCGGTTGCCACCACCCTATTACCAAAAAAAACCACAACTGGTTTATCCTAAAACTTACAAAGAGAAACGCGGAATTCTTTAAATTTTTGAAAATATAAATTTAGAGTACTTATGAAAAATATACACATGAACACCTTAGAAACTAAACCTTTATTTTTTTCCTCTAGCTTTTTAACAAAATTTAGCTAAATAAACCGACGCGAAAATAAACTATATATAGATATTAATTAATCTGAATTGAAATAATCAATTAATATATAAATATATAAATATAATAATATGAAATGTTCCACAAAAAAAAGTTTTTTCAAAAAAAAAACCGGCTTGCCAACGCCCAACCTGGAAAATATTTTCCCACCAAATTATTTATATATATATCTAAAAAAAAAAGCTAACGGGTCCCTTTTTGTTCGGCGCTACGTTATAATCTAGGCCCTGATACGGAGCCACGTTATAATCATTGGACCTTTAATAATAATGTGAAAAATAGAATTTGCGCGGGATACAGTTTCCCCTCAACGAATCTTGAGATTGGGAATCTCTCACTATTTTTTTTAAATTTATTCTAACATTCTAAAGGGGGAATAATTAAACAAAAATTAATGTATCTATAATCTAAAAATACCTTGAACTATAACTGTTGATTGATGTCATCAATATTCTTCAATTCCCTTGACTAGCGTTTGATCAATTAATTAAATTGGATGAACTAATTTGTGAACATAAGTTGCTGCTGTTGAATTACACCTTCGTTGTTCGAAATGCCCAATTGAACATTGCATTTGATCCTTTAACTTTTCACTCATATATCTGCCTTTGAATCCATGCGGTTTCAACAACCGGAAAAACCATCAAACAAACGATTGTCTCTAACTGTGGTAATAGCTTCGATCACTGTTATCCTTGCTATTCATACTTTCGATAACATCATTGGGTACTTTATCTTCATGTACTGCCACTTTTATAAAGCAGATTTAACAATTAATGACAACAATTATCCTTCTATGAAATAAAATAAAAAATATAATTGAAATTGTCATCCAAATTATCAGCTTTTTGATGAACAAACAAAAACACAAATCACTGTAAACTACTTAGCGGAGTGGAATCTTCCATTGTAATTAAAGCCAATAAAAAATGCTTTCTCAAAAACAGTTATTAAAATTAGAAATTAATTTTAACAATTAAACAAAACGACATTGGAATTTTCTCTTTGTTTACAACTTTTTTTTTATTTGCTTGATTGCAATTAAATACATCACTTTTAAATTAAAATATTATTGATTTATCACATCAAAGTTAAATAATACTATCAATTGACATTGATCTATATAAATTAAATAGATTATTGGATGTTGTAATTCTTTTGAAAAGCAAAAATGGAATTTTAAAACTTGAGAACAACATTTGCTTTTTAAGAACAAATATGGAATGAATCTTTTTATTTTTAACAATTGCAAAATGTGATTTTGCTTTTGACCTCTTCTAATCAATCGTGTAATATTCGAAATTCAGCAAATGATTAACAACGACGTCTGTTCATTAGTATTGGAAACAAAAATTTAGTACGTTCGTTTGCTTTTTATAGTATATTCAAAATTTAACTAGCAGTTAAGTTTTAGAAAATTTTAAAATTATTATTAATGTAAAAATGAACGGAAACTAATGAAATGCATTTTTATTGAATTGAAAACGAAGATGAATTTGGTTTTATTATTGTTTTGCGATTATTGCGATCGTTACATCAGTCAGATATGTTTAACCAATTTGAGTTAATCCGTTTTGAAAATAAAAATTATAAACCACAGTTTAAAATTTATCACAACTGCCGGTTTGCATTTTCAATAGTTAGGTTATAAAACGGAACATTAAAAAATTCAATTTTGTCGACTGTCGGCACTTGGCGAAAATTAAAAAATTTAACATACATCGAAAAAAATTTACTTTTTTCTAGAATTTCAATTTTGAAGAAAACAGAGAGACAGCCATATTTTGTGCACGACATATATGAAATACATTACATGAAAAATTATTTCATCCTTTGTTTGCCAGCATAAGGGAGAAGGAAGGGGCTCGAATGACTTGTGCAGAGTACTATCATCTCCAATACTATTTATTGGGTTGCTGGTGATTTTCAACAATTCGTTGATATAAATCAAAAATAGGGTTGGGGACAATACTGAGCCTTGAGGTACACCAGCGTTAATTAGCTTAGACTCAGAAGAAAATCCGTCTAAAGAGACCGAAATGTATCGGTTGGATAGAAAATTTTGAACCACCTTCACAATATTGGGATGAAAACCATACGCAACGAGCTTGTGGATCAAGTTGGCATGCCAGACTCGATCGAATGCCTAGGAGATGTCTAAAACGATAACGTATGTTTCACCACCTTTATCAAGTATGCTGTTCCAACAATGCGCTACATAGTTTAATAGATCGGTGGTTGATCTTTTGTTTCGAAAACCGTATTGGCTGTCGGCTATTAAATGATTTACTTCCAGAAATTTTGAAATATGTGTATTAATATAATGCTCGTAGCCTCTGGATAGGAACGATAGTAAAGCTATTGGCTTATAATTTGAGATATCGGATTTTGTTTCCTTTTTGGGGACGGGCTGGACATTGGTCAACTTCCAGCACGAGGGAAATATACCAGATTTGTAGGATTGGTAGAATATTTCAGTCAAAGTTGGTGCAAGTTCTTTGGAAAAGGTTTTTAAAATGATGGGTGGAATATTGTCTATTCCTGATGCTTTGTTGATGTTTAACCCCTTTAAAATTTTAGCGACTATTTTGGGTTTGAAGTGGAGTTCATTCATATTAACTCCTGAAGACTGGATTTGGGGCATTTCTTTAGGAGTTTCCAAAACAGTGGAGTTCAGCGAACAAGTTAGCTTTTCTTGCGGGATCATTGACGATTAAATCACCATCAATAATAGGGGGAATAGGAGATTTTGTACCAGAATTTAAAGAATTGATGGCACTGTAGAAACTCTTGTCAGAAATAGACATAGACGTAAGTTTTGAAGCTTTCGTTCTGTCAATTTCAGACTTTTCGTTTCAGATAATCTGGTTAGATATTTTGTTGGCCTTTAGATATTGGTTAGATACTCCCGCTAATCGGAGTTTTGTTATGAATCCATATGTTAAATGATCTACGTTTGTTTCTAAGTGCCGCTTCGAATACAAGTATTTTTACTTGGGTTTTACAATGGAAAAAGGGACTAATTTATTGATGGCAAATTGGACGGTTTCTGTAAAGTTTTGATCAGAAACATTTACATTGTCAGTGTAAAAACAATGACGGTCGAAAGGGAAACCATGGAAAAAATTTTGAAGACCACTCTTATCCATTTTTGAGTAGTGAAATATTTTACGGGGCTTGGGAGCTGTAGTTTTAAGTAAATCAGTTTTGATAACTGATGAAATTAAATAATGGTCAGAATTTCCAATACTACCTTTCGCTACATCGACACGCGTAATATTTGGCATTGTGGTAAGATAGAGATCTAAAAGAAAACTATTATCACCGCCATTACGGGGAGTGAAAGTTGGGCTTTTAACAATTTGGAATAGGCCCTGAGACGCGGCAAAAATTACTGCCAGTTTTCCACTATTGTCAACATCGTCGGTCGATTTGGAGAATTTCAACCATGATTTGTTGTGGACGTTGAAGTCATCGGTAACTATAACTTCACAATTAGGGGACTTGCTCTAATCTCGTCCACAATTTTTGTTAGTGAATTAAAAAAGTTTGGGTTACATGTTTTGTTTTGTCGTTTATGATATAGTTTTTTATAACTGTATCATAAAACTGGTCTTTAGAATGTATTATTTACAATCGTGTAGTAGTTTTTATTAAAAAACCACTACCAAGTGATAGACCAAAAAATTTCTTTTTTCAATTTTTTATTATCCAAATATTTCGAGGTTAATATGACCTCCTCATCAGTGGAACTATTAAAACCTATAAGATATGAGTACTTTATGAAATGTTTTATAAGTTTATATTTTAAAAAACCCAAATTTCTTACTTACGAATTAGTTATGATAGAATGAATTTTCTGAAGAATTACATTGGAATTAAATTTCCTACTTTTACACAATCACATAAAACAGGAAGTAATAAATTATTGAGACTGATTTAACATTACATATTAATTTAACACTACTTATTAATTAATTAATTTGGAATAATTTAAAATTAAAATTAAAATTACGTTTAAAATGAGATTAAAAATTATTAAAAATTATTTGATAAAATTACAAAAACACAGATCCATGAAAGTACGGTTGTTACTATTTAATTCTAAATGTCATGAGTTTATTGACATTAGCGCAATTAAGTTTACTACAAACAAATATACACAACATTAAAATAATTAAAGAACAATTTTAAGTAAATAAATTGATGAATATTTCTAATTTGCCATAATTAAGTTTTTATTCTAAGACTTGAACCATTATTGTATTAAAGTTTGGTGGTGAAATTTAATGTCGATGTTTCAGGATTTGTGTATAGGTTGGACTTAGTTTATCGAGATCCGATCTAAGATTTATTGATTTGTGTTTGTTTTTGTAAATTGAAATAGATTCTAGTGTTAGTCTCTTTGTCCATGACTCTTCTCTGGTGATTATCTTTGTGTTTTCATAATTGAAAGAATGACCTGTTTGTTTGACGTGGTCAAAGGCGGCAGTGTTGTTGGATCTTTTTACTTTTGAATTAATTGTTTGGGTTACGTTGTTGGGGGACCGGTATAAAGCTATTGTAAAAAAAGTAATTTCTGGAAGACAAATCTTTAAAACCATTATATTGAAGCCATCACCCTGTAGCTCAAAATTTGGAAAGCGTGTATACGCAACACTCTCATGAATAAATGCGCAAACGCCCTGATGGAGTTTGAAAGCTGATTCGAGCCTATATTTGGAATTAAGCGATTCTATAAAGAGAAAATTTTCAGAAACTTGTGTTTCTGTAAGGAATAGAATGTTCGGTTTGTCGTGCTCAAGATGATGTTGCACGTGGTCATGGTTAGCGTTCAATCCGCAGATGTTTTTGAACATGTGTTTTAAAATTTTTTATTGATTCATATATGTGTTGTCCCTGCAAATTCCGTGGACGTGCCGCTTTATGGGAGGGTGGATTGCACAAATTTGCTTTACCACTTGTAGTGGTGTGAACATCCACATCATTCCGCTCACTTATTTGCACGAACTTTTTATTCACCCTGAGTACTATATTCCATGGACACAAGTATCACCCATCATACTAATTCAATTTGCTCAGTAAGCATTTTGCCGATTTGACGTATTTTGTTTCATATGAAATTAACACTATTTTTCTCACAACTACTTTGTATGATTGTTTATTTTATGAAATTTTAAATTCCATAAACTTTTATCAACATCATCAGAAAATTACACCCCATTGTGAGGGGTGACTGGAAAATTCAAAATTTTTATAACAAACTTATGTTTCTTGGTTGTGGTGGTTTTTTACTGGCCCTTAATTTTTTTTTTTGAATGGAATTTTTTGAAGAGGAAGATGAAGAATAGAGGAGAATTGAAGGATTGTTGGTGAGACTATGGGACCGTAAGGTCGATCCCAGTGAGCCTCGGAAAAAACCAATGAGATTAAAGTAAATTTTAAAAGAAAAAAGTGAAGTTGTTGGTTGGTAGTTGATACACTGAAAAAAATGTCTAGCATGTTATTAATGACATGTTATCAAGATCCATCAAATGCGGGTGTTTTCACTCTAGCTGGGGCTGAAGTAGTTGATGGATTGATCATGTTACCTGGCTTTCCTTGTGCTATTTCTTGGCGTAATTCGCTCGAAAGTTTGCGTAATTTCTCTTGTTCTTCGGTAACTGTCTTCAGCTCCCTTTCCATGTTGTTGATTTTAATCTCCGCACTGGATATACGTGACTCGATTACTTCACGTAGTTGTTGTTGATCTAATTTTTGTTCCGCTGCTAGTTTCTCTTGTTTGGGCATCATATCAGCAAGTTGTTGTTGTTTGTTGTTTCCTTGTTTGGATATCATATCAGCAAGTTGTTGTTGTTGATCTACTCTTTGTTCTGCTGCCAGTTTCTCTTGTCGGGCCATCAGATCAGCAAGTTGTTGTTGTTGCTCTACTTTTTGTTCTGCGGCCAGAACTTTTTGTTCTGCTGCCTGTTTCTCTTGTCGGGCCATCATATCATCAAGTTGTTGTTGT
The DNA here is from genome assembly GCA_963693315.1 of Diogma glabrata. Lineage (NCBI taxonomy): Eukaryota > Metazoa > Arthropoda > Insecta > Diptera > Cylindrotomidae > Diogma > Diogma glabrata. The sequence continues at coordinate 151,546,115 of OY856187.1, forward strand.
TGCTGTGCCATCATTTCTCTCATCAACACCATCATCGGATCAATTGTTGGGGCATTCTGAACTGGAGCTTCTTCCGACTCTACTTCTATGACCTCTGTGTTTTGGCCTGCTTCTTCTAAAACTTTACGCAGCCGGAATGCAAGTTCTGCCTTCGTTCCATGGATTGGAGCATTCCTTTTCCTCAACTCATCCTTCAGCTGGGTGAGATCACTAATATTTACTGTCTTGACCATTGTTTCAATAATCCCACTTCTGACACCACTGTAACGACTCTTCGTTGGTTCTTTTCGATTATTGAGCAAATACGACAGTAAAAAGACGGATCTTTGGTTAACAGAATCTCAAACTTTATTTGTCAACAAATTACAGCAGCTTCCGTTTTTCCTTACAATAAATTCCAGGGTCTCTAATTTATGTACGATAAACTTCACCGCTTTTCCACAATTTGAATCAATAATATTCGGAATCGTAAAATCTGTATTTACTATTCCACTAAGTTCAAATTCTTTTACTATTAGTACCCAGGCTCAAGTACCACCGATTATTCCTTATACTTGCGAATATATATCAACACTTTTAATTGCAAAATTAAAACTGATTATCTGATATTTTGTTCGCTTATTTATATCGAAAAATAAATAAATCGAAACTTCTATAATCCACTAGAAATCAATATTACGTAGTCCGCACATCTTGAATAGGCCACACCTATTTTCATTCATACTTGCATTTGTATTAGCGAACTCAAATTTATATTATGCAAAATGTATTTGTTAAAGGGAGTTAACTTTTAATTCATCTTTGCCATAGTCTGAATGTAGAAAACATTTAGGCGGAACGTATTGGTTATTTATGATTAAATTAAATTAACCCATTCTGGACAAAGTTTATTACAATATATATATATATATATATATACATATATATATATATATATATATATATATATATATATATATATATATATATATATATATATATATATATATATATATATATATACATATATATATATATATTTATTTATTTCCTATTTATATAGGAAACCTAATTAACTACAACTTTGTTATGGACATTTTCCCTGTAGCTTTAGCCATTTATGAAATAAAAACAAAAGAACAAGAAATTCATCTAAAATTTAATTTTGTGATCTGTACTGTGTCACCGGTGTAAGTTACAGTTACATCTCCATAAGCATTTTTGTAGATAATTTAATCCTGAGTTAGTTGCTTTTTTCCATTTTCAAATAGTATAGAATGCCGCTGAGCTGTAATTTTTTTTTTAAAAAACACTTAAGTTTTGTATTTTGTATGGAAAATATTCAAACGCAAATGCCGAGTGCTAAACATTAATTTTGAGGGCTCATATTTTAGGAGGACGTTTTCTTGGGTATTTCCAACAAAATTTCGGTGGGGCACCAGAAAAAAAGAATTGTCGCCCCAAAAAAAAGCACCCTAATATATATATATATATATATATATATATATATATATATATATATATATATATATATATATATATATATATATATATATATATATATATATATATATATATATATATATATATATATATATATATATATATATATATATATATATATATATATCAGTGGCGTTTTCTCTGGGTGTTCTAGTCGTTCGCCGAACGACTTGAGAAATATCCATAAAATATTCAAAATGGCTAACTAAAATAAATTCAGCTTTTAATATTAAAAAAGAAAGAAATACTTTTCTTGCAATAAATGAAACAAATGTACATACATATTTTAATAAGCAAATAGAAAAAAAATACAATTGTTTGTGTAAGCCATAACATATTTAATCTACACTGCATAATACACAACAAAGAGAATTTCCCCTCAAATTCATGTTCATTAGATATATGAACAGAAAAGCAACCGAACCCAATTCCTTGTCTCGCATATATAATTCATATACGCAGCTTAAATGAAGCAAAAAGGAGAATAACTTTTTTATATAGAATAAATGCATTCAAAATGTTCGTAATTTTTACAGAACCCAATAATATTCAATGTATACATGTTTTTATATTTTATATTTAACACTACATACGCATTAAATATTCACTTACAATACACAATAGCAAGAAAACAAATGGAATGAAGTAAATACTAAAGATGTATTTGTTTTAAAATAATCGTTTTATGTTCGTTTAAAAATCAGAACATGGTACGTAATACGTTTTACATTGATTTTAACTGTGTTCGATTTGACTGAAGCAATTGATACAACTGAAAAATTGAATGCAATTGTTGTGTGCTATTCAGTTGTTTCAGTCAAATAAAGGCAGAAGAAAAATAAATGGATATTTGTGTACTTTAGGTTCAAAAACGATCTATTCCACTTTACGAGTTTTCAAGATAAATAAAAAAAAACTTTTTATTTTGAAATAATTTACAAACTCGGTGATTTTATTGTTTAATTGGTTTCTTTAGGGATTTTCCATTAATTTGTTTGAAGTGTAAAATAAAGTAGGTAGTCAAGTTAAGCTGGTATTTTAGAAAACATTTTGGAATAGAGACGTTTTGAAACTTACACAATGGAATAAGTTCGTTTTGAAACTTATCACTATTGGAAAATATATTTTTTCAAACTTACATTTTGAAATACTATCGTATTGATTGATAATTTGGTTTTCTGCCAAACCGCCGACTTTTCTAATTTCGAAACCAAGAATATTTTACAACGTTGGTTGATTTTAGATAATGCAATAAAACAAAATATTGATTTTTGATATATCTATATTATAGATGTTATATCTTTTTTAAAATAAATATTAATAAAAAACTATATATGACTATATATGATAAACGGAAGGCATTTAGCGGCACTCTCATGGTGGCATTTTTGGACCTTGTTTGACCCAAAAATATTTTCTGGAAATGTTGTGGCAAGCAATCTCTTGGATAACTTCGACAACTGGCTATAAACGGGTATCGGTTAAGAGGCTAGAGCCTTAACACTGTTCAAATCAAAGTGTTATAACGGCTGTTTAGGACGTAAATTTCTATCATTTTTCAAAAAACCAGATAACTGAAATAAAAAGCTTTTTAGCTATCTGCAATCAACAATGTACAGGTACAACGAAATTTTGCAGTACTTTCACTGTCGTATTTTTTAACCTACACCAAAAACATTTTCTGGAAATGTTGGGGCAAATAATCTCTTACTGGCCTTACAACTGGCCAAATCCGGTTACCAGTTAAGGGGCTCGAGCTTTAAAGCTGTATAAATCAAAGCATTATAACGCCTGTTTGGGACAAAATTTTGAAACAAAATTGCTGGATATTAAATATTTGAGTATACTTCTATTCTTTTTTGAAAATGCTAAACATCTGCAGTGAAGGGCTCCAAAGTAATCGGTTCCAACAAAAACCAACACCACCAAAAGTTTTCATCAGTTTTTCTTCACGTAATAACTTGGAAATGGTCGAAAAATCTCAAATGACGGAAAAATGAAAAATTTTTAATTATTGCAAATGAATGAACACAAAAATTGGCTTTTTCCTGAAACAATGAATAATATGATATGTCTTTGTTGATTTTAAGAAGCTGACGTTCTGAAAGAAACTGAAAGAAGCTGAAAGAAGCTGAAAGAAGAAAACGTTCCTAAGTTGCACAGTTGTACGTTTGCTCATAATTAATTTTATTTAATTCTGTTTGTAGTTAGTGTGTTTACGTAAACTAATCTGATTAATCCGATTCTACAAAAATCTGTTTGACAACGAAATCTACCTATTTCTTGCGGATATCCCACCGCTTGAACTTTGCCAGATTGAATTCAATCGGATTCAATCACACACCGCGGCTGTTCGCTGACAAACTGATTAGCATTTACTTACTGGATAATGGATATAAAAACTGATGCAAGCTGCAATAAAAAATCTACCACTTTAAAACAAATATCACGATCGACTGATATTTGAATACGAATATTTTGAAATAAAGGATTTCGGTGCCAAACGCATGTTTTGGAATAGGCATGTTATGTTTTTTAAAGACATGATTCTTATTGGAATAGATTGTTTTTGATTGCAAAACAATTGAAATGGAATAGCTTTGTTTTGTTTCAAAAGCTATGACGTAATAGATTGCTTTTGAAACGTAACTGGAATTTGTCACCCAATTTTCTCAGAAATAGATAAACATTTTTAAATTTTTATTTTACTGATATGTTCAGTTTAATGGAAAGAAACGAAATCAATTAATACATAATTCAAAAATTTTAAAAATTGGAATTGATCGTTTTTGAACCTAAAGGACACATTTAAAATTTTTTTCTAACCGACTTCAAAAGAGAAGGAGGTTTATGTTTAATTTTGAGTTTTTTTTATGTATGTTCACCGATTTTTCAAAAACGGTTTGTTCGATTTGAATGATTTAAATTTTATTCTATTGAGGTAAGTTTCGAGGTGGTCCCATATTTTTTTCTATATCGTGAAAAATATCGTTTTTCAGAAAAGCGAGAAAAACTGTATATTTTTATGTATATTCCCCGATTTCTCGAAAACGGCTCATTGTGTTCTATTAAGGTACATTCAGAGGTTGTCCCATATTTTTTTCCATGACGTGGAAAAAACTATATTTTTTATGTATTTTTGCCAATTCCTTCGAAAAAGCTTATTTTATTTTTTTGGTTTGACCTGCGTTATATTGCTATAGATGCCAAGGTAGTCCTAAATAATTTTTCTTGATAGAAAATATTCCGTTTTTTTATAAAAATCGGAAAACCATGATTACTAGATTTTCATCGATGAATACTTTCCGGGATTTTAAGTTATTGCATCAAAAACGCTTTCTGACATGCTTGCTAACAGACATTTGCTTTTATACACTAAAAATTGAAAAATAAAAAACCTTTTTAAAAAAAAAATAGAACCGATTTCAGAAAAAAAAAACACAAAAAGTGAAAAATAACTCAATTGTGGCTTAGAGATAAAAATAAAAAATTAAGCCTTTAAACAAAATTATCATATTATAGAAGTTATTTGTTATAATAATTTTTACAATAACTTTTATAATATAATAACAACTATAATAATTGTAATAATTATAATAACAAATAACTTCTATAATATAATAATTTTGTTTAAAGGCTTAATTTTTCGCTGTTGTTAGATTATAGATATAACTAAATTTTTGTCTGTAAGCCACAATTGAGTTATTTTTCACTTTCTTGTGTTTTTTTTCTGAAGTCGGTTCTATTTTTTTTTTAAGACGTTTTATTTTATTTTGAAAACGATCAACGTAATATAATTTTTCAACAATGCGAAACCACTACCTCAGAACAGTAATAAATTGTGTTGTTTAGCCAAATATCAATAATTTAAATTGCAGGGGGGTAATTTTCTTAAATTTGTAAGAGGACTTAAAAATTATTTTAATACAAAGACATGGAAGAGACGTTTTGCATCATTAACGATTTGAAGGCAATATCTTTTGCTGGGCGAACTATAGATGAAAAGAAATGTATATTACGAAATGGAAAGCCTGTACCGGAATTACCAAATATGGAAACCAAATGCACTTCAAAGCGACAAACATTCACTCGGCGTTTAATAATTTCCAGTTATGTCACCTGAATGGTTGACAGGCAGCTTACTTTTGAATAAACTGTTTTACTGGCCTTATGTATTGTTTTACAAAACAGTCAGAAAAGTCTGTTTGGAATTTTGACGTGTTTTCGAATTTCATTTAACATTGGGATACAAAAGCATGGAAAAAGTAGAACTTAGATTACGAATATGTACGCATTTAAAACATTGTGGACTATAAGATTAGATTTAATTTTAGATGAGCAAAGTCAAATATCAAGACAAAATTACAATGAACTGATCAGACGCAACAGAAATTTGTTAAAGATGTTAATAAATATTGTTTGTTCATTGTGTAAACTCGCATTTAGAGGCCATGACGAAGGCACGAAACATTATAACTATATACAATATACATACTATAAATACATACATATTATAACTACATAACTACATTCAACAAAAACGAACACCTTAAAGAAATATTCAGGAAACGCCACTGATATATATATATATATATATATATATATATATATATATTTATATATAGATATATATAATTTTTTTTTCGTTTGGCATCAAAATTTTCCCGAAACTCCGAGATGAGGCACATTACAATAGGTAGATTTTTATATGAAATCTACCTAAAACAAAACATTTTACTTCTTGTATTTTTAATGCGGAATAAATAATTATTTAAATTACCCAATACAAGAAATGCTGAACTTGAGGAAGTCACTATTTGTTTTCTTATAATGAATTTTTTTCTACCTGTTCCAACACAGAATTAACGAAATTTGTATTCTTTTGTAAAAAAGCAATAAAAAAACACATTTGGATAATTCGGAGTCGGAACTTGTACCAAACAAGTAGAAAAGAATTCACTATTAATTAATTTAGTTTTTTATACTTAAGCGATAATGAAAGATTGATAAGTTGGTACCCAACATTGCCTTATCTATGTCCATAAATATAGATAAAACAAATATTTGCAATGTTTTTGTTATCAGCAGGCGTGGACAAACACATTTAATAACTGTAGAAAATTTCAAGTTTGTGAGTAAATCGATTATGTAGAAATTCGGACGGACACGGAAGTCTCACCAATAGGGTACCGTTTTTTCTTTTTCAAAGTACGGAACCCTAAAAATTGGAATAAGATTTTTAGGTTTATTAATGTGAGTTCAATACTTCGATCCAACCGGACCGAAATGATATCTAATCTATGCAGTTTAATATACAGGGTGTTTCATAATATATGCGCAGGACTTCAGGATGTGATAGCTCGTCCAAAATTATGAAAAAAAGTGTTGCAAAACTTTCACCAATTAAGACTTAAAAAAAAAAATTCCCCACAAAACATAGCTTATTATGAGTAGAAAATGCTTACGAAAACTGTTTTCTGTACGATAAACGGTTCCGGAGATATTCGCAAAAAACGAATTTTTTTTTCAATTTCAACACCCCGTATCTCAAACAAAGTGCATTTTAGAGGGTAAGTTACGAGTCATTTTTTTCATATTTTTGGACGAGCTATCAGATCCTGAAGCCCTGAGCATATATTATGAAACACCCTGTATAAATTAAAAATTGTTCGATAACAAAATAATTAAATATATCAAATACAAGTAAGTTGATTGATTAGCAGTTAGTCGTATTTTTACTATTTAAGTAATAATACATTGCGAAATGTCTAAATTCAAATCTGAATTATATAAGTGTTGTACCAAAACACCTCGCGGTCAATTTATACAAGAAACATTTGATAAATTTGCAAAACGGTTTGTGTGGAGAAATGATGGAACTGATACACTGTTAGATGTAGGTTGTGGAATCGGAGATTTGACTCATAAATTTTTTATACCTCTGATGCCTTCAAATCATAAAAAATTTGTTGGATATGATATCTCGGCAGATATGGTAAAATATGCAAATGAAACATATGGATCGGAAAAAATTAAATTTGAAGTCGTTGATATCGTAAGTGATTTATCTCAGAAAATTGAAAAGATGGAGAAATTTGATCACGCTGTTTCTACATATGCACTTATGTGGGTATCAAATGTAAGGTATGTTCAAATTTCATTTCTGATTCTGATTTTTTTAACTAACCAATGCAAGAACATAATTTGTAGAAAAGCGATTTCAAATATCTCCAAAGTTTTGACAGAAAATGGAGATTTAATAATGGTTGTTGCTCCACGGCCATCATTGTTTGATTTTATTTATGAACAACTTGCATCACACAAATGGAAACCTGTGATATCGCAACATAAACCACTTTGGGATGCATCATACAATAGGGATATATATTTCAAAGAATTTAAATCTTATTTAACTGAGTCTGGGTTTAAAGAAATTGACATTGAGATAACAGCAAGATCATTTAACTTTGCCACAAACGAAGAATTTCGACGTAATTTGAAATTAGTTGTTAGATTTGTGATGTGACTTACTTAATTCTTGTTTTTTAATTTAGAATTTTTCTATGCTGTAAACCCTATTGATGATCTACTTTCCACGGATCAAAAGGAAGAAATGTTTGATGACTTTGTTAAATTTAATGTAAAGCTTTGTCGCAGGAAACCTTTAGATGATACGGTCGATGAATCGTTATGCATGCCATTTGAATTTTTATCTGGCTATGCTGGCAAACAAAAGATGAAATAATTTTTCATTTTATGTATTTTACGTGCACAAAATGTGATTGTCTCTCTCGATTGTCCCTCTCGAATTGAAATTCTGGAATAAAGTAAATTTTTTTCGATATATGTTATAGTTTTTTAGTGTTTTACGACCAACTAAATTTTAAGCATGTCGTAGCGGGTTTTATAATTTCTGACAAACGTAACATTGTCATCTATTTTCTCACTGATTTCGAGGGTAAGATTCTAACAAAGACTGAATTAAAATGTGTAATTTAAAAAGTAATAATAGAAAATTCTAGACTAGGGAGAAAGCATCCTGCCGGGGTTAAACTGCGCAACGGCACTACTCGTACCACTTTGTCTTTTCCTTGAACTTCAACTATTTTTCCTAGTGCCCAGGTTGATGGTTGTGACTTTTCTTCTAGAATGTGTCGCCATTTGGAACGACTATTACAAAAAAGCCGTCACATATTCCTGATGCTAATGGGACCAAATATGTTGCATGATCTGCTGGCCCAGTTGCCAACAAAACAATCGATTCTGTTTTATTGGACCGAAATCGGAGTCGGGGAGCAATGTCAATGGTTGGCCGACAATAAACTGTGCTAGCTTCAATGCATTTCTTGAGTCGACAACACACAAATGGGTAATTCAGAATTATTTCAATCTGAACCAGTTAGGTGGACATCTCTTCGAAATTCAGAAGTTAGGAACATACGGGGGGATAAAATGTCACTTCTTGTTGACGTCTAGAAAAAAATATTGATATTGTAGATATTGTAGTATATTGTAGTGAAACGCTGCTTCGTTGATTAACAACGAAGTGGCATAGCAGGCCCTATACCTAGCGAGATTTAGTTATAGCCCCTAACTAGCTGCAATCTGTGGAGACGAGTAAGAAATCCTGCTACTTCAGCACAAATAAACGATAGTACGCGTGTCACATGATAACATAAGCGGATAATGAAAGAAAAAAAAAGTGAACTGAGTAGACTCTGGCGACCCCCGTATATGAACAAACCGCGATCACCACGTCCAGTCCCCATATTTCTAATACACTCACACGCACACCCACACGCACACATACCCACACCAACACATATACTCACACACACATATACTCACACACGTATGCACTCATCCATGCCCATACGCACATTCACACCACCCCACTCATCAACTACTACATTCATAAGCTCATAGGCACACATCCAGAAATAATTAAGTCACAAGAATGGCTTTGAGGAATGACTAAATAAAGAAAGATGAAAAACCAGAATTTAACACTATAGTAATTCGTAAATATTTTTGTTTTATCGAGTCCTATTGGGTAGCCCAATGAGTAGGATTACCAATAAAGGTATCACTAAGATGTCTATGATCCTTAGCGCTTTCGAAAGGTCATATTTAATATTTTCAAAGCCTAATAAGCTTCATTACCTTTTTCATCAGTTTTCACATAAGCTAAACCGAAATCCAATAATTAAATCCAAAAAAAAAACAAATAAACCAAAGAAAAAACAAATCTTCATATCCCACATAGCGAATAAAGATAATTTACTTTTCACTATAATTTCCATTTAACTTAGTACGAAAAACTGATCTACGTTTTGTTAACTCGAATCCACGAGCGTAGATGATTTTATTTTATATTTCGAATTCCATGTTAGACATTAATCTGTTATCAAATAATAATTCGGTAATATCAGTTATGGATAAATGACTCCTGTCAATAAAAAAAAATCCCATTACTAGAAATATATTTGATTTATAGTAGAAAAATCTATACTCGCGACAAATGTATGCAACTGGGTCGTATTTATCTATGGCTTAGTTAAGTTTCATTCACACCCACATACGCACCCTAGGCATACATGCACACATTCATACATACCTACATACCCATTTAAAAAAAAAAAATATGACTAACCCCATAGTTAGTCCAGATCCCACTCCTCTCTCGTTCGTACCCCAATTAATAATTCATCCTTTTTTTTATTTTTAATTATATAACATGCATCGATGCAGGGAAGATGAATATATCCACACCAGTATTCACCGCCGCCCCCACGGTATTGGCACTCACAGTCGGCTAGTATTGATGGCTATTGGGCTTATGCTTCACAGCCAAATTTAACGATGTTGATGGATGAGATTGATGTAGTTAACCGGTATATCAATAAAGTCAATATAGAGGACTACGACAAGCAACGGTGATCCTACCAGCCCAGTGGATTCCCGCAACGTCACGTGAATGCTCAGAAGTAGGTGTATTATTGTTAAACTAGACCCTTCCAGAATTCCAGATCGATTCCAAGAAAATGATTAGGTTGGCGTTAATTGTATTGTATATTGCATGGTAAATGTCCGTTTGCAACAAGATTCGCGTTCGGCTCGTATAAATTGAAAATGTGAAACGAGCAACTCCCATGAAAGCAAGGTCATCACACATAAGGTTGATTATAATAATTGGTCAACCGGTTTCAACATACCAGGAAATAACCGTAAATTTAATTTTTTTGTTTGGCGAGATTTATACCATGCACTGTCGGACTTGAATTTCCTCGGTATCGGATATTAATTAGCCCCCACAACATCTAACGGGCTACGAAGCGTTGAAAGTTCACGATCTCTAGATTTATATGGTATATAACGGGGCTATGCACCGTTATGCCAGGAGTTATTAATTCACAAAGAAAACCCGACGTGGCCTTAAGCAAGAAAAAATTTCCAATCAAAAGACCCTTAGAGGACCATGGTGGTTTTCTACCAAGTTATAAAAATATTTTAGTAAGAATAATAATAATAAAAAAATTAAGAATACCTTAACCTATTATGATGAATGTTGTATTTGTCCAAAAAAAAGTTCTTCAATATACTTATTTCCGTTATCGTCGTTCGACTATGAAGAAGCGTTGATTTTCATAAAATGATTTTGTACTTTCCATAAATTCTCTAATAAATTCAACTCTGCATATTCGTGTAACCATATAGTTTTGATCCAAAATTGGCTTTCCAATAACCTACCAAAACTAACAGACGCTAATTTTATTTTGTGATACAGCCAAGCGCTTAACTTCCAGTTTATAACTCAATGGACGAATTTATAAATTGAATGTATGCCTGTAAACACATTCATGCTCGTCTGACGACCTTCTGTATTAACCGATGAAACGATGAATAACATATACGAGTATTATATTAAATTCACACAGTAATTGCGTTTATTTCAAATAATCAAAAAAAAGTTTAATTACACTCTTACATATATAACCAATGTTTTTTTGAATAACAAAATTTTAATTTTTTTGGTTATTTTTTCCTGGTTTTATCGAACAAGTTTAATTTTCACAAAAACAACATAAAAATATTTTTTTGTTTTATTTTAATCAAATGTAATAACAACATTTTCATTTAGCTTAACTTGATTCTGAGATCAAATTTTATTATGCATTTTTGGATTCAAGACGCGGGTAAATTTATTTCACATAAACCAATTTTAATAACTCACTATTTTTGATTTTTGAATATCACGCCGGACTTTAGAAAAATACCACTTTTCGATTCGATATTTAACCGCTAACCTTAATCAAAATGATTTTTGGTTATTCAACTACGAACATGTACCGATTAGTTTTATTTTATCGTAAAATATCATCCAAAAATCATAATCGAACCTTTTAGTTTAATTTAATTTTAAATTTTTCGTTTTCAAAATCCTAAACGAACTTATAATTTGATTTAATTATAAAATCATACTGCCCGAATTATGAAAAAATACATTCTATAAATATAATTTTAAACAAAGGAGTAGAAGCGAGATGGTTATTCAATAATTTTGTATACTTCTTTCTGTTGTTTTATTTACCAAAACAAAGGAATTTAATCGTTTTTTTTTAGAACGAGATCGTCAAACAATTATAAAAAAAAGAAGGATCAACAACATATAATTCGTGTTTGTTTTGGTTTCAGTTATTAAAAATTATATAAAGAAAATGAAATGACAATAAACTATAAAATACGATAAATCGTAGCATGTTAAATGAACAGATGGTAACCACTACTATTACAATTTCAAACATTTCAATAGGAGATTTTATCTGATAGTATCAACAAAAATAAAAAGAAAAATGCAATTACAACTATATGAGTTTTAGTTTTGTTTATTTATTACAGAGTTAAAGTAGAATATTTTGTTTATTAATTTAAGCAACGTGAATTGTGAGGGCCGTGCTAATGTATATTGACGTCATGTGTACTTGCTGAAGTTGAGTTTTAAGAACTATCAAGGAATACAAGAAATACTATTGATTAAATAACACGTCAGATTGTGGCATAACAGGTATCAATCGTTATATCATCAAAATTCACTAATGTTCGAAGAAATAAACACTACCAGAATTGGTTTTTTGATTTACTAACACTACTTTTATTTACAGACTGAGTTATTCAATGGAATTATCTATATACAGAATTAAGCATAATCTAATTGTTCACACAGAAAAAAAAACTAATTAATACGACGGGAGATCATGCACTCATCATACCCGTTTTTCTATCACTACGTTACGCATAAATATATTGTTTTATATCAATTTTCTCATCTCTCAACGAATGAGTAATATGGAATTTTATTTTTCTATTATTAATTGAATAAATTGTATTAGATTTTAAGTTACTAAATAAATTAATACCATTAGATTTGGATTTACTAACACTTTCGAAATACTAACAATTAATGTAAATTTTCTAACACTTACGATATAACTAACAGTTAATGTACTTACGAAATTTTTTATGTTTAACAAGGACAACCACAAACACATACAATTCTTTTTTTTGTTTAATTTTTCTAATTGCGTTAAAGCGTAACTAATTAAAATTCAATTTATTGAATTCACTTAATAAAACAATTTTCATTTTTTTTGTATTTAATTGCACTACGACAGATATTATTATTTTTCTATGATTTTAGTATTTTTGTTTACCGCGGTTTGTAGCTTCAGCTGTTTCATCTGTTTTTTTCTCTTTTTCACCGCCTGACAGCTATCATCTGCTCAAGTGATTTTAGAATCGTAGACTAAGAGGGAGAAGCCATCTGCCGGCATCTATTTATAGTATATTAGCGGCTGTGTACAAACAATAACCAAAACGATAAGTTTGTTTCTTGGGTATTTTCTTTCGTTAATTTTTATACCCACTAAAGAGTTTGCACAACTAACTCATATCAAAATTAGAAAAGATTAATGGAAAAAATTGATCACGCAAAGAATGTAAGAAAATATATTGGAAAAGGGCGAAAACAACTACGTAAGTTTTTGCTAGTGTAAATTTAATGCGTGTAGGAAAATAGTGCGGCTTCAAATCATGAAGATTGAATAACAGCTTCATTACAATATTAGTTGGCTGTGTTTTACCGATTTGTTCAGTTTTTGAATTTCCAAAAACTCATTCCTAACACCAACGAAATTTGTATCATTGTCGCTGTACGCTATAAGCCCTGTGTTGACTTTACCATTAATCCTTTCCTTGGAAATTTTAATATTTTCTGACATCGTTCGTTCGTTAACATTTGTATGGTAACATTCATGGTAACATTTTTATAATTGACTTGTAATTCTAGCATCATTCTATTCAGAAAAAATGAAAATTTAACCCCCACTTTTTTTGAAATTTCTTATCATTTTAGGCCAACGATTCTAAACAAAGAAAAGAAATGACGGTATGTTTGCCCGTCGACCGGCCGAAACAACCAACGAAAACTTAAAAGCGAATTCAAATTTTTTTTCTAAAGTTATGTTTCGTATTTTTTTTTTAATAAAATGTGTTGTGTAATAGGGTTTAGAATATGTGTCACAACAACACATAAATACCTTTTAAGACCTAGGTCTAGACCTGGGTCCCACAACAACTAGCGTTCTAAGGTGTAGATTAACGCTTTTTTTAAACATCTGTGGGTTGAAGCCACCTGAGACTAAGTGTTCCGGCAAACTATTCCATTTGTACGCAGTTCGGACAAAGAAGTCTCTCTGCGATCTGGCAGTATGACAGCGCGGGATCTTTACCGTTTCACTGGTTGCGGCAGCCGATTGCCGAGTGGAACGGGGGTAAGAATAAGTTTGAGGCATGATGCCGCTGATTTCATCTGAGCACTGCTGATGACGATATTTGTAAAAAACAACGAGGTCAGCAACAGTGCGACGATGTTGTAGGGAATCAAGTTTTGATGTCAAAGTTCGATCACCCACAATTCGTATAGCTCGCTTTTGAACAGAGTCCAAGAGGGCCAAGATGGAAACAGAGGCAGCACCCCAAACTTGATAGCAGTACTCCATACAGGGACGAATATAGGACTTATAAACATGGAGCAATTGGTATGGAGTAAAAAATTTTTTGCATCTATTAAGGAGGCCGAGTTTTTTAGACGCGCTTTTTGCCATCGCCATTACATGATCGTTCCAGAGTAGGTCATTTGAAACTGTGACACCCAATAAACGAATGTTTTTACATTCACCTATTGGTTCATCACACATACTAAATAAAATATCTTTGGGGAACTCGGTCTTTAATCTGGAAACAATCAACAGCTGTGTTTTGGTGGAGTTGAAATTGACAAGGTTTTGGTCACCCCAGTCGGCGACTTTATTCAGGTCTTTGTTCAAGTATGGCAGCGTCTTTCCGAGCAGGATTAATTCGTTCGTGCATTTTACCTTTTGAAGGAAGGGGCTCGAACGACTTGTGCACAGTACTATCATCTGCAAAACTATTTATTGGATTGCTGGTGATTTTCAACAATTCGTTGATATAAATCAAAAATAGGGTTGGGGACAATACTGAGCCTTGGGGTACACCAGCGTTAATTAGTTTAGACTCAGAAGAAAATCCGTCTAAGGTTACCGAAATGTATCGGTTGGATAGAAAATTTTGAATCAGCTTCACAACATTGGGATGAAAACCGTACGCAACGAGCTTGTTGATTAAGTTGGCATGCCAGACTCGATCGAATGCCTTGGATATGTCTAAAGCGATAACGTATGTTTCACCACCTTTATCAAGTATGCTATTCTAACAATGCGCTACATAGTTTAATAGATCGGTAGTTGATCTTTTGTTTCGAAAACCATATTGGCTGTCGGATATCAAATGATTTTCTTCCAGAAATTTTGAAATATGTGTATTAATATAATGCTCATAGACTTTGGATAGGACCGATAGTAAAGCTATTGGCCTATAATTTGAGATATCGGGTTTTGGTCCCTTTTTGGGGACGTCCTGGACATTTGCCAACTTCCAGCACGAGGGAAATATACCAGATTTGTAGGATTGGTAGAATATTTTAGTTAAAGTTGGTGCAAGTTCTTTGGAAAAGGTTTTTAAAATAATGGGTGGAATATTGTCCATTCCTGATGCTTTGTTGATGTTTAACCCCTTTAAAAGTTTAGCTACTATTTTGGGTTTGAAGTGAAGTTCATTCATATTAACTCCTGAAGACTGGATTTGGGGTATTTCTTTAGGAGTTTCCAAAACAGTGGAGTTCAGAGCAAAGCGTTCAGCGAACAAGTTAGCTTTTCTTGCGGGATCATTGACGATTAAATCACCATCAATAATAGGGGGAATAGGAGATTTTGTACCAGAATTTAAAGAATTGATGGCACTGTAGAAACTCTTGTCAGAAACAGACATAGACGTAAGTTTTGAGGCTTTCGCTCTGTTAACTTCGGACTTTTCGTTTGAGAAAATCTGATTAGATATTTTGTTGGCCTTTAGATATTGAGATCGATTAGTGGAAGTTTTGTTATGAATCCAAATATTAAATGATCTACGTTTGTTTCTAAGAGCCGTTTTGGCAGCTTTCGAATACAAGTATTTTTGTTTGGGTTTTACTATGGAGAAAGGGACAAATTTATTGATAGCAAATTGGATGGTTTCTGTAAAGTTTTGAGCAGAAACATTTACATTGTCAGTGTAAAAACAATGACGGTCGAAAGGGAACCATGGAAAAAATTTTGAAGACTACTCTTATCCGTTTTTGAGTAGTGAAATATTTTACGGGGTTTGGGAGCTGTAGTCTTAAGTAAATCAGTTTTGATAACTGATGAGATTAAATAATGATCAGAATTTCCAATACTACCTTTCGCGACATCGAGACTCGTAATATCTGGCATTGTGGTAAGATAGAGATCTAAAAGAAAACTATTATCACCGCCATTACGGGGAGTGAAAATCGGGTTTTTAACAATTTGGAATAGGCCCTGAGACGCGGCAAAAATGTCTGCCAGTTTTCCACTATTGTCAACATCGTCGGTCGATTTGGAGAATTCCAACCATGATTTGTTGTGGACGTTGAAGTCACCGGTAACGATAACTTCACAATTAGGGGACTTTGCTCTAATCTCGTCCACAATTTTTGTCAGTATATTAAAAAAGTTTGGGTTACGTTTGTTGGGGGACCGGTATAAAGCTATTGTAAAAAAAGTAATTTCTGGAAGACAAATCTTTAAAACCATTGTATTGAAGCCGTCACCGTGTAGTTCAAAATTTGGAAAGCGCGTGTACGCAACACTCTCATGAATGAATGCGCATACGCCCTGATGGAGTTTGAAAGCTGATTCGAGCCTATATTTGGAATTAAGCGATTCTATAAAGAGAAAATTTTCAGAAACTTGTGTTTCTGTAAGGAATAGAATGTTCGGTTTGTCGTGCTCAAGATGATGTTGCCCGTGGTCATAGTTAGCGTTCAATCCGCAGATGTTTTGAACATGTATTTTAAAATTTTTTATTGATTCATATATGTTTTGTCCCTGCAAATTCCGTGGACGTGCCGCTTTATGGGCGGGTGGATTGCGCAAATTTGCTTTACCACTTGTATTAACGATAAGAGCCGGAAAGATGATTGTACGGGAAGTGTGAAGGTCCTTCAGAAAATCCATTTTTTAAAGTCAAGTAGTGGTCATGAGAAAGGGTAAAAACACCATTAAAACCCCGGTCAAGTGGACGGTCATTTGAAAGAGCACTTGATTTTAGAAACAATATTTTCTTTAGAATCTTGCAATGCATAGTTTTTGAATTATGTACTATCAGAAAAGTGCAACTTTTGTATGCCCCCATACGTTTCGACGTTGATTGACAGGAAGTTTTGCAAATTTTTATTATAGCGAAGTTTCAAATAATTATATTTTGACCCAAAGAGTGCTTTTTTGACCCAAATGAGGGGGGTGTATTTTGGAGGAACTCATAATATAAGAAACATTGCATGGATACATGGAATGGTTTTCTGGACTAATAGGACCAGTTGGGTTGAAAAATATCAGGGTGTGTTAGATTAAATGACATTTTTTCACAAACGTTGTAATTATTGAAAGGAAACATTTAACCAAAATGGATCAATTTTCTAATAAAAACCCTTAACACTGAAGCCTTGATATCTCAGAGCCTTGAGATTTAAGCCCTCATATATTTTACTATAAAGTTTAACCACAAACTAAGTTTTTATCGTAATGTATTCGCGGATAAATCTTAACCATTATATACTGTTCGTAATAGTCCAGGCATAATCCTAATTGATACAGATTGGCAAATATTTACATTTAAAAAATATTGTTAACGAAAACGCGAGCTAGTACAACTAGCTATTTTTTTAATAGAAGGTGACGTTTTATGTTTATTGTTAGCTTATGAATGTATTGTAAGTTTGATTTTTAATAAATTAAATCCTATTCATCTAGAAAATAGTTAGAGATAGTAGTTCTCAAATATTTATATTAGAACAACAACTAACCTAATGTTGTTCTGATTTCTAGCAAATTATTTTAGTTTATGTTAATGTTCAAAGTGGTTTGCATTGGACATCATAAAAATAATCTTTCAATTTCTAGTGACTAAGTGTTGGAAATGTTTAAGTATAAAGTTGAGTTATATAAAAGCTGTCCAATGGGATATCGAGCTAAATTGATTCAAGAAGCATTTGATCGTTTTAAAAAAGTGTATTTTTGGAAAAAAGATGGATCGGACTCTTTGTTAGATGTAGGATGTGGACCCGGTGATATAACGCCTGGTTTTCTGGTCCCATTTATGTCATCAAATTATAAAAAGATTGTTGGATATGATATTGTTCCAGAAATAGTCGAATATGCCAATCAAACGTATGGATCGGAAAAAATTAAATTCGAATTAGTTGATATCGTAAGTGATTTATCTCAAAAAATTGAAAAAATGGAAAAATTTGACTATGCAACATCTTTTTTCGCACTAATGGTGGTGTCCAATTTGAGGTTGGTCATAGACTTAATTAAACTTTGTTCGTTACTAGTGAATTTAACTTATAGAAAGGCAATTTCCAATATCTCTAAGATGCTAACAGAAGATGGTCATCTTATATTAGTTACAGCACCTCGTCCAGCCATCTTCGATTTTATTGAAAAACAAATAAAAACAACAAAATGGGGAGATTTTGTAACAAAAAATGAACCTATTTGGCAACCAGTATACAATCGCAAAGCGTATGAAAATGAATTTAAGTTTTATTTGACCGAATCTGGCTTTAAAAATATCGATATTGAATTAAAGACAAGGGCTCTTAATCTTGATACAAGAGAAGAATTTAAACGTAAAACAAAATTTTTTGATTTAAATCTGTCATGTTTGTTATTATCTTAATTTTTTAGAACTCTTCAACGCTGTAAATCCGATGAATATGAGTGAGAATCTTTCCAATGATCGACAGGAAGAAATGTTCGATGAATTTGTTGAGTTTAACACAAATCTTAATAAAACAAATTATTTTGATGAAATTATAGATCCATCTTTATGTATGCAATCTGAAATTCTAATTGGTTTTGCCAGTAAAAAAAGCATACATAATTAATTGCTTTACTTTGCTTGATTTTGGTGTTCTACATCAACAACAGCTTTAAAATTTACGCCAGACATGTTTAGTATTAAATATAATAAATTACAAATATAACATCTATCCGAAATATCCGAAGATACCAAGTTAACTTGTGAGTTTGGTTATAAATTAAGGTTTCTTGAGAAATGTATGAACGATAATGGTGAAAGAGTGCTAAAAACAAATATTATGGTTGCGTAATATTTTAATGCGAACTGCTCAGAAACGATATTTGATATCTTTGCGTTGTGTGTGAACAATTTATTTAGCAACTTTATTTAATGAACTTTAAAATTTCTATATAACGATAACCTAATCGATAACCTTTTTCAAAATGACTTTTATAAAATATAAGAAGAATTGATTATTTCCTTTACTCAAGAACTTGAACTAGAATTATAATTCATGCAACTAGTGCAAAAAAATATATATTTATCCTCCCGACACCTATAAATATAGGTTTATTTCTAACCATAGTTGTGTGCGTTTTTAGGCTTAATAGAATAAAATAAACAGCTGTTAGTTTTATATTTATTTATAAAACAATTGATTTGATTGTATTGAGCTTTGAAATAAATTTAAACTAATGCGCATGTTCTTCTCTCGAATATAAAAAAAGGCATTAGCTGCTATGATTAAATTTATTTTAATTTTCACTGTGAAAAAGATTATCTATTTTACGATTGTTTTTTGGTTTCTCATTATTATAAAATTTGATGTCTTTCATTTTATCTCATTTCATTTTCAAAATACCAAACAATTAATTAAGTATCGAAATTGAATCAAATTTATTTAATTGGTTGGAATACATTATACAAAAAATACAATAAAATTCAGTGTTTTTTTAATATTTGTTTTACTTGTTTTTTCTATGAATTTTAAAATAATTCAATTTAAATTAATACAGATTACTCTGTCGAAAAAATAAAACGTTGTATTTTTTACAAAAAGTGTTTACAATTTTATTACAACAAGTGTCACGTTTGATATGAAATTGATAACCGAAGTCAAGTTCAATGAGCATTTTAGCACGTGTTGTATACAACATTTTTTCTATGATAATGCAAAACGACTTCAATTGTTTACGAGATAACATTAACTGAAATTAGAAAGTAAACATTGACAGTGATGTCGATTAAAATATATAATAAGTTTTTGATTTTGTAATTATTTATCTTTGTTGGGTAAACAAATTATTTTTTCTTAAATTATTGAAATAAAATCGTTCTTTAACATTTGTTCCTCCAGTTAAATTTGTATTAGTGTGCAATAAAGACTTTGGCCCCCTAATTTGGGTATGAATAAGGCATTATTACACTTAATGTTAAAAAGATTTGTTCTTTTAAAAGAAAATTTGCATTTTTTTAAATGAATGTTAAATATCTCAAGAATATGAATATTGTGTTAAAATTTGTAATCGTTCGGAACAAAATTACTGGAGTTTGGACTCACAAGAAATTTAGAATAATTGAAAAACAATCATGCGTGCCTTAAAGCATCACCCAGTTTTTCCAGAAGGAAGAACTGCTATGCTACAACTCTCCCTATCTCAACTACGTTAATAAATCATTTTAACAATATTAGGATAAGTGGTCGGGGGGCCTCTCGAACACTTGTTGTTTATTGTTTCAATGTTTGTTGGGAGCATACAACATTAGTTCGTGAATGAATTTTGATGACACTTTGGAAAAAGATGTAAATATGTATGGCAAGGAACTGATTAGTTTTTTAACGATAGTGAAAAAAGTGATAGGGGGTCCTCCGAGCTCCTGGTATTTTGGAAGCTCAAAAACATCTGTATCTGATAATCGAAGTGGATGAAACTTGGTACATAAACATTTAATATGGTTCACAACAATTCTGCATCTCAACTTCCGGTTTGTCATTTCCGTTTAAATTTTTTTTTACCTTTTCTCGTACATTAGAATTTATGTTTGTTGGATACTACTGCTTTCTTTAATATTTTTATAATTAGAACTATGCGAAATCTATAACATTGGTTAGCTTTTAATTAAAGTATTTGATGGATATTAGTCATTACTCATTATATATCCAGAACCCTATGTTTCCAGAGCTGTGGGGAAGTCAGCCTATGGATCAGCGTCGCAATATTTTTTTAGCAAAATATATACCGAACACGCGTAAGTTCCTTGAATTCGAATCTATTTAAAAAATCTTCATTTTAATTTTCACAAGTGTATTTTCCAAGAAGGAAAAACTAATTTTCAAAACAAAACAAATATTTTTTGTAGCTTGGAAAAATATAGAAAATTCAATTAAATAAACTTTCGAATGAATATTTTTTGTTTGTTTACATTTCTAAAGACTTTCAGAATTTTATTTACAAAAGTTTATTGAAAAAAAGTAAAAATTTTGTTTTTCAATAAGTTTAAAATGTTAATTTAAACTTTTATATTGTTTTTGTTGTTGTCGGTCTTTTAAACAAAGTGTATGAAAATTATATTGAACTTAATTCGATTTTCGGTATATTTTATATAAAACTAGTGGTGCTATGATCTTAGGGGTCACGCAAAGAACTTCTCCGTATATTCTCATTCTATGAGATAATAAGTGGTAAAAGAATATTATATTCTAAGATTCTTAGGCTCGCTAATTATGAATCTAATATCAAATTTTTAAAATCAAAATGGCAGATCAAATATGGCGGTCAACTTTTCAAAAATCGCTCAATTAAAAAATACATCGCATTAAGTGACATTCGAAAAGTTAACCATTCGATTCGCCGTTTTGCTTTTTGAAAACCTGACATCAGATTCGTACTCACCGAGGTTAAGAACCTAAGAGATGTCGATTAGTTATTTTAATAAAATCTGAAACCGAGCTAAAACCGAATAAGTTAAACGCTAAATAGTAAATTCGTATATTATCAATATTCAAACTATGAATTTTTTTCTCGATAACGGTAGATTATGCATGTATTTATATTTTTTAAATTTTAAAATTGAATGATTTTTAAAAAGTTGGCCGACATATTTGATCCGCCATTTTGTTTTAAAAAAATTTGACATAAAATTCGTGATCAGAGACCCTAACAATCTTAGAATATAATCTTCTTTTACCGTTTATTATCTTATAGAATGAGAAAATCCGCTAAACCCACATCTTTTCCCCGTTGGGTTTTCTTTTTTGGGGCCAGTTTTTGGTGGCTGCCCATCAAAAAACAAAAGTTAAACGAAAGTAGACAAATGAGAGAAAAAATTAAAAACAAAATTGAAAAAAATTCAAGCCATATTTCTCGAAATCCCGATTTTAAAGTTTTAACCCTTAAAATAAGGGTGAAAACTACCCCCAAAAATTTTAAAAATATTTTTATCGTAATCTATGGAAAAAATTCTAACAAAATCATATTTTTTTCCGTCGCACCCATTTTCTACAAAATTCACAAGTTTGTGGTCGAGCCAAAAAACCGCTTCGCTCGTTCCGTAAACTTCATCCTCGTGAAGAATTCCCATCATTCTAAGCTCATACAAGAGAATTTCCAGTCTATTACCTCTATTTTGGATTCCTGTAACGCCTGTTCGTTATAAATATTACATAAACAAACAAAACATAATAATTTAAGCCATTGTCAACAAGTAGAAAATTCAATTTATCAAATCTTTGTAAGTCTATAATAACGAGCAAAATAACATAGAAAATAAATTTGCAGAGCATTACAAAAAAATTCAATTTTCATTGTTCAACTTTGTTTTTTACATTCTCTATAAAGAAATTTTCTTTATGAGCTTTTTCACGTCCTCGATTTTATCAACTGGAAAATTATGAAAAACATAAAAAATTAGTTTTTTGTTGTTTTCAATTTAATTTCTACGTTAATAGATTGTCGTTTTTTTTTCCTTAAGCAAATTGAAATGAAAAGTTTTTAGAAATATAAATGCTGTTAAATGACGTCAACAGTAAACGAACAACAACATGTTTTAATAATCGAGCTTTAAAAAAAATACGGGTGGGTATTGTTGAAACGAAAAAGTTAATTTGAATATGTTTATAGAATAAAAAAATAAATAATTAAATTCAATACTTGAAATCCGTGCTTTCTTTTCACACCTATTATGAGTTTTAGGTATTTCACAAGCGTTGGAGAAAACCAACCAAATAAGTTAAACGTTGTTCTTATTGACAAACTTTTAGCTGTTTTAATAATTCCAAAGAGCAATTTGCTATGGGATAGTCTCCATAAAACAATTTTGAAAAATATGCGTGAATTGTGCATTAATTATAATGCATGTTACAAAACCCCCGTGCTCAAAATTGTGGATTATACATGTCACGCACATGATGTGCACCTTGCCGTGCACATGTCGTAAAACGTCTTAGCACATGACTGGTTTCATTTTAATTTTTATGAGGTAATATGACATTCGTAATAATAAATTGATGAATTTTATTCTGTTACTTCGGTCTGAAAGACCTAAGTATTACATTCATGAGCTTAAAGTAAAATTCTTACCCCCACTTTTTTTGGCATTTCTCGACGTTTTAGGACCTACCGATTCTAAAAAAGCAAAATAAAATGTATGTCTGTCTGACGGCCAACCGTCCGGCCGTCACAACCGATGAAATCTAGAAAACGGCTGAAGGGATTTTAAAAATTTTGGTTTCCAAAAATAGGTACACTCAATGGTAAGAGCCGAAAGGACGATGTGTTCGATAACTACACCGGAAGTGTGTCAAAAAATCGTCAAGTGTGTGAAAACAAGGAAATATGCATTTTTTGCTTAAAAAACGTTCATTTTAAGTGATTACGAGTAGGAAAATTAAATTTGGAGCAATCTTGATGTTCGGGATTGGTATGTGAGATCAAAAACTAGATTATTGCATTATAAGTTTGTCAAAAATATGTTGTCAAGTGTGTCAAAAGAAAGATTTTTATTTATTTCTTTACCTAATTTTTTGAAAAAATAAAATTAACTATTTGTACGACATGAAATTTTATAATTGATATTGAGAATTATAAGTTTGTCAAAAAAATAATTTTAAGTGTGTCAAAAGAATGATTTTCATTTATTTTTTTAGAAAAAAATAAAATTAGTTATTTGTATGAAATGAAATGTATGATGAACATGAAATTATTATTATTGAGAATTTTATTGCACTATAAGTTTGTCAAAAAAATATTGTCAAGTGTGTCAAAAAAATGATTTCATTTATTTTTTAGATAATTTTTTGGAAAAAAAAATTTAGCTTTTTATTTACGTAAATATAATTGAACATGGAAATTTTTGAATTTGTTTAGTTTTTGAAATATTTTTGGAATTTTGGAAAAGGTTCAATTTTTGATTTTGTAAGAAGTTTTGGAACAATTTTAGAATTTTGAAAAATTTTAAATTTTTGATCTTATTATAATTTTTATAATTTTGAAAAAAGTTTCAATTTTTAATTTTATTATAATTTTTGTGGTCGAGCCAAAAAACCGCTTCGCTCGTTCCGTAAACTTCATCCTCGTGAAGAATTCCCATCATTCTAAGCTCATACAAGAGAATTTCCAGTCTATTACCTCTATTTTGGATTCCTGTAACGCCTGTTCGTTATAAATATTACATAAACAAACAAAACATAATAATTTAAGCCATTGTCAACAAGTAGAAAATTCAATTTATCAAATCTTTGTAAGTCTATAATAACGAGCAAAATAACATAGAAAATAAATTTGCAGAGCATTACAAAAAAATTCAATTTTCATTGTTCAACTTTGTTTTTTACATTCTCTATAAAGAAATTTTCTTTATGAGCTTTTTCACGTCCTCGATTTTATCAACTGGAAAATTATGAAAAACATAAAAAATTAGTTTTTTGTTGTTTTCAATTTAATTTCTACGTTAATAGATTGTCGTTTTTTTTTCCTTAAGCAAATTGAAATGAAAAGTTTTTAGAAATATAAATGCTGTTAAATGACGTCAACAGTAAACGAACAACAACATGTTTTAATAATCGAGCTTTAAAAAAAATACGGGTGGGTATTGTTGAAACGAAAAAGTTAATTTGAATATGTTTATAGAATAAAAAAATAAATAATTAAATTCAATACTTGAAATCCGTGCTTTCTTTTCACACCTATTATGAGTTTTAGGTATTTCACAAGCGTTGGAGAAAACCAACCAAATAAGTTAAACGTTGTTCTTATTGACAAACTTTTAGCTGTTTTAATAATTCCAAAGAGCAATTTGCTATGGGATAGTCTCCATAAAACAATTTTGAAAAATATGCGTGAATTGTGCATTAATTATAATGCATGTTACAAAACCCCCGTGCTCAAAATTGTGGATTATACATGTCACGCACATGATGTGCACCTTGCCGTGCACATGTCGTAAAACGTCTTAGCACATGACTGGTTTCATTTTAATTTTTATGAGGTAATATGACATTCGTAATAATAAATTGATGAATTTTATTCTGTTACTTCGGTCTGAAAGACCTAAGTATTACATTCATGAGCTTAAAGTAAAATTCTTACCCCCACTTTTTTTGGCATTTCTCGACGTTTTAGGACCTACCGATTCTAAAAAAGCAAAATAAAATGTATGTCTGTCTGACGGCCAACCGTCCGGCCGTCACAACCGATGAAATCTAGAAAACGGCTGAAGGGATTTTAAAAATTTTGGTTTCCAAAAATAGGTACACTCAATGGTAAGAGCCGAAAGGACGATGTGTTCGATAACTACACCGGAAGTGTGTCAAAAAATCGTCAAGTGTGTGAAAACAAGGAAATATGCATTTTTTGCTTAAAAAACGTTCATTTTAAGTGATTACGAGTAGGAAAATTAAATTTGGAGCAATCTTGATGTTCGGGATTGGTATGTGAGATCAAAAACTAGATTATTGCATTATAAGTTTGTCAAAAATATGTTGTCAAGTGTGTCAAAAGAAAGATTTTTATTTATTTCTTTACCTAATTTTTTGAAAAAATAAAATTAACTATTTGTACGACATGAAATTTTATAATTGATATTGAGAATTATAAGTTTGTCAAAAAAATAATTTTAAGTGTGTCAAAAGAATGATTTTCATTTATTTTTTTAGAAAAAAATAAAATTAGTTATTTGTATGAAATGAAATGTATGATGAACATGAAATTATTATTATTGAGAATTTTATTGCACTATAAGTTTGTCAAAAAAATATTGTCAAGTGTGTCAAAAAAATGATTTCATTTATTTTTTAGATAATTTTTTGGAAAAAAAAATTTAGCTTTTTATTTACGTAAATATAATTGAACATGGAAATTTTTGAATTTGTTTAGTTTTTGAAATATTTTTGGAATTTTGGAAAAGGTTCAATTTTTGATTTTGTAAGAAGTTTTGGAACAATTTTAGAATTTTGAAAAATTTTAAATTTTTGATCTTATTATAATTTTTATAATTTTGAAAAAAGTTTCAATTTTTAATTTTATTATAATTTTTGCAATATTTTTAGAGTTTTCGAAAAGGTTTCAATTTTTGAATTTTTAAGAATTTTTGGAATATTATTAGAATTTAGAAAAAGTTTAAATATTTGATTTTATTTTAATTTTTGGAATATTTTTAGAATTTTGATTTTGAATTTTATATATATTTTTAGAATTTTGAAAAAAGTTTCAATTTTTGATTTTGTAAGAATTTTTGGAATATTTTTAGAATTTTGAAAAATTTTAAATTTTTGATTTTATTCTAATTTTTATAATTATAGAAAAAGTTACAATTTTTGATTTTGTTATAATTTATCCAATATTATTAGAGTTTTTGAAAAAAGTTTTAATCTTTGATTTTGTAATAATTTTTGAAATATTTTTAGAATTTTTTTTAAAAAAACTTTGAATTTTTGATTTAATTTAATTTTTACAATATTTTTGGAATTTTGAAAGAAATATGAATTTGTGATTTTGTAATATTTTCTCGAAATGCTAAATGGAGAGGTTTTGATTAGTTTGCTGATTGTATAATCTTTTCACTAAATTATGTTAATTTATGATCTGTTATAATTTTACGACAACGTATTGATGTTTCGTGTTAGTTTTGTAACACATATCTAAACAGAGATAGAAAAATACATGTACCTTAACAAAAAGTTATGTTTGATATACATCGCTGCCCAAAACTAAAAATCATGTCCTCATAAAAGTTGTTTGCTGAAAACTATATTAAAATCCTTAACCCAGACCGAAGTCTTGATATCTCAGAGCTGTGAGATTTCAGCCCCTTCATATTTTTCATCTAAAATTATGTGCAAAAGAAATTTTTATGTGAAGGTAATAAAAACTTACAAAAAAACGGGCACTTTAAATAATTAATTTTAGTGATTCAAAAAATTATTATTTATATTTAATATTTTTTATTTGTCATTTATCATGTTGGCTCTCGTAAGTAAGCATTTGTCCTTTATGGGTTAATATCAAGTGGAGCGTAAGTATATCGATGACACTTTTGCTACGTTTATGGTCACACTATACTTCTATAAATGAGCTTCGTTTTTTGTTTTTGTAAAAAAAATGTTCATCAAAGTTATAACAATATGCCAAGGTGGTGAATTTAAGGGTGGTGAATTGTAGAATTTTACACCAAGTGATATCCGAATTATATTTCTAGATTCCATTCCTAGAATCAATCAAACCATCGAGTCTTTGACGTTTTTCCTAAAATCCAAATCAAAATCAATTCGTTTTTACATGAAAATACAACTCAAATTGCATCAACCCACTCACATTCAATCGAATTAAATCTAATTTGAAATCCATTTTATGGAATTTTTTTGTTTAGATTTATTTATGTTTCTTTTACTCAATCCTCAATAATAAAAATTCTGAATTTATTCTCATTGACAAAAAAATCAATGGCAATATCTAGGTATAATTTGTTGTATATTCGTATACCTTTTAGACGTACTTCAATATAAATATTGATGATATACATTTTCTTGAGATAATTCTATTGATTGTCATTTATATCCGATTTATTTTGTTTATTTTATCATGTTATTGCTTTCTTTGAAGATATTTAAAGAAACAAAAAGGTGTTTTGTTTGGTTTGTTTACAATTTGTTTGAAATTTGTAAGTTTAAGATTTTTGTTTGATGTAAGATTTTATTCTGTATTTAAGATCATAAAGAAATAATTCAAATTCAATCTAAATTCAATCAGACAAATCATCAAACGGTTTGATAGGACACAGACCAATGAGTATCGTTGTAAATGCCTTGCGTTTATTTCCACGCTGATGTGTAGATGTTATATGAAAAATACCCTTTTTTTATTTATCAAATTTTATTTTTATTAAATTTGAATTTTATATTTCTTTTTTTTTTGTACACGTTTGTTTGAGATGAAACGCAATTGATTTGATCTTATATAATACAAAAATCAACCTTTCAAAATCAATAAAACTTTAGATTCTTGTATGAGCTTAGAATGGTGGCAATTCTTCACGAGGATGAAGTTTCAAGGAATGAGCGAATCATCCGAGTGAAGAATTGCCATCATCCTATGCGAATACAAGATGCTATTTTATCCACGACTGCAAAATATTTTGAATAATTTTCATTTTGCCTGCTAAAGTTTTTATCAGCCTAATGAAACACACCATAGGTATCATAGAAAAACAAAACCATAGATATCATACAAAAAACAAAATCAAATCTTTACATTTTTAGGGTTCCGTTTTTTATACGGAACACTAAAGGTGAGAGTAAAACGAGTTTTAGGTAGATTTCATATAAAAATCTACCTATTGCAATGGGCTTCATCTCGGAATTTCGGAACAATTTTTGTGCCAAACGACTATATATGATAAGCGGAGACAAAAAAACAAAAAAAAAAAAATTTATATATATATATATATATATATATATATATATATATATATATATATATATATATATATATATATATATATATATATATATATATATATATATATATATATATATATAAACGATATGAGATATAACGAAAACGACCGGCACTCTCACGGTCGCATTTGTTGAGGTAGATCAAAAAACTTTTCTGTACTTGTGTGTTTTAATAATATCTTGGACAAGTTCGTGAATCAGCAAAATCCGACACGTGGTTAAGAAACTAGAGGCTTTTTTCGGAAAAAAATTGATTTTTTTAAACCGTTATAACGGCCGTTTGGATACTAATATTTCAAAAAATTTAACAAATTTAGAATCTTTGGAATCTTTTTTATCAATTTGTTTTAAAACTAGACCTCTGCAGTTAGAGGTTCCTGAGTGAGCGGCTCCAACAAAAAACTTTGCAAAAAAAAATTTTTTTTTGAAACAACCGGCACTCTCACGGTCGCATTTATAAGGCCAGATCAAAAAACCTTTTCTAGAAATGTGCGTTTTGTTAATATCTTGGACAAGTTCGTAAATCAGCCCAATCCAACTCATGGTTAAGAAACTAGAGGCTTTATACTAGAAAAAAACTCTGTTTTTTAGATCCGTTATAACGGCCGTTTGGATTCTAATATTTTTAAAAACTTCATAAATTTAGAATCTTTGAAACCTTTCTAATGAGTTTCTTTCAAAAAAAAGACCTCTGCAGTTGGAGGTTTCTGAGTGAGCGGCTCCAACAAAAAAGCTTGTAAAACACAAAATGCGTTTGAATCAACCGGCGCTCTCACGGTTGCAGTTGTGGAGCCAGATAAAAAAACCTTTCTTAAAAATGTGTGTTTTATTAATATCTTGGACAAGTTCGTAAATCAGAAAAATGTGACACATGGTTAAGGAACTATAGGCTTTATACTATAAAAAAAAGTGTTTTTTTTAATCCGTTATAACGGCCGTTTGGATACTAATATTTTTAAAAACTTCATAAATTTAGAATCTGTGGAAACATTTTAATCCGTTTCTTATAAATATAAACCTCTGCAGTTAGAGGTTTTTGACTTGTTGGCTTCAACAAAAAAGTTTGCAACAATCCCCAACTATAATTTCCAAAAACCTTATAACAGTCAATGTCAACCTTATAACAGTCAAAAAATAAAAGATTTGAATAGAAGAAATTAATTTTTTAAGAAATATACTAATTTTTCTTAGAAATAAACTATTTTGATATTTTGCAGTAATTGCACGACATATGATATAGAGTAGGTTTGTGTCATAAATTGTCACACACATGTTCTGTGGTAGATTTGATATTTGTTTGTTGCAAAATTGGATAGATATAATTTTGCTTGTAGGTAGCTAATTTTCTTTTTAAAATTTGTTCGATATCTGTTTGAAATTAGTTTGTTTTGTTTAAACTAATCTGATACATCAGATTCTACTGGCACACAAAACTGTCTGATCTCGAAATCTACCTATTTCTAGCGGATATACGTGCCGCTTGGACTTTTTCACATTATATCGATTATCTCGTAAACTATAAATGCTATGGACCTGAAATTTGAAGTGCGTATAAAACTAACCTATCCCCATAAGATGACAGATACAAATAAAACCAAAGTTGTATTCGTTTGGTTTACAGGGTTACGGTGAGACCTTTGAGAAGATACATTTTCTTATAGATTCAAGTAGGGGCTCATATAAAAGAGCTTCATTTCAGTATTCCTTAAAAGTTTATTTTGGAATTTTACACCTCACCATTTTTTTGTATAATTTTGAATAATGACGTTTTCTGCGTGCTTTCTTACGTCGATTATCTCCGAACCTAACTGATCGAAAATCTTCAAGTTTCGTGGGAATGATAGAAAAATTAGTAACTTTATATGGAAAATATAAGAAAGTATCACATACTCATAATTATATTTAGTAAGGGGCGGAAATAAGGAGGGGTTAAAAAACTATTTAAAACGTGGTGAAGTGGAGTTTCTCCACTTTCACGAATGTATCCCTAGAAAATAGAAGGAATTAAATTGGTTTGGATATTATAAAACTATAAATCAAATGCGTATATGAAATTGGTTTATTTACAAAATAAATTATAATGTTTGTTATTGTTTTGTTTGACGTTTTGAATTAAGACAACAAAATAAGTTGGTACCACTGTCATTTTATAAAACGTTTTATTGTTTTATTGTTACTTCCGATTGAGCAGGGGGATGCAAAATTGCTCAATTTATTGTAGCAAGAATAAATATAAAATCAAATATAAATATAAAATCAAATAAACCTAATTTAAAAATATGGAGGGGCTGAAATCTCACAGCTGTGAAATATCAAGACTTCGGTCTGGGTTAAGGATTTGTATATAGTTTTCGGCAAAAAACTTTTATGAGGACATGGTTTTTAGTTTTGGGCAGCGATGTATATCAAACATAACTCTTTGTTAAAGTACAAGTATTTTTTATCTCTGTTTAAAAATTTATTACAAAACTAACACGAAACATCAATACGTTGCCGGAAAATTATAATCATAACTCCAAAAATATTGTTAAATTAAAAAAAATCAAACTTTTTTCAAAATTCCAAAAATTAGAATAAAATCAAATATTTAAACTTTTCCTAAATTCCGATAATATTCCAAAAATTCTTAAAAATTTAAAATTTTCCATAATTGTAAAAATATTGCAAAAATTATTACAAAATCAAAAATTAAAACTTTTTTCAAAATTCCTACAGGCAGACACACATTTTTTTTTGTTTTTTTAGAATCAGTAGGTCCTAAAACGTCGAGAAATGCCAAAAAAAGTGGGGGTAAGAATTTCACTTTGAGCTCATGAATGTAATACTTAGGTCTTTCAGAATTTTTTTAGAATTTTGCGGTGCACAGTTTTTGAGTTATTGTCAAAAAAGTGGGACTTTCAGACCGTTCCCCCTACGTTTCGACACTGATTGACAGAAAAGTTTGTAAAAATTCACAGAGCTAGGAAATTCGGTAAATTTTGTATGAAAATGATAGTGAAGTCTCAAATAATTATATTTCTTGGTGTTTGCAGGACGGAGGTGGATAGGGTAAAAAAACCTTTTTTGACCCAATCGAGTGGGGTGTCATTTGAAAGAGCACCTAATTTAAAATTCGTCGCAATTTTTTTAGAATTTTGCGGTGCCCAGTTTTTGAGTTATTGTCAAAAAAGTGCAAAATTCAGACCGCCCCCCCCATACGTTTCGACACTGATTGACAGAAAAATTTGAAAAAATTCACAGAGTTCGGAAATTTGGTAAATTTTGTATGAAAATTATAAGGAAGTCTCAAATAATTATATTTCTATGTGTTTAGGGGATGGGGGTAGAGAGGGTAAAAAAAACCTTGTTTGACCCAAGCGAGTGGGGTGTCATTTGAAAGAACACTTAATTTAAAAATTATTGCAATTTTTTTTAGAAATTTATGGTGCACAGTTTTTGAGTTATGGTCAAGAAAGTGCAAAATTCAGATCGCTCCGCCCCCTACGTTTCGACGATGTTTGACAGAAAAATTTGAAAAAATTCATTCACTTCGCTATGAAAACTATAGCGAAGTCTCAAATAATTATATTTATGTGTGCTTAGGGGACCGGGGTAGAGAGGGTAAAAAAACCTTTTTTGACCCAATCGAGTCGGGTGTCATTTGAAAGAGCACCTAATTTAGAATTCGTTGCAATTTTTTTTAGAATTTTGCGGTGCCCAGTTTTTCAGTTATTGTCAAAAAAGTGCAAAATTCAGACCGTCCCCCCCCAAACGTTTAGACACTGATTGACAGAAAAATTTGAAAAAATTCACAGAGTTAGGACTTAGGATATTTGGTAAATTTTGTATGAAAATTATAACGAAGTCTCAAATAATTATATTTCTATGTGTTTAGGGGATGGGGCTAGAGAGGGTAAAAAAAACCTTTTTTGACCCAAGCGAGTGGGGTGACATTTGAAAGAACACTCAATTTAAAAATTATTGCAATTTTTTTTAGAAATTTATGGTGCACAGTTTTTGAGTTATGGTCAAGAAAGTGCAAAATTCAGATCGCTCCGCCCCCTACGTTTTGACGATGATTGACAGAAAAATTTTAAAAAATTCACAGAGACAGGAGGATTGGTAAATGTTGAATGAAAATCATAGCGAAGACTCAAATAATTATATTTCTGTGTGTTTAGGGGATGGGTGTGGGGAGAGTAAAAAAAACCTTTTTTGACCCAAATGAGTAGGGTGTCATATGAAGGAGTACATAATTTTGTAATGCATAGTTTTTGTGTTATTGGAAAAAAAATATTTTTAGTATGTAGCCTCTTCATCCCCCTAATTTCAACACTTGATTGACCGAAAAAATAATCAAATTTAATCCATTTACACAAGCTGGTGTAATTGAATCTTTCTTAAGTTACCAAAAACATCTATGGATAAGATTTAACCTGAATTAACATTTTTTTTGCCATTTTTGATCAATGTAGATTTGATTGTAATTTACTATTGACATTTACAATTTAACATTTATTTTGTTATGCGTCAATGGTCTGGATATATAAGGACATTACAACACAACTTTTTGTCAATAATTTTTGATATTGTGTTCTTTTACATTCACGGAAGCCTTGACGAGCGAATTTTATTCGCACTTGTCTAACTTTTTTTCGTTAAAAACAGAACTCGAACAAATTAAAATATATCGTTTAAATATATCGTTATGTAAAAGCATCACCAGCTAAATTGGAATTTTATAAAATTTAATTTAAATGTTCGCCACACCGCCTATAAAATAAAAAATTGCAATCCGACCAATGCTGATTTCCTTGAAACTTCGGGAATTGTTTGTATAATAAAGAAATTAATACTTTTGTTTTTTATGGTTTCACTATTGACACAGGATGGGTTGAAATTTGTTAAGAAATTTAGAGACAAGGAGGGATTAAAGTTAAATTACGTTCGAACGGGTTAACCGATTTTAATAATTTTGTTTGAAAGGCACTTTCACTGTCTTAAACTAGGAACTTTGGCTATTTGGAATTGTTATGACCTACAACGTTGTGAAATTCCAGAAAAATGGGGGGGGGGGGGAGATTTTGGCATTTGGTTCGCGGTTGTAATACTTAATACAATAAAATACTATGATAAAAATTAATTTTTGTACGAGTAAACCGTAAAATTCACTTTTGCGATTCAAAAATTGTACATAAAGCAGGCCTTATTTTCCTATTAAAATAACAATGCTAAAGGTGAAATAAAATGCCTAAAGTTATTATATTACTATTATTTCGAAACACTACTTTGATAAAATAATTTTCGAAAAAATATTTTACTATATTGTGTAAATATATTATCTATTTTTATTTATGCAAATAATACAGAATCTTACTCGTACAAAAAATCTTGTATGCAATTCAGGCATAAAGTATATTTTTTGCTTTCGAGTGATTGTTTCTCTCGGCTAACGCCTCGAGCAACAATTTCACTCTCAAGCGGAAAAGACATACTTTATGCCCTTAATACATAAATAGCTGGTATTAATACGTCACTATTATTAATGCCACATGCTTGAAAAATTTTTCAAAAAATTATGAAAATATTTTAACGATTAAGGGAATCTTGTTTAGAAAATTTTTTGTCAACTTAACTAAATAATTGAAACAATTATCTTTTAACTAAAATTTTTAAGATATTGTTACAATTCTACACAATCGCAATGAAATACAAAACAAAATTGTATTTAACCTCAATTTCCCCTATACAAAAGGTCACAAGAAAAATGGACAAAGCAGAAAATATAATAATAAGAACAATATAAAATAAATTTCATTAGAATTTGTGGGGCTTTCTTTGTATATAATGGACTTACCTGGAATATTTGAGAATTTAAAAAAATGTTTCTAAAGAATTTCTCTTGCAAAATTAAGTTAGTTCATGTTAGACTGCGATAATGTAAACTTAAGTCTTAAATTAGACTGTCTAATTAGTGTGTAATTAGTTTAAGTGGAATGTGATTATTTTAAATGAAAAACGTAAGAATATTTATAAATCTATAATTCTATTAATTCATATTTCTGTTAAAAATTAAATATTCGTGATAATTGCCTAAGGGCAATTATCAGTGAAAGTGAAATGCGATTGGTCAAATTCAATGATGTTATTACATTATATTTCTTCCAAGAATTTGGTTGGGTTTAAACCATTTCAACTAAAAAAAGACAAAAAACGTTCTTAAAAATTTTTTTTCTTCATCATATTTTTCCCCCACTTTTAAAATTTCGACCTAAAAAGACGTTTACATCCTATGTATACCTTAAATGCCCACAAATATTTGTTTAAAAACCATAACTCATTTTTCTACTTAACATGTCTAACTTTTACTATAATTCTACATATTACTGTCATCCCACACCACTCTATCAGAAAATAGGTCGATTCTATAAAAAACCAAAACCATTAGTCATCTACGATAAAAAATTGATATGTTTCATAGATTTTCCATTAATTTCGTACGTTTTTGTATTGTACGATTCAACCTACGTTATGTGTCCAAATGTTTTTATCAATAGAAATGGATTTTTCAGTTCTTGTAATTCTAAAAATTGTGATTTATTCGAGTTTCGTTGAAACACGAAAAAAGTGTTCTTCCTTGAAATCTAATAATCTGGATTTACAATTTTAAGCTACTTAAAAATATAAATTCTGATTTTTATCTTACCTTAATACCACGAAATCAATATCCTAATTTCAATTACTTCTAATACATTTCATTCAAGTATGAAATTGAAAAGTTGTAATATAACAATTTTCTTTTCTTCTTTTATTACTCAATTTTTTTTTAGTATTTCTATTTAAATTTTCTATTTCTATTTTTCCTGAAGTTTTTTACTTTTTATTTTTTGTATAAATTTCTTGAAATTTCTGATTTTTTCTGTAGATAAATTTTGAGATACATAAGTATTTGGATAAGAATATAAAATAATAAATATAAAATATGGCGATGTAGGATTTTGAACAAGGAACCAATACTTTCAAAATATAATTTTATTATACGATTGATACTTTTACAATTGATTACTCAAAAAACTATGCAAATAACGCAATTATGTTAATGAAGGAATTATTATCTCACATTATGATTTTATGTATTCACATAACCAAAAAATTTAAAAATATAACAACAAATCAAGATATCTCCAAAAAAAAAACACAGGTCGTAGAATGAGGTGGTTGCGTTACAAAAAAATGCTTATGTTTTTTCTTTAAAAATATGACTAAGCATTTCTGATACAATTACACATTACATTAAGCTTTTATATGAAATAAAAGCTTAATGGGGTGGAATCAGCTTCACAGAACTGAAAACTTAAACATTTCACCGACAACACTTTTACCATTCCTGGTATAAACATATCAACTGTATTTGCCATGTGAGGTAAGGTAGGTAAGTTACAAAAATATTTTTGACTATTTTTGTATTGTCTTAAGGGAATTTATAATTATGATATAAAATATCATAAAGTATATAAACAAAGTGATTAATGTGTTTTAAGAATATTTCAAGTATACGCCAAGAAAAACTAATATATCTACAAACAAATTAGATTAATAGCAGCTGTCGAAAATAACTCTACATCAACTCTTATAACTCCTCGCCTGCTACTAAAGGATCTTGATCCAATTTCCCATCTGGAGCGATTTGCAAAATGTTTGTTTTGAAAATTAGGTTTCGTGAAGACTAAGGGCCGAAAGGACGATGAATTCGATTTTCTGGAAAAGCGCGTCTAGAAAACTGGGCCTCCTAAAAAGATGCAAAAAAATTTTCACTCCATACCAATTGCTCCATGCTTATAAGTCCTATATTCGTCGCTATATTTAGTACTGTTGTCAAGTTTGGGGTGCTGCTTCTGTTTCCATCTTGGCCCTCTTGGACTCTGTTCAAAAGTCGGCTATACGAATTGTGCTTGATCGAGATTCGACATCAAAACTTGATTCCCTACAACATCGTCGCACTGTTGCTGACCTCGTTGTTTTTTTACAAATATCGTCATCAACAGTGCTCAGATGAAATCAGCAGCATCATGCCTCAAGCTAATTACTCCCGTTCCATTCGGCAATCGGCTAGCGCAACCAGTCAAACGGTCGAGATCCCGCGCTGTCATACTGGCAGATCGCTGAAAGACTTCTTTGTCCGAACTGCATACAAATGGAAGAGTTTCCCGGAATCCAATGTCTCAGTTGGTTTCAATCCGCAGAGGTTTAAAAAAAGCGTCCATCAACACCTTAGAACGCAAGTTGTTGTAGGAGCTAGGTGTTAAAAGGTATTTATGTGTTATTGTGACACATACTGTAAACCCTTTAGCACAACACGTTTTATTAAAAAAAAAATAGAAACAGTTGGATTGGAAAATTTCAAACAGTAATAAAATAGTACTTCCAAAGAGTTTTATGTTTATTAAACATCTCTGTCAAAAACTAAAACCAATGTTTCTATAAAAACATTCTATAAAAACTATATAAAACCCCTAAACACCTAAGTATCAATGCCTCAGAGCATTGGTATTTCAGCTCTTCATTTTTTTTTCAAATATAAAGAACGAATGAGCTCTACTATATAATTTCTCTTATTAATTTATTTCAAATAAATTCACATATTTCTCAAACACCCCAACTTAATACCACTTAGATTATAAAATATACAGGATAAGTAATATTTGTGTATCTACCAGAGACGGAAACCGGTTCGTTTGAACCAAACCAAAACCACTGAACCAAGGAAATTTTGCCGAACCAAAACCAAAACCAAACCAAACCGTTTTCAAAATGATTTTATTGAACCAAACCAAAACCAAACCAGTTTTTTTAATAATAGTTGAACCGAACCATAAACCAATGTTTTTCTGTTTGGTTCACGGTTCGGTTTTATAGTAAAAAATATGTTCCATTACCAACATAAATTGAAAAAATCTTCTCATTTCTTTTTGAAACTACTACATTTTGAAATTACACCAAGTGAGTCTGTAGGATCGAGGTTTATCGTTGGTCGGAACAGAATTAGAATCCATTGCCTATACGTGTTATAAGACAAGTTTGCCCTCCACGTTCTCTTTAATGCGACTTATTAGTAGAAAGAAGCTTTTTAGGGTTCCGATTTTTATACGGAACACTACTAGTGAGAGTAAAACGAGTTTTTCACATTATATCTATAAATGCTATGGGCCTGAAATTTGAGGTTCGTATAAAACTAATCTGTTCACATGAAATGACGGATACAAATAAAACTAAAGTGGTTTTCGTTTGGTTTACAGGGGTACGATGTGAGACCTTTGAGAAAATACATTTTTTTATAGATTCAAGTAGGGTATCATATAAAAGGGCTTCATTTCAGTATTCCTTAAAAATTTATTTTGGAATTTTACACCTCACCTTTTTTGTATAATTTTGAATAATGACGTTTTCTTCGTGTTTTCTTACCTCGATTAGCTCCGAACCTAACTGATCGAAAATCTTCAAATGTATTTGAAATGATAGAAAAATTAGTAAGTTTTTAATATAAAATATAAAAGAGTGTCATATTCTCATACTTAGATTTATTAAGGGGGTGGATATGAGGAGTGGTAAAATCACTATTTAAAATTTGGTCAAGTGTCTTTTGAAAGAGCACCTAATTTAGAAAACACTGCAATTTTTTTTTACAATTTTGCGGTGCACAGTTTTTGAGTTATTGTCAAAAAAGTGCAACATTCAGAACTTTCTTGAGTTACCATAAACATCTATGGATCAGATTCAACCTAAAGTATCATTTTTTCAGTCATTTTTGATCAACATAGATTTGATTGTAATTTACTATTGACATTTACGATTTAACATTTATTTTGTTATGCGTCTATGGTCTGGAAATATAAAACCATTACAACACAACTTTTTATCAATAATTTTTGATATTGTGTTCTTTTACATTCACGGAACCCTTAGCGAGCGAATTTTATTCGCACTTGTCTGAGTTTTTTATTTGAATATCGAGAATTAATTAGAAATAAAAATGTAAATCTAAATTCTGAATCTGAACCAAAACCGAACCAAAACCAAACCAAAACCAAAAAATTATAAAGTCTTTAAACCAAAACCAAACCAAAACCTTCTTGAAATATCAAGAAACCAAAACCAAACCAAAAACCATAATAAAAATTTGTTATTAAACCAAAACCGAACCAACTGAAAAGAATCTTTGGTTTCCATCTCTGGTATCTACACTATAAAACTATAAAAAAAATTGAAGCTATTTTTTAAATTCCAATTTTGCATTGAAAATAATTTCCACAAAAGAAAAGGCTCCTGTAAAAATAAATACAAAAATACAGGGTCCCATGCAGCATTTTTATCTCTTTCCGTTTATAGAAAAAAAATATATTATTATTCTTCTATTGCCAGAAAGAAGTAACTGCCAAATAATATATATTTCATTTTAATTTCACTCTAAATTAAAACAAAACCTGAAACAGTAAAGCCGCTTTTTCAGTTGCTGCAGTGTTTGCGTTCGTTCATTCAGTTTTTTTTTTAAACCAATCATATTTCTTAAAAATTGTGATTTTTTCTGCTGCAGATTTTTCATCAGAGTTGGTTTAATTTTAACTTTTTCTCTGAACAAAAAAAAGAAAGAGATAAGAACATTACAATTTAAAAAGAGAAAATACCGAAACATAAAAAAATTGTGTATTTGTTGACATCACAAACGTCAAACATCTTGAATTTTGTAATTTGTTTAAACTGCAGAATTTATTGTACTGAATATTTTGTGATTATATAGTTTGTATATGAATATAATATTAATATAAAAACGTGATGTTATGCATAATGTTATTGCTATTACATGTTGTAAATATAAATATGAGCCATTTCAAACACTTGATTATTTTAAAATGCAGATGGCGACAAAATCGTTGTGCAAATTTTTCATCAACTAAAAAATCGAAGAGTAAACATTACTGAAGGAACGAAAGCGTGAACGCACACACTGCAGCAACTGAAAAAGCGGCTTAAACCATATAAAAAATATCTATTTCATTTTAAATTTAGTTTAAATGAAAACAAAACCAAAGCGTACATGATAAAATTTTAGTTAGGATCAAATTTTCAGTTTTAATATTATCAGTTTTATTTTAATCGAAATACTTTTGACAAACATAAAATAAAATTGAATAAGGTTGGTCATTCTCCAATCGGTCAAAATGTTATATACAAAATTTCTACATAAGTCTGTTATTTTGTAAGTATATTTGGTCAAGCAAGAGAAAACCTCGATGATATTTAAATTTCTAGGCTACTGTGTTTTTTCCAGGGTTGTAACGTATAATACGGTAACGTATAAAACACGTATTATACGTACGTATAAAACGTATAGTATAAAACACACAATTACATACGTTTTGTACCGTATAAAAGTAAAATCCTTAGTCGATAAAAATACATTTATATAAAATTATCGCGGGCGTATTATTCATCGTACTCGTGATATTTAATATACAGCTTAGTTTTCTGGACTAATAGGAACCGTTGCTTTAGAAAATATAACGTCGTCATGATAGTTTCTTATCCAATATTCCTGTTAGTTCAGAAAACTTTCCACATTTTCAAAATATAATATAAAAAATTTAGTTTGCAACAATTTGACATTTCCAACCGTACCTATATTACATCAATGAACAAAATTGAATTCACTCAATAAACTTCTCACTATACTTTTCCGTTTGACGTAAATACATATTTTAACTATTACAACTTTTGTGTAAAAACAATATTTGCTGCAACAACGTGATATTTTCAAACTGTACCTATTAATTAGATGTGGTTCAACCCGGATTTATACAACAAAATTTCTATAAAATCCCTGATAATTTCCCTAATTGCTATGAAAAAAACGACTTTTATTCTGCAACCACATAATATTTTAAAAGCCTTATTAGATAGAGAGTAGTTGAAGCTGGATTGAACCATATTTCATAAATTCAATAACATTTCAT
The DNA here is from genome assembly GCA_963693315.1 of Diogma glabrata. Lineage (NCBI taxonomy): Eukaryota > Metazoa > Arthropoda > Insecta > Diptera > Cylindrotomidae > Diogma > Diogma glabrata. Next base: position 151,587,038 of record OY856187.1, read on the forward strand.
GATACCAAATAATTAATTTTTTGTACGAGTAAACTGCACTTTTGGGATTCAAAAAGTGTTCGTAAAGCAGGCCTTTTTTCTATTGAAATAACAATGGCAAAATTGAAATAACAATGCCTTAAATTGAAATAACAATGCCTAAAGTTGTTATTTCGAAAAAACTGCTTGGATAAAATAATTTTCTAAATAAATATTTTACTATTTTGTGTAAATATATGCATTGTTATTTATGCAAATATTTATGCAACAGAATCTTACTCGTACAAAAAATCTTGTATGCAATTCAGTCATAAAATATCTTTTTTGCTTTCGAGTGATTGTTTCTCTCGGCTAACGCCTCGAGCAACAATTTCACTCTCAAGCGAAAAAGACATACTTAATGCCCTTAATACATAAATAGCTATTATGGGCTAAACGTTTCTAATTCAAAATGTTTCCCATTAAGTAAATGTTTGTCAAAAAAATTTGGAATCAAAATTAATTTATTTCATTCATCATTCTTTTGACACACTTGTAATAATCAAGCTCCTGGTTTTACATTCAAATGCCAACTTTCAAGATTTCTCTACATTCAATCTTACTGCTCAATATCATTTAAACGTGTTTAAGCAAAATAAATATACCATTTTTTTTACAATTTTCCGATTCGTCCCTGCGGTTCTTATCATTGATGAAAGCTATTTTCTGAAACAAAAAATTTTAAAATCGCTCTAGTAGTTTTCATCGGTTGTTACGGTTGGTTGGCAGGCCGGTCAGTACACAGACTACCATTTTTGTTTGCTTTTTAAGAATTTGTATAAAACATTAATTGTTTATTTTTATTATTTTAATATAGAGGTATCAAAGGACCTATTCGAAAGAATTAGAAAAGAAAATTCCAAACAAATAGTTTTTTTTTTATAAATTATAAAATATATAAATAATTTATAACTACCTAATTATATTTTTACTGAGTATAAAAATTAAAAATATAATTAATATCTGAAGTAAGAACTATTTTTAATTTTTTATGAAAGAATTTCAAAAACAAAAACATGTTATACGTTTTATACGTTATATACGTTTTATACGTCACGTATTATACGTGTAACGTATAAAACGTTTTATACGTGTATATCAACAACCCTGGTTTTTTCAGTGCAAATACTATCACGTTAAAATCGCACACTACTTTATTTAAATAAAAATAACTTCAACTTAAAAAGATATTACTTATCCTGTGTATTTTATAATCTAAGTAATTCCAAAATCAAAATTAAAGTCATGGCTAGTTAACCTCAATTAATTATCAAACGATTAAATTAAATAAAATCAATCAATCACTTAATCCTTTATTTGTCATTTAAAAAAGTGATTTTCCTGAAATATTGAAAATATAAATTAAGCTTATCTAAAGCTTGACTAAAACTAATACAAATTACCGACCCATATCAACAAAAAATTTCAAATAATTTTATAATTGGGATGATATTTATTTTGATGTAATCAGTTTTTATTCCTATTGGATTTGAATTTCAATGGAATATGCTATAGTATTGAGAACAACATTTGTTTGCCTAAAATATATTACAAACCGTACTGTGTGATATATGGTGTGTGATATATGTGATCGATTTGCGATATCTCGAAAACTACTCGTTCGGTTTTGATGAAATTTGACTTAAAATTCTTGTGAAAAAATTTTAAAAAATGTTAGACTTTTAAAATGTTGTGTCAACTAAAAAGAACATTGGTAAATGTCAATTACTTGCGGATTTAGTGTCGTCTAATTTAAACAAAAACACGTAACCCTATTTATAAAATTATCGACCAAAAACTCGGTTGTACCGGAGTTGCGTGCCTTTCGATGAAAATTCCAACAAGCTTCAGTTTGTGAGTTCGATTGTGACTCCTCAACCATTCAATAGAAAACGGACTTAAATGAACAAAGAACTCCAAAAGTCAGAGGAACAAAAACCATCACCACCATCATATCAAATATAATTATTAGATTAAATAAAATGTTTCACTTACCCCATTATTTGTAATTGATCCAAACCTCCATCCTTTTACAACATTAGCCAACCATAAACAATCGTTTCACCCGAAGTGTTGCACCTCAATCATTGCGCCAAAAGTCTCGGCGATTGTTGAATACGAATAATAATAATATTATAATCGTTTCCAATTTTCTATTGCTCAAACAGATAAATTCCCACAACAACAATAAAGTTTCATGATAAAAATTATAAATTTTTTAAAATTTAATTTTAGGATCTTATTCCAATGATGGTTTACTTGCTATTCCTTGTTATGAAGTGTGATTCAGACTTCGTGATTGAGAGTCGAACCGCTTTCCGATATGCATTAAATTTGCATTGACAGAGGTTTTCATGGTTGTTTTCGTTTTTCCTTTAAACGTCGTTTCTTGTACTCAATCTATGATCGTCATCTACAATGGTTTCCGTTTGAAAATTGCCCTAAAACAGTTGTGTGCTATTTCCCAATGTAATTTCCTATATTCAATTTGTAATCATTAATCGCTATAAAATTGTCATAAAACGGTTGTGCAGTATCATTGATGCGTGGTCGCGCTATGTTCATATATAAATCTTGCAATCATTATTATTCAATAATTTTTCTTAGTTTCCGATTGTAATACCCGTTGGTTGTAAGAATTCCTTAGTGGGTACAATAAAGCAAGAAAAACAAAATTTCCCTAATTTGACTCCGCTCTGTTTGCCCAAAGGATAGGAGAAATCAATCAATGGATTACGTCTCGTTTATCGTGGTGTCGTGACTTTTTTGAGTTGTTTTTGCTTTATTTTATAGGATGTAATTTCCTGCAATCGTTTCGTAATGGATGTTTCTGTTTATAATTCCCGTCAAAATTTTAGTACAGGTTAGTAGCGAAGACTCTTTTAGTGGGTACACGTATTCAGCGAAAGAGAATATCGAATAAACAAACTTATCGTGTTTATCGATTTGTTGTTATGTAAAGTCGGCGTGACTTTAACTATAAATACGTGGTTGAAGACATAAATTCTCTCTTAATTCGACTTATTGTCTAATAAGTTAAACAGCTGTTGTGTTGTTTGACATTTTACAAGGAAAATGTTTATTTTGTTGTATTTTCTTCCGTGTCGATTTTATTTAATTTTAATTAATTTAAAACAAAAAAATAAATATAATTTAATTGAAAGCTAAAATTAAGGTAAACCAAAAAAAAAATAATTTAATAAAAAGAATACCAAAAAAAGGGAACAAAAAAATACCTAATTAGTGGATATAAGATTAGTGGAAATTTACTATAAATGTGTATTGATAAACAATCGAAACATGTGATGTTTCATATTCATGTAAGAAAAACTAAAACAAAAAAATTCAAACTAACGGGAATGTTTGCCTAGTCGTAAATAGTTGTTTTTTTGTTTAAATGTAATTGGTGTAAAGAACGATATATAACTTGGTAAGATAAATAGTTGTTTTTTTTTGTTCAAATGTAATTTGTGTAAAGAACGTTATACAATTTGTTAAAATAAATAGTTAAATTACTATATTTGTTACTAATGTTTTCATGCTGTGATGTGCAGACTGTGTTATAAAGTATTGATTGTATTCATATAAAAAGGCAGATGTTTTTTCTGTGATAAGACTGTGATAATTTCTGTGATAGCTAAAGTTTTTGTGAAGTGAACTTATCCATTGATTACTTCCGGAGAAATTTGTTTTTGGAGGTAATTTACATTGATTACTTTAACGCGTGCTCCGAGTACGTCCTGTGTGCTGATGAATTTGTTGCATTTCCGGAGCAACCATTTTGTTTTGGTTATAATATTTGAACACACTGCCGGCTTTGATTATTTTTGCTGTGATTATAACAATTTTTCACCATTTTGATCAACCTGTGTGCTGATTATTTGGACGTACTTCCTGAATATCTCCGATTGCCGCCCGCCGCCTAAAATTTTATTACAACAATTTTCGATTATTGACGTATTTCTGTTTGCTGAACTTACCTAAACGTGATGAAGATGAACTAATTGAACTCTTGAAGTGAGATCTGGATAAACCATGGGGTGAGTCATTTTAAATATATATATATATATATATATATATATATATATATATATATATATATATATATATATATATATATATATATATATATATATATATATATATATATATATATATATATATATATATATATATATATATATATATATATATATATATATATATATATATATATATATATATATATATGTGTATTAGTGTGTGTATGTATGTATGAATAGGTGCGTGCATGTATGCACGGGATGTGTATGTGTGGGTGAATGAACCTATAATTAAAGCCTTGATTATTGTCTCTTGCCATAAATAAATCGGTAAGTTACCAATTAGCGTTATAGGAACAGACACATAATAAGTATATTTTTTCTATGTAAATTTTAATTAATACATTATTTTATGTGATTTAGTCAGTTATAATCAATAATTTATTGTTGGAAAATATGAGGGAAAACCCAAAATAATAGCTAATGGTTCCAAGGTTCCTATTAGCACAAATAATGAAAATATTCTTTGAATTTATCCAAAATCATTTAATTACAACTAATGATAAATTTTATTATTGCTATAGTGGGTGCTGAGTTTGAAACCGTAGTTTCTGAAGATAAAGTTTTAAAATTATTCTCGGTTTTCCAATTTAAAAACCGTTACACAAGAAAATAATAATAATTTTCACAAGTCCGAAATTATTCATACCAATCTCATCATATAGTATTACAAATAATCAAACTACAGTTACGGTTAATACTTTTCAAGATAAATGTGAAAATTTTCGTAATAAGAACTATCGTTATTCACCACCGAATTTCATCGTTTCGTTTAATTGTGGATTCCATGAAGTTATGCCTTTAAATAATCGTATTCCATGGTATCTTGGTCTAAAACAGATCAGTCAATATAATAATGTTCCGATGTTCTTACTTCGTATACGAAAAATGAAGGAACATTAGATTTGAAAATACTAACGAAAGTTGGTTCAACAAATAATTATCAGAATCGAAACAGAATCCGTTTTTTTTCTGTAATTTTCATTAATGAAATAAATTGCTGAAAAAGTGAATGATGATGCAGCTTTCCTTTTTGGCTATGTAACCATAGTAATCCAACTTTGAACAGACATATTTCAACTCCTAAAGCTTCAATCTTTCTTTGATTACAAATTACTATATTGTTTTAATTTTTACAATAATTTGTATTTTTTATATTTCACATGTAAGATTGGGGTGTTTGAATGTATGTGGGTGTGTATGTGTGCGAGTGTGTGAGTATGTGTGTGTATGTGTGAGTATATGAGGAGTGAGAGTGTGTGCTGAAAGTGTAGGGGTTAAATGTGGTGATCGCGGTTCTTTCGCTAATGGGGTCGCCAGAGTCTAATTAAAGCACTTGCCCCTTCGTTTTTCCGTTTTTACCATGTTTCTCGCGTACTATACAGTTATTTGTTCTGGAGCAGCAGGATATCCTACTCGTCCCCATGGACTACAGCTAGCTTGGGGCTATTAAAACAATCTCGCTAGGTACGCGGCCTGCTATGCCACTTCGTTGATTGTCAACGAAGCAGCGCTTCATTACATCCTCAAGTTTAGTTTTTCAAACCGACTTGTTGCAAAAATCAAAACCAAAAATTGTATATGGTTTATACTGTTGGTTCTTCAGTTTATTTTCCCATTAGTATTTTCATCAACTGTTATGATCATTTTACCCATACTACCCTAATACTTCTTTTGTATTACAAAGTTAATAATTTTACAATATTTCAAATAAAAAAAATGTCATTTTTATTAAATAAGTTTAACCGTCATTAATTTTTTTTTTATATTTACTAAAATCATTTAGGCGACATAAAATTGTATTTCATTTAATTTCCTATAAATTATTTTTTTAAGAAAGTTTCTACTGTAGCTTAGCTTGGAAGCGTTACAGCAGCGGCTTGCTTGTAGTATTATTTGTTTAATTCTATGCTACCAGTTTTTTTCTGTTCTTTCAAATATGAGAAATCGGGTTTGGTTTAATTTCAAAACTTGACACATGAGTTCCATATATTCTTACAGACAGAAAATTCCTCCTTTTCATTTACTGAGGACGAATTATCATCAATGTTAAACGCAAAATAACATGAAGTAATAGAACGAACCGGTGGAAAGCTCTTCGAAAGCTAGTACTTATCAAAAAGGTGATGCTGTCTGTTTGGTGAGATTTCAAGGATCTTTTTTTTGAATTTTACTAATGTCATCATTAGGGTGGCCCTTAAAAATAAAATCTTTTATTTTTTGTACGGCACCCTCCCATTTCGTGTGAATACCCATAAAAATATTATTTGCAAAATCTGATATCAATCGGTCAATTCTAAGACGTGCCTCCGACCACTTAAAGTTGAGAAATTTTGTTCTGGACCCTAAAAAAAAATTTTTTTTTTTTTTGTGCGACACCCTCTCATTTCGTGTCAATACCCATAAAAAAATTATGTGTAAAAATTGAAATCAATCGGTCAACTCTAAGGGGTGCCCCGACCACTTGGAGTGGAGAGGTTTGGTTGTGGCCATTACAAAGAAAAAATTAAATTTTTTGTACGACACCCTCCCATTTGGTGTCGATATCCATAAAATATTATGTGTAAAATTTGAAATCAATCGGTCAACTCTAAGGGGTGCCCCCGGCCACTTGGAGTTGAGAGGTTTTGTTGTGGCCATTATAAAGAAAAATTTAAATTTTTTGTACCACACCCTCCGATTTGGTGTCGATACCCATAAAAATTCTATGTGTAAAATTTGAAATCCATCGGTCAACTCAAAGGGGTTCCCCGGGCCACTTAAAGTTGAAAGGTTTGGTTGTGGCTATTACAAAGAAAAATTTAAATTTTTTTAACGACACCCATAAAAATATTATGTGTAAAATTTGAAATCAATCGGTTAACTCTAAGGGGTGCCTCCGGCACCTTAAAGTTGAGGGGTTTTGTTGTGGCCATTATAAAGAAAAATTTAAATTTTATGTACGACACCCTCCAATTTGATGTCGATACCCATAAAAATATTATGTTAAAATTAGAAATCCATCGGTCAACTCTAAGGGGTGCCCCTGGCCACTTAAAGTTGAGAGGTTTGGTTGTGGCCATTACAAAGAAAAATTTAAATTTTTTGTACGACACCCTCCCATTTGGTGTCGATACCCATAAAAATATTATTTGTAAAATTTCAAATCAATCGGTCAACTCTAAGGGGTGCCTCCGGCCACTTAAAGTTGAGGGGTTTTGTTGTGGCCATTATAAAGAAAAATTTAAATTTTTTGTACGACACCCTCCCATTTCATGTCAATACCCGTAAAAATATTATGTGCAAAATTTGAAATCAATCGGTCAATTCTAAGACGTGCCTCCGGCCACTTAATGGCCAGAACAAAACCTTTCAAGTTTAAGTGGCCGGGGGCACGCCTAAGAGTTGAACGATTGATTTCAAATTTTGCAAATAACATTTTCAAGGGTATTCACACGCAATATGGGGGTGTCGTACAAAAAATTAAATTTTTCTTTGTAATGGCCAGAATAAAACCTTTCAAGCTTAAGTGGCCGGGGGCACGCCTTAGAGTTGAACGATTGAATTCAAATTTTACACATAATGTTTTTACGGGTATTGACACGAAATGGGAGGGTGTCGCGCAAAAAATTTTTTTTTAAGGTCCAAAACAAAATTTCTCAACTTTAAGTGGCCGGAGGCACGTCTTAGAATTGACCGATTGATTTCAAATTTTGCACATAATATTTTTACGGGTATTGACATGAAATGGGAGGGTGTCGTACAAAAAATTTAAATTTTTCTTTATAATGGCCACAACAAAACCCCTCAACTTTAAGTGGCCGGAGGCACCCCTTAGAACTGACCGATTGATTTCAAATTTTACAAATAATATTTTTATAGGTATCGACACCAAATGGAAGGGTGTCGTACAAAAAATTTAAATTTTTCTTTGTAATGGCCACAACCAAACCTCTCAACTTTAAGTGGTCAGGGGCACGCCTTAGAGTTGACCGATGGATTTCTAATTTTAAACATAATATTTTTATAGGTATCGACATCAAATTGGAGAGTGTCGTACAAAAAATTTAAATTTTTCTTTATAATGGCCACAACAAAACCACTCAACTTTAAGGTGCCGGAGGCACCCCTTAGAGTTGACCGATTGATTTCAAATTTTACAAATAATATTTTTATGGGTATCGACACCAAATGGAAGGGTGTCATACAAAAAATTTAAATTTTTCTTTGTAATAGCCACAACCAAACCTTTCAACTTTAAGTGGCCGGGGAACCCCTTAGAGTTGACCGATGGATTTCAAATTTTACACATAGAATTTTTATGGGTATCGACACCAAATCGGAGGGTGTGGTACAAAAAATTTAAATTTTTCTTTATAATGGCCACAACAAAACCTCTCAACTCCAAGTGGTCGGGGGCACCCCTTAGAGTTGACCGATTGATTTCAAATTTTACACATAATATTTTTATGGCTATTGACACCAAATGGGAGGGTGTCGTACAAAAATTTAAACTTTTCTTTGTAATGGCCACAACCAAACCTCTCAACTTCAAGTGGCCGGGGGCACCCCTTGGAGTTGAACGATTGATTTCAATTTTTACACATATTTTTTTTATGGGTAGTGACACGAAATGAGAGGGTGTCGCACAAAAAAAAAAAAAAAATTTTTTTAGGGTCCAGAACAAAATTTCTCAACTTTAAGTGGTGGTGGCACGTCTTAGAATTGACCGATAGATATCAGATTTTGCAAATAATATTTTTATGAGTATTCACACGAAATGGGAGGGTGCCGCAAACTGTACAATGAAAAAAAAAATTCTAGTGTAATCTAAGGGCCACCCAAGTCATCATATTAAATGATTCAAATAGAAAAAACGTTTGCCTTTGCCAACAAATGATGGCTTTTGAATTACTACTTACCAGAATTGAATGAACAAAATTGATAATTACTGATTCGCTATTGTTTACAAGCTTTATATCGAGAATAGCAATTCATATATGGTATAAGTTAGACTTCTAAATTAAAATACATACGGGACGAACATGTACAACACCCGTGAATTAAATCAATAATTCTTAGCACAAATAATAATATATTTAGAAAATGAACTTAAGTTTTTTCTTCGTCATACCAACCTCGAAAGTTTTATCAGGAAAAAATGAAAACTAACTTTAGTGTTTTTAAAGTTTTATTCTTATGTTTGTTTTTCACAGAATCACTCTTACATATTAACTTATATCGGTATTGTAAGTACCCCAATACGATTTCCCATCTAATAATATCATAAAAGTTTGTTTAACGAGTTTGCTTGAACACATTTATTGGTATAAATTTTCTTGACAATCGTACATAGAAAATGATTTCAGAAAGTTTGATTTGGTATCATTTTCAATGGAAAAGTTTTGTAAATTGTTACAACTTTCAAACTAATTTAAATCAAGGTAATTGTTGTTGTTGTGCCTCAAGATTATTATAAATTGGGTGATGTTTACCTTAGTTTTGAAATATAAACAAAATTCTGTTTGAAAATAATTAAATATACATTTCCTGTCCACCCTTGTTTATAAATTATTTTTTTATCAAAATTAAAATATATAAATCATCTTAAGTTTTTTTTAATATCTTCATATAGATTAAAATAAATCTTTTATTTTATTTTCAGGTAAGATTGTTGAATAATTTATCAAACATATCATAAAAATGTATGAGTAACCATATGAGGTTAGCAGCTGAGATGGTTCAACAAATACGGTTTACTTATTACGATCGTTCACACACTTAGTCATAATCTGATTCAAGTGCAGAAGTTGTATATGAAGAAAAATTTGTTCCAGTCCGAGTTGTGAAAACTTGACCATTTTTGATTTTCCTGAAACTTGGCATATAAGTAATATGGTCAAAATAAAAAATAACACCTATTTTACAATTATTTTAAAGTGCATTGTTTGAACATAGGGGACACCACAACATGCATCAAAAATTAAAATTCTGTCAATCCGAAGAAACTTTAAAATGAAATTGCTCAAGAACGGCTATACCGTTTTCATCAAGCTTTTTTTGTTTGATTGGTGATTAGTTAATCGTTTGATAAAAAATTAATTTATTTTTTTTTATGATTAATTTTTATATTAAAATGTTAAAAAACTTTTTTAAAGATAGTGCTAATGTCGAAGATCAATTACAATTTCATTTATTTTTTTTTAAACATTTCTATCCCTACTCTAAATATTTCAAATTTGCAAAGAGGCGTTTATTCGTGTTCTTTGTGATATTTATATTTTAAAGATTTTTAGTCCGTCTAAAATTATAATTGTTCATTACTTTTTCGAACAATTTATATTTAAAATTAAATATCTCAAGAACACGAATTAACACCTCTTTGTAAATTTGATATATTTTAAAGTAAGAAGAGAACTATTTCAAAAAAAAAGAAGGCAGTCTTGAAGACTGCCGACAGAAGTGATAACTTAAAATTGTGAAATAGCTGTGTTTTTCTAAATACAACAAAAACTTTACTTACTTTACCTGACTTCCACACTGTTATTAACTGAGAAAAACATCAAATTCAATAAAAAAGAAAAAACCAAAATATGAATCAAGAAAACGAGAGTAAAATTGTTTATACTATATTATCATTAATTTCAACAATACTTAGGTTATTCGTACTATCAATTGCCTTTTTTTTTATTAAAAAGTATTAAAAAAACACACAAGTCAAATATGACAAACACAATTTTTTTTATTTTACTTAAAAATACAACAAAACTTTTACTTACTAAACCACACTTTAATTAAACATTTAAACCGGAAAAATCGCAAATTTAAAAACAAATCATAAATCAAGAAAATGAAAAATAAAAATAAGAAAATAACAAATGATTACAATTTATCTCACTCTCTTTTAATATTTATTTTAAATTATCTCTTTTAATATAAAAATTTTCTCCGTACAAAATCGCACAACGCGCCTAAAGAAGTTTTCACTTCAAAAATAGTACAACAATCAAAAAAAATGAAAAAAGAAAAGACAACAAAAAGTACAAACAGAATAACCACAAAACATGTCTTTTAAAAACTGAAGAAAATATTGAGATGTCGTAAAAAACCTCTGAATGCATTCTAAACTTTACTTTGTATTGACGTCACACTGCTAAAAGACAATAACATCAAAAAATTACACTATTGATAGATTTAAATACCGTAAATTGTCCGCAGCCTTAAACTGTGTTTAAATCAATCTTTTGTGATAAATATGTCAATTCATATTGAAAGAGAAACATAGTAGTTTTTATTTTCCTTATTTTATTTCACGGGAATGAAATTGTTTAAAATAATGATGGGTAAACCAATATTTTATTATTGTTAGCATTCCTTGCCAAAAAAATAATTAATTTTCTTGTTAATATTGAAATGATAATAATTTGAACGAAACGGAAAAAGACAGTAGCAATAACTTTAAAAATCTATATTATCGATCAATATTTTAAAATTTGTAAAAAAAATGGTTATGATTGTTATGAATTCATAAATAAAAACAATAATTTTAATGGTATTTAATAAAGATTAAAAAAAAACAATAAAAAAATGTACTACTTCAGGAATTGAAATCTCAACCTATAGAACCTCAGTCTACCACGATATCCATATTGCAATTTGAAACGTTACGACCTGATAGAGGTATTTTACATTTAAAAATATATGCGTAATGATACTCGACTATATAAATTTTGCCCCCTACATAATCGCACAATGCGCCTAAAGAAGTTTTCACTTCAAAAATAGTACAGCCATCACCAACAGAAAATAGAAAAAATGAAAAAAGAAAACCACAACAAAAAGTACAAACCGACTAGCTACAAAACATTTCTTTTAAAAACTGAAGAAAATATTGAGATGTCGTAAAAATCCCCTGAATGCATTCTAAATTTTACTTCGTATTGACGTCACACTGCTAAAAGACACTTGCAATAACCTTTAAAAACTACACTATTGATAAATTTAAATTACCGTAAATTTTCCTCAGTCTTAAACTGTGTTTAAATCAATATTTTGTGATGAATATGTCCACTCATATTGAAAGAGAAATATAGTAGTTTTTATTTTACTTATTTTATTTCACGCGAATGAAATTATGGAAAATAATGATGGGTAAACCAATATTTTGTCTACCGCGATATCCATATTGCAATTTGAAACGTTACGACCTAATAGAAGTATTTTACATTTAGAAATATATGCGTGATGATACTTGAATATATAAATTTGTCCCCATAGAAAATCAGACAACGCGCCTAAAGAAGTTTGCACTTCAAAAAAGTTAAAGTTTAATTGGAGTTAAAATTTTTTGTTAATGGAAGTTGTTTGAAAAAATTATGAACAATTAGAATTTTTAGTCCGACTAAAATCTTTAAAATTAAATATCTCAAGAACCGGAATTAACGCCTCTTTGCAAATTTGAAACATTTTACAGTAAGGATAGAACTGTTGAAAAAAAGGTAGGGTCTGCGTCGGACCAGATGGTGGAAATTATACTTCTTTCAAATGATTGGTAACTCTGATCTTACTAAGGAACTTGATTTATTGCAGCACAGGAGAAATGTTGCTGATTTTACGATTTTTTATAAATACGTTATAGATGAACGGGTTTCTGAAGAGATTAAATCAAATTTAAAGAGGCCTGTATTGTTCTTGTGTCATACCAGAGCTGCAACAGCGGCCCATCCTTTTGCAGTTCAAATAACGAAGTGTAGATCTGCAGCCTTACAGCATGATTTTTTTAATCGAGTCTCACACTCTTGAAACTCCTTGCCGGTGTGGGTTTTTCCTGATGGTTTTAGTCCTCAAAGTTTTAAAATCAACGTTCATAAATTCCTGAAGGAAACGTAATTTAGAATCCTAATCCTAGTACCTACAAACTATATAAATTAAAATCAAAAGCTTCCATTAATAATATACTTACATTTAGTATATATAATGATCCATGTAAATCGTTAGCATCTTCTTGTAATCCCATTAATAGCCCACATGTGTGGAAAATCTGGTAAATTTTTTGTGTCATCATTGTTCGTTTGGTTTGTTGATTCAATAAATTTAGAAAAATAAATTTAACAATATTTATCTCTTTTTGATGGTTCCACTTTTACTTCTTGTTCTTCTACTTCGTTAACGACCTTATCAGGACAGCAAACAATCGGAATATCACGTTCAAACCAGCAAACATTGGCTTTTTGAAATTTTTTATGATTTTTATCGTTGGCTTTCATCCATATTCCTTAGTTTTTCGTATTTCAAATTCACCGCCAAAAAAAATAATAAACTAAAAATGAAGTTGAATTTTTGGCATTTTAAGCGTAAATCTTTCCAAAACCTAAAAAAATTTCCAAAAACTGACTTTCCAAAAACGAAGACTAACTCCAAAGACAAGTTTTATTATATTATAATTATTTGTTATATATTTTTATAGCCACAAAATAACAAAAACTTCACTATGTTTATCGTGTCCCTAAATATCTTGGCAACCCTTAGATATAAAATACCAAACCATTGTCATTGTAATAACAACAAAACAACCACGGCATCATGAATTTGGCTAAGATTTTATAAAACAAATACACTTTTACAAATAAAAACTTTTTAAACGTGTAAAACCGATAAACAAAAACTATTGTCAACAACATTAGAAAAATCTCCTTTTTTTCTTTCATATGACCAAACTAACACGTTACCCCTTTGTGGAATAAAACTTTTTAACAGTATTTTTACACATAATATAAATAAACTACGATTAAAAATATAAACTACGATTAAAAATATAAACTACGACCCCTACGATATACATCTAAAGAGGAAAATTAAATTTTCCCCTAATTTTTAATTTTTTTTAACAGTGTTTTCCATTCACCCTAATTTACGTTTTTTTTACTTCAACAAAAGGCCTGACAGTTATGAAAATCGTTCGGATTACTAAACAAATTTACTTTACAAAACAGTCGGCACTATAATCTACTAAAATCTAACTACCAACGTTTGTGATATCCAGTAAAAAAGCCTCACAAATAGAAAATAACAATATAGAAACTATATGCTTAAAACTTCCGCAGAACAGCATAGTGAAACTATAATTACCTTCCAGCCGAGTAATAAAAATTTGTTTTCCTCTGCTTAATGTTAACCGGCAAAATTGGTTTAATCGCTAACAAATCAAATTGCATTTCGGCCAACAAGTGCTAGACTGTTATGTTCAAACTGTTACCAGTTCTGAAATAATTTAAAATTCAGACTTTCTGCACATCTTAACTAAGTTAAACATCAAAGAGCAAAATAGATATTTTATTTTATGTTTTTAATCAATTTATTTCCTTTGATAAACCCTTTTCTGAAAATATAATCATTTTCTTTTGATAAAAAATTCTTTGTATGAATATTATCTATTTCTTGAGTATCTATCTATCATCAATACGAAAATATATTCGATTTTACATTTTAATAGAAAAATATGGAGGGGCTGACATCTCACAGCTCTGAGATATCAAGACTTCGGTCTGGGTTAAGGATTTTGATATAGTTTTCAGCAAACAACTTTTATGAGGACATGGTTTTTAGTTTTGGGCAGCGATGTATATGAAACATAACTCTTTGTTAAAGGACAAGTATTTTTTTATCTCTGTTTAGAAATTTATTACAAAACTAGCACGAAACATCAATACGTTGCCGGAAAATTATAATCAAAATTCCAAAAATATTGTTAAATTAAATAAAATCAAACTTTTTTCAAAATTCCATAAATATTCCAAAAATTAGAGTAAAATCAAATATTTAAACTTTTTCTAAATCCCAATAATATTCCAAAAATTCTTAAAAATTCAAACTTTTTCCAAAATTCTAAAAATATAGCAAAAATTATAACAAAATCAAAAATCGAAACTTTTTTCAAAATTCCAAAAATATTCCAAAAATTAGAATAAAATCAAATATTTAAACTTTTTCTAAATTCCAATAATATTCCAAAAATTCTCAAAAATTCAAACTTTTTCCAAAATTCTAAAAATATTGCAAAAATTGAAAATTTTTTCAAAATTCCAAAAATTATAGTAAAATTAAAGATTTTCCAAAATTCTAAAAATATTCCAAAAATTCTTACAAAATCAAAAATTAAAACTTTTTCCAAAATTCTAAAAATATTGCAAAAATTATTACAAAATCAAAAATACAAACTTTTTCAAAATTCCAAAAATATTTCAAAAACTATAACAAATTCAAAAATTTCCATGTTCAATTTCATTTTCAATTACATTTACGTCATAAAACAGCTACATTTTTTTCCAAAAAATTGGCTAAAAAATAAATGAAATCATTTTTTGACACACTTGACAACATTTTTTTGACAAACTTATAATGCCATAATTCTCAATGATAATAATAAAATTTACATTTCGAGCAAACAATTTTACTTTTCCCAAAAAATTGGGTAAAAAATAATTAAAAATCTCTCTTTTGACACACTTGACAACATTTTTTTGACAAACTTATAATGCAATAATCTAGTTTTTGATCTCACATACCAATCCCGACCATCAAGATTTCTCCAAATTTTATATTCCTACTCATAATCACTTAAAATGAAAGTTTTTTAAGCCAAAAATATGAAAATTTGCTATTTTTGACACACTTCCGGTACAGTTATCGACCAAAGCGTCCTTTCGGACCTGTCCCTTGTGAATACCTATTTTTAGAAAAAAAAAATTTTTGAAATCCCTCCAGCCGTTTTACCTGCAGCGTAGGTAATGACTGCCGGACGGACGGACGGCTGGACGGCAGACAGACATACATTTTTTTTTTGATTCAGAAGGTCCTAAAACGCCGAAAAATGCCAAAAAAGTGGGGGTAAGAATTTCACTTTTGGCTCATGAATGTAATACTTAGGTCTTTCAGACCGAAGTAATAAAGTAAAACGGTTATTCAGATCAAACCTTTTAGGAAATTATCTCAGAAAATATAATATGTATTTTGTGGTTGACAAAGTGGTTGTGGAATACAATTTTTAATCCAAAAAATTGATGGTTGAAAATTGGAAATATTCATTTATATTTTTTTGGTCAACATGATTAAATATCCCCCTATCATGAGCTAGGTTTGCATTTACTTTTCCTATTATTAACAGCAATAAGCAATATATATGGTATGAAGTTTTGTCCTTTAATTATAGTAACAATTTTGGTCGTGTTTTGTACAGTTCTGTGAGTGGCCTCCAGTCGTAGTAAATGCTAAGTACAGTTGCCGTTGAAAATTATCAAAACTTTGCGACCTTTTTTAAACTGAACCGTCACTTTCTGCAAGATTTTGGGTTATTTACGTTGTTTTCGTATGATTACCTCAATTTGCTTTGGTCGCATTTTTATTCAGATTTACTGATTCCCGGACGCTAGGTTTTTATTTTCTGTTCTGGCTGTCTTGAGATCAATTTGATCTGACTCTTTTCTGACCTTCTTGTTTGATTTGAAATAACTTCAACAACTACTCCATATTTTGTTGCATCCTAAATCCCGATTGAGCCCCCAATGTTACGGGGTATTTTCGAAGTTCTTCGTAGTTCTTTACTAACTCCTGAAGACTGAATTTGTATTATTCGTTGTATTATTTGTAAATTCCAAAACTTTTTTGTTTAACGTCAAACTTGGGTCAAAGCTTACGAAGCAAAAAGTTAGCCTTTGGGAACATTGATAACAATAAATTCAAATTTAAAATTATAAAAATCCAAGTTGAAGTTAACTCCAACATAAGATATATAATTGCACAGTATAAAAAAGCCGATCAACTGCGAATATAATATTAATAGAAATGCGAATATTATTGATATTTAATAATTAATAATAAACAATTCAATATTGTCATTCAATACCGTCAATATTGTAATGACAACAGCTTCTACAACTTTCTTTAATTATTTTATATATATCTTTTGATTTCTTCTAAAATCTATGTAATGATGCTTTGTCACATCTTAAAATTAACGAAAAATGAAAAATGCCTCGTTTGCTTAATTGGTAGCAACTGAAAATGATAAATAAGTGAAAATTAAATTAAAAGTTTTCGCATATACCAAGAAGTTTGTATTGAATTTGGTTTTTCACTCTAACTCCTAGGTTTCTCACTCATTATCGAGACTAAGCAAAGGAATAAATTGCAATTCTCATGAGCTTAAGAGATTTCCTTAAAATTGAACCCTAACATTTAACTTATTTCACAAACTTTATTATTACAATTATTGTATGAATGAATAAAATTTACCTTGATTTACATATTCAAATAATTTTTCATTTTGGAATTTTAATGTTTCAAATGCAGAGAAAAAAAATTCATTTAAAATTCAACAAAAACTGTTTATTGTTAATCAAGTTACAATTATGCAACACTAATTTTTTCAATTATTTCAGTAATCAAATGTTAAATAATTTCAGAATTTTGAATTTTTTTTCCCGGTATCTTTATTAGGGATTCACTTTCTTTTAATAATATCTTCCGGGAATTTGTTCATGAATAAATTGTTTATTATAGAACAAAATTTTTTATGGAATGAATTTATAAGAAGGTTGATGGTTTCAATTAAAATAAATCTTTAAGGCATTATAATGGGTAACCGGAGCTTCTTTTATTTTTTTGTGATTTTATTGTTTTTTTTACTGTGCAACATGCTTGCATCTGAATTTGTTATCGTCAACAATGTTTTTTGTAGCTCTCCCGGTCCCGTATTTTCTAAAGCAATATTATTATAACATGTGTTATATGTGTAACCTTACAGCGAAAAATATGACTGCATTTCTCTTTAAAATCGAACAGTAAACTGGTGCGCTCGAGTTTTCCATGGTGGTTCAAAAAAATCTAAAATGACACAAAAACATTAAAAACACAAAATACAAGCTCGCAATGTGAGAGCGACCTCCTCCCGACACTCTAGAAGTTCTCAATTTTTTAAAATTCGTTATTGCATAACATAAAACCTTGGACAGCTCCTGAAAAATATCAAGGTGTGAGGAGCCAAACCGCTAGCAACAATACCAACTTCATCCTGTAGGACACCTAATTAAAAGGTCCAATATTACTCGATATATTACGTACTATTTCGTTTCTAGAAGTAAAATAACACAAAAATTCTGGCATATGAGAAAAATCACAAGAGAAATAACAAAACTTAAAACAATTTAAGAACAGAATTAAATACAAAACCCAATTTATGATTAAACCATCGTTCCAACATAAGTTCAAAACAAAATCTCTAACTGATTACTAACAATGTCAACCCTTTAAAATAAAATATAAAAAAAAAGTTTGACATTTCAAAATAATTTGTAATAAATTTTAGCAAAAGGATTAGATTTAAGTTTTAGATTTTAGAGCTGAGAAAGGTTTAAACTGTTGTTTGTCTTCTTTTGAACAAAAAACCAACGAAATAAGCGACATAATAAGTTAATGAACTTAACAAAATGAAATATTAGTTTGTAAGAAACCAAAAACGTTCGGGACGGTATGAGATCTTTTTAATTATAGCAAACTGCATCGTGCATTTTTGTAACAGAGATTTCAAGCAAACTAGCGAGTAATGAGTTATTTTACTTCATCACAATTGCAAATTGTGTGAAGTAGTGCAATATATCGAAAAAAAATCTTACATACCGCAAATTTTATTTTATATTTTGTTTTGGACCCACCTCTATCTAAATAGCCAAAAAATGTTTATGTCTGTGGGTGGGTGGGTGTATTGTGGTGCGTGTGTTACCCGTAAAACAATTTTGATAAAGCTTGTGAAATGTGGATTGATTGTGCATGCTACAAAATCCCCGTCATGAACATGATATACACCATACCGTACACATGTCTTAATACTCGTTAGCACATATGTGCACATAAATATTTCACGTACAATAAAAAACGTAGTGAAACAAAATTTATTTAATGATAAGAATAATAAACAAAGAATTCAAAAGATGCATAGTGAAAAAGTAGTTTAACATTTTATAAAATGACTAGGCAGTTTCATTTAACTTTTTATGAAATAATATGACATTCGTAATAATAAATTGATGAATTTTGTTTTATTTTCATCTAAAATTATGTGCGAAACAAATTTGTTTGTGAAGGTAATGAAAACAAACACAAAAAACAAACGGGCACTTTGAATAGTTAGTTTTAGTGATTCAAAAAAATTACTATATTTATTTAATATTTTTTGTTTGTCATTTTTCATGTCGGTGTAGTGATATTTAAATTTATTTTATTATATTATTAAGAAAATTGTAGAAAATTAGTATTATTTTTTAATAATAGCCGAATATTTAAATTTTTTTGATTTCTGATTCTTTTATCATTTAAATTGTATTGTTCAAAAAATGGCGAAAAAATGGACGCCACAATTACAAATGCAATCACACACATACATTTTCATTTTACAAATACAACCGCAATCTTCATTTGTCGTAATGACGTTACGACAAATAACAACAATTCCAACTCAAATCTTAACTGCTCAAAAATTTCAAACGAACTTACTAAGCCGCACTTCTAGCATTATCAAAATTAAAACGCCGTACCGTCAAAGCCTATCTAAAAAAAACTTGAGGAGGAAACGTAAAAACCATTGGGATACATGGCATCAGCATATTCGCTCTAATTTCTAACAACAACAAAATTGAAAACCCAAAAAAATTAACTGCAACACATAACAACCAAAACGGGGTTTTCGAAGAGTGCGTCGGAAAATCGATGGATTACCATGAGCACAAAGGTAGTTTAACTATGGCTCGGAAAGCCATGACTAGCATATTCCTGCTCATTGATCCCTGTCAAGCTAAAGAGACTACCAAAATACCTTGTGTTGAGAAAAAGATATTGGTGTAGGTGTAAAGAGAACGTCAGTCACAGCTGCCCGAACGACAGGCGATCCATTTCTCTGTTATCGTCCACTGATCTGCGCTCTCTTACCCTCCAACAGTTTACCATCTAACGAATAGAATTTTCGAAGACCGTGGCAGTTAGATTACTTGAACGTAACACTTGGTAGTTCTGACCTCATTGAGAACCCGGAAACGTGATGAAAAAACATAAATAACCTGAAATAACAAATATATTAATAAAACACAGGAATTGTCTGCACATCAGGACTGAAAAATAACTTGCCTTTTGTCCACAGAACAGAACTTAATAAACAGAAAATCAATACAAAATTTTAAAACAATCAGAAGACCATAAAAATTAAAAATACACAAATCAAAATTCGAAAAAATCACTTTTAAAGCAAATTAGGGAGGAGTTGTGACTGACAGCTCAACGACTGACGACTCACTTTGAAAACCTAAGTGGTTATCTTAGAAAAAAATAGTATTTAAAAGGTTTTTAAGTGGTTGCGGCAGTGGCGATAACAATCCTACAAGCCAACACATGCGGTCTAAGGCTAAGGCTCAGAGAGCCAAATGCCAGAATTTTCCGAATATACCGACCCCGACACGAAGTACAAACAATATCATCTACTAGCAAGCATTGAAACAATATCTGTACTGCAGATGTACCTCTGTTATCGTCCACGAACACTACATCCCAGCAAAACTCTAACCGGCTATGCTCTAATGAAAAAGAAATAAAATGAATACTATGAAAAATATATCTATTTGAGCCTAGCGGTGTAAAGTTTTCAACTCCGCCAAGGACCCAGGATCTGATAAAACAACACAGCGTGGGATGATACTTGCTGAAACCACCAATAACCAACAACGTTCATCACCTGTTGTCTCGTCATCCCAATCTTCCTCAACAAAACAAAAACCTTACTTTACTAAGAGTCCGCGGAATCGTAAGTCCTGATAAGCATTTGTCTACTACTTACTCCGCGGTAAACACAAAATTTAACACAATCAAAACACTAAACCGAAAAAAATAGTAGTCTCCAGACCAACTTAGTTCGGATCGTAAAGTCCTAAACACTGTCGCTTTGAAGGTCCCGTGGACGGGTTTTCGGCGTATCAACGCCAGTTTTTTAGAAAGTCCAATAGCATCTGTACCTGATAATCAAATTGGACCAACCTTTGTTCATAAGCATTTAGTACGGTTCACAATAGTTCTGCATCCCAACTTCCGGTTTTTAATTTCCGGTAAAATTTGTTTTTGCAATTTTTTGCATTTTTTGTTTACACTACAGCCTACAATAATGAAGTGATTATGACGAAACTTACACAAAAGGTTTCAATTAGTGTGAGAAGATAATGATCAACTTTTGGGCACATTGATAAAAGTGGCGGGGGTCCACCATACAACTGTTGACTTTTCACACTTTCTTTTAAAAAATGGTTGGGAGCATACAGACCTTGTTCATTATTTCACTTTGATAGTACTTTGACCAAAGATGGAAATTTTAATGACAAAGAATTGATTAGATTTTGGACGATATTGTGATAAGTGGTGAAGGCCTCATGAGCACCTGTTTATTTAAAACTTCAATAACATCAGTTCCTGATAATTGATTTTGATTAAACTTGGTAAATATGCTTAGAGTATGATTTGTAACAGTTCTGCATTCCAACTTCCAGTTTTTCACTTCCGGTGAAAAATTTTTACTATTTCTATTCGTACAACAGAATCAATTGGGATACTACAGTTTTCTTTAATGAACAAAATTTGATGAAAATTTAGTAAAAGATGGAGATTTATTAGAAAAGGAACTGGTAAGATTTCGAGGCAAAGTGGTGGGGTACGCCTGCGGAATACCTGTTTTTTATAATTAAAACTACGCAAAATATTTAAAAATAGCAATTTTTTGCATTATTTGATGGATTTAAGCTTGTTATATATCCAGAACATTTTGTTTCCAGAGTTGTTGGTAGTCAGCCTATGTATCACCGTCGTCAGTATTTTTTCGGGTTGTAATACCACAGATTATTTCTCTCACTACTCGCACAATTTAGAGTTTCTGCTGAAGCTAAGAAATGCCTAGATTTTATCCAAAACTCATTTGTCGACTATGAAACGGGGCCAGATGACTTTTTTAAATGATCCGAAATCACGTCTACGCAAAGATAGCAAGTGACCAGCGAAGAGCTTTTTTGTCTGGTAAAGATACAGTTCAGGTTCTATCCTATCATGTGCGTCCGCTATACAATTATCCTTGACATTTTTGTGATCTGGCGCCCATATAATTTGGATATAGATCCAGTTGGTCGTTGGTCATCTTTTGACGTCGTTGCAACTGCACCGATAGCGATTTTTAGTTGAAATTAAAAAATGCACGAACCATACTAAGGCTTCAATATTCGCAACTGCTTCGGGTTGGGGTATGCTAAAGTATTCAAAAATACGAAATCAGAAGCTGCTAATTAAGTTCTTTGAGAATAAGCGCCTCCACTCTCCCCCTCTTCAATCTTCAGTTTGGAATAATCTGCAAAATTACCACTTTATCCTTCGCCGCATAGTCTGCATACTATATAAAAGTTTTAGATTCTTGTCAAGGCCTAATAGGCAGTGGATGTGGGTTTGTTTCATATCGGTTTCCATCAAACTGAATATCCTCATTCTTCCATGGATATTATGACAGTTGTAATAAACACTTTTCTGTTTATACCGAGAATATTACAAAAAAAAAATAACTAAATGGCTTCTCGCTCAGAAAAATCTCTACGAAAAATAAAATTCTATATTTTTTTTCAAAAACAAATTTAAATCAAAAATCACAAAAATGAATTTAAATAAAAAAAAATCACAAAATGAATTTAAATCAAAAAATCACAAAAGTGAATTTAAATAAAAAGAATCACTAACATTTATAATTAATATGTATTTAATGTATGTAATATAATACAAACACAGGTATCCGTTCCGATACAAAATTAGAACTCATATTTTCATATCAATGCGGGTTGTTACATCGACTTTATTTTTTAAAAGGCTTCCATTTATTTCTATTGCTGTGTTTTTCATTCTAACAAATAAATATTACCCCATACACGAAAATATGCCGCGTACAAATAAAAAACAAATAAAACAGACAGAGAAAAATCACTCACAAAAACAGCCTCATACTATCAAATCTAGACATAGAATCCTTCACAATTTAATTAATAATTAATATTTCGTACATATTTCATTTATAACACATAAATCGGATTGCCCTATTTAGATCACACAACATCAACGCACCTGTACTTTATTTTGCTTTTACTTAAAACAAGAAAAAAATATATTTGTTTCACAATAAAAAAACAATTGATTATACTAAATATAAGAACTTTTATATCTAAATATAAGAAGAGTTAAATGTTTTGAAATGAAAAATATGCATTACTGTGGAACGTCATAAATATACAGATATTATTTATGAAATGAATCTGATAGTACGAAATGAATGTGTGATTATATGAGAACTGTCTGTTTAAGATTTCAAAAGAAAATGTCTAATAAACAGATTTGTTTGGTCGTTACAGAGTTGTGAGTCTTTTTTCAAATACATAGGATGTTGGAGTGCGCGATATGACTACTAATTCACTGCAACGTGGTGGTGAGTTGTGGACTGTTCTTGGCCTTTTGACTCTCTCATGTGTAGTATTGATGTTCCTGCAGAGAAGCGTGCGTTGATCGAATACGACTTAAATTCTTTACGTTCAATTTCGTCAAAACATTTGTGATAGCTTCAGGTATTATATTTCATAAAAACAATTAGTAGTCCAGGCACGAATGCTCAAACAAAATGGGAAGGAAATGACCTGTCTCCTCAGATGTATGGGTGGAAGATTGAGAACAACTGCCTGGTCCCAATACACAGTGAGTTAGCCGCTGCACCAGACGATATCCTGAAAATGATTTTCTGCTGATACACGAAATACTGTGCCAGCGCGAAGTGTGACTTTAAAAAAGCAAGACTCAAATATTCCCCAGCATGCCAAAATTGCCAAGGGAACTGCTTGAATGGAGTCCCCCAAGTTGACTCCGAAGATGAAAAAGAATAGGAAGATCCTCTGACCGTTTCCCTACAAGGGTCGGACGGAGAAGATGACAGAGAAAAAGATAATGAAAACGAAGAAGAGGATCTAGAGAGCAAGAAATTGACTGGATGGTACCTACTGTTTTAATGTTTTATGTTAATTTACTTTGCTATGTCAATTAAGTTCCTTTTTCACTTAATGGTTGTGTTTTATAAAACTACCACAATGTCTTATAGACACTTCAATATGCACAAAGTGGTCATAGCAAAATATTTTCCCATTAAAATGGTCTAGATCCTCTTTAATTAAGTGTGAGGAACCTGGTCAGCGGGCCTACAAGTATATATTCTAAAATGAGCATCTGTGCTATTTAGACGTCCACTACTGAATATGTGTATATAACGGTGCATATTTCGACCAATATGTTAACCGGTAATGGTGAGAAATTGATAGATTCATTAGTCGACAGTTGTCGCAAAGCTTCAGATTTCACGCTCAACACTGAAACTGCTTTAACATTTGAAGGAAAATAGATAAAATAGTAAAGTAATATATATTATTGAAAAGAATTTAATGTTCTACAACCATATGGCCAGCATTTAGTTTTTCGGTGCATCGTTGAAGAGTTATCCGGTCAAAAAAAGTAAAAATGTGGAGCAAAAATTAGACTTTTAAGAGCGGATATCTCGAAAACTATACAAGATATCGAAAAACTCAGCTTTCATTTTGTATAGAACGGTCATGTCGGTAGGACGCATAGTTTTTGAGATATAAGCAAAAAACCGAAAAATGAAACTTTCAAAACCCCCTTCCCCCCGACATAAGAACTACGAGCGGGGACTTTTGATATGTTCGCCTCCTAACTAGTCCAAACAAAGTTACGAAGTCAAAAATTGTGTTCCAACCTTTTCGTTAACTGGGGGCTAATTTACCGCCTTTTAATATCGTCACTGTTATGCCAGAATCACGAATGTGCAAAATTGTAGTTCTGAGGTAATTGCATTTTAAAGTTTGCAAACGCTACTAAAATTCAGTTTTTTTTGTTTTTTATTATTCCAGCAAATTTTTTATTCAATTTGCTGGAATAATAAAAAACAATAAAAAAACTGAATTTTAGTAGCGTTTGCAAACTTTAAAATGCAGTTGTCTCAAAACTACAATTTTGCACATTCGTGACTCTGGCATAACAGTGACGATATATGAACAAGCTATCTATGACCTATTATCATATCCCAAGCTATGTAAACTATCCTGGTTATTTTAATTTTATTAAGTGCAAAATACTGAGATTGAAATACTTAGACACACATTACAATAGATAGATAGACAATGATAAAATTGGCTTAGTGATTGAACACTTCATTCAAAATATTTTTCATGCTTCACTAAGATAAAACCTTGTGTGTCTTATACACTTTTAACGAGAGTATAGCGAATATATACAAAAACAATAACAATCTAAACATTTATATAACAGTTCGAGGTGAAAAGTCAAATGCCAAGTTATACTTTGTTGGAAATACTTTGAATAAAACAATTCCTAAAGGACAATATCATTCATTCCATTCTCCTTGTGGAAATTAAGCGTTTTGAATAAATTGAATAAATATTTGTGTAATGATAATCCCTGAAGGGAAAATCGTTAAATTTTAACTTTGAACATAGTTATTTATTTTTGTGTGAAATATCAATAAAAGTTTTTAATATTTTCAATAAATTAGATAAAAGATAATAAATTTTAAAGGCAATTGTTTTTTAAGGCAGTCGTGCAAACAATTTAATCGAAATCGCTCGGTTAATTTCCTTTTCCTTGGAAAAATGATTCTTATTTAAATATATATGTACTTAGAAGTTAACAGAAATGTGTATTTAATAAAATTTGTATACTCGTGCGTAGTGAAATGTCATGAAAAAAATTACAGCTAGAATATTAAATTTGTTTCCTTGTCATTTTCTTATCGTTTCTATTTATGTATCTTCTTGAGTCTTAAATAAATACTGGCAACAAAAAGTTTTAAATATGAATGAATAAATTTTTCTAAAAGTCCCTTAGGGAAAACCGCTCACATATCTACTTTAAATTCTGATCATATTAATTTTTTTTTGTGCAAAATATAAATACAAGTTGGTTGTTGAAATAACATTGACAAACCGTTTTTATAATTGTACGAAATTGACTTACAAAAATTAGCTTTTATTCTTAAAAACATAGATATTTGTTTCAATACGACAAAAATGATGGATTCTATAGAATTAGTAGGGAAATGGCGGAGCGACGCTAAAGCGAAGCTATTACTCTGTCTTGATATAACTCTATCTGTGGGGTTTAATCATTTAGGTAGGCAGTGCGTCACATGGGCATGGCATATATTGTTCCTGCAAATTTTTAAAACAAATTTGCGTTTTATCTGTTATTTTATTTTTATTATCTCTATCCTATAATAAAATATCAGCATTTCATATTTTATATGTGATATTTGTTGTTCTTTCAAATAGTAAATTTCGCCTTCGAAAATATTTATTGTATGCCAAAAACTAAATGTTACATATCAAATTACTTATAAAAAAAATTTAAATCTAAACAAAAGCACGCTACCTTCATTGTAAGATTTGTATTAAAATGTATTGTTATGGTGAAATGCATCCAGCAAGAAAAAAATATAAAAATAAACAAAACTGCAACTTTTGGTTGTATGTGGTTGATGAAGGCATATAATCCGAACGCACTTCGATCGACGAAATCGGGAGAAAATATGCTTTCATCAAGTATCGTTGGGGATGTGTTAAATAGACAAGCCTATCGCGCTACACCCTGGGTTACGCTAATAGTCTATTTCAACTTGGTAGCCAAATATTTCAATTCGAACTCTTGGCTGTGATACAAAAAAAAATAAACACGAACCAAAATCACAACAACAACGGTACTTTTCAGCACCATAAGACAAAAAATATTGGACCCTCAGTCCGTATTTTGCAATTCAACATTGAAGGCATAAGCAGGTCAAAAACTGAACATTTACAAAGATTATTAAAAGATTACGACATCGACGTTGTAATTCTGCAAGAAACGCATGCTGCAGATGAAGCGCAACTTACCTCTAGAGGAAATATTGTTGGTTACAAATTAATTAGTGCTATATTTACTATCAATCATATGGATCTGCTACGTATGTTAAGTCAGAAATCCCGAACTGCACCCACGTACTTACACAGACGGATAACGATTTACATCTTATTGTTGTTGATATATATCGGACACGAAGATTGTAAATGTATACAAGCCTCCAAATACAGGATGGCCAGCTGCTACTCTACCATTATTTCACCACCCAGCAATATATGCTGGTGACTTCAATAGCCATCACACTCAGTGGTCCTACTCAAATAATAATACCAATGGCGAGCAAATAACCGACTGGGCAGATGATAACAACATGTTCCTGGTATATGATGCAAAAGACATGAAAACCTTTAGATCTGCTAGATGGCGAAGTGATTACAATTACTTAACTCTGTTGAAAACATTGATTTTTCACATTCAAGCAGGGAAGCATGCAGTCTCCTGTGAAAGCTGGGTGGCTCAAACTCAATTACTCGTGCTAACAATGAAATAAATCCAGAGGGCATTGCAAATCACATAGTAAACTTGTCTCGTTCTTCTTTTAATCGCCTTCATAAGAAAACAATTAAACGTAAATTAAGAGAAACGAAGCGCAATTGCTCGTCTCCATCGAAGTATGCGAACTCTTTTAGTAACGAAGAACTAGAATCAGCTCTGGCCCCTACGAAAAATTTCAGCCAAATCAAAAATGTGTCGGTCAGAAAGGTGTCCGGTTTATAAAAGAATGACCCATAAACATTAATCGTTCAATATATAATTGTTGTCCACTTCCACAACAGTAATGTTGACATCTTTTAGTTTGCAAAAAGCTACAATCTCCATACCACATGATGTCGAATACCCTTTATGGAGCTTGGCGTTGTCGTTCTCGTCGATAAGATCATTTAGATTGGCTTCAATTTCTAGGCTGGTATCGCTTATAATACTACTTAGCCACGTACCGAACGGTAAGAAACTGATTTTGAAGTTTTTGAAATATGTTATGCCGCAATCTGAGGAATTATCTAACCAGTAGTATTTATAAGAGAGTCTACCCCCCACTCCAGAACGAGTTCAGGTTCTGTATTGGTAGACTGAAGGAAATGTATGCCTTGGTAGTGAGATTTAACGGTCAACGAACAGTCAAGGATACATTTTCTTCAGTCACCACACTGTTCTGTTTCTTCTCTCCCTTATAAGCTCACTACTTGGTAATCTTCAAGTTTAACATCCGTAACTACATAAAACAGCAACTTAGTTCAACAAAAATACATTACATAATGAACCGGTATCAAAACCATTAATTAATCGCGTTGCTACAACAACACGTCGTGTTGATTCAATATCAATTTCTATTAACAAAACTATCAGTCTCACAATTAACATTGCTTAAATTCGTAAACATTCTTCTACTTTGTTTTCATCAAACAAAAAAATAAAACTCATGTAGTTGTGGTTGCATTTTTCATTTTTCGTTGATGCTATCAGACACAATCTCATCATCATCTGTTTGAATAAACTGTTAATAAATTGTTGCATTTCGTGGTTATTGTTATTTCGTTTTCTCTATAATCTTTAATAACTGAAAACAAAACAAACTCGAATTATATGTTGTCGATCCTTCTTTCTTTTTTTTATAATTGATTGACGATCTCGTTCTAAAAAACCGATTAAATTCCTTTGTTTGGGAAAACAAAGAAACAGAAAGAAATATACAAATTTTTTTGAATGGTCATCTCCTTCGCTCCCAATCGTTTAGATTATTTAAACAAAGCATTTTTCATAATTAGGTCAGTATGATTTTATTCGTAAAATCAATGATTTAGTTCGATTATGATTCTGATCATAAAAATTCAAAATAATTCGATTTTTGATTTTAAAAAAACCCAAAATTTTCGGTTCGTGTATAAAAAAATTTATAAAAAAAATATATTCATGATAAATACGTTTGGAAAAAAAGAATTCATTTTGGTTAAGCCGGGCTGCTACTTTGTAATAACAAAAAGAAGAAGAAATTTTCAGTTTCTTCTCGGTGAAAATTGTAGTTCAAAGTTTTTGGTAATAAATAGAGTTTGTGATTTTTTTTACCGCGACGGTATTTGATTATATTCGTATAAGAGCATTGTATGAAATTTTCTTAAGAGTTTTAGAATAAATAACTCGTGTTGTTAAGAAAAAGTTTGGTTTATGTACAGTTTTTTTTAAAAAAAAAAAGAATATATATGTTAATACAAAAAAAGGTGAATGAAAAAAAAATCTGTTTTATTTATATACAAGGGAAGAAAAGAAAAGAAGGTAACGCAGTATAAAAGTGAATACAAACCACAAATTATTATACTTGGTGGATAACTGGCGTTTTATTAGCGGCGATGCACATGGTTGTGATGGTAGCTGCAAGAATAGTCCCGCCGCACTATTAGTCACTGCAACGCATTTGAATATTGTACCTGCTGCAAAAATTATTATAATCGCGCGAGGGAAAGGTAGTGCAAGAGTTGGATATTGGAGAGACATACCAGGACGAAAGTCTCTAACACCACTGAATTTTTGGCAAAACATCATTCATCATAATAGGTTAGATTTTATTTTTTTTATATACGTATCTATGACTAAGTTCACTGAATCTGTTTTTATTGATCATATTATGGCCATCATGGTCTTGTAGGTTCCTTTTTTTATATTAGAGATTTTTTTTGGGTTTAGGCCACATCGTAATGTTTTTTCGTATATAATATTTATAAATACCCTTGGCATAACGTTGCCTGTGACAAACAACGTTATAAATTCTGGCGCCGAAACAGGGACAAATTAAAAAAAAACAGAGAATACTGTTATATGTATAAATATATATGCATAAGCATTGTTCTAGTTTAATATTTCTTGTTATTCCTGTTTTTGAAACTTTTTGGAACATATACAAAAATAAATTTTTTCGTTATTGCCGTTAATTTTTTTTTCTGATTTCGGAAAAATTCTTGAATTGTTGTTATTTTTGGATTGATTTTGCCAAAGTTGAATTAAAAGTTGAATTTTGGAATTTGTTATAGATTTTATAAATATATAAAAAATATAAAATTTGTAAATATAAATTTTATAAATTTTTTTTTGAATTTAATAAATATAAAAAGAAAATATGTATACAAGAAAACGTGGTGTACATCATCGACGGGAAGTGCCACAACACTTCCGTACACCGCTTTACAGGAGGGCGAGGCCGTCGCTGCCCAATCAACCCTTCTTCCCGCCGGAAGAAGAAGGAGCGGTAGGTCCGGATCAAGGGATGGATGGACTTCCACCAGCGCGAGGGGAACCATATGTTCCAGGACCGTGGGTGGGACTCGATCCTTCTCTTGAGACTCACTGGACGCCAGCGAGAAGAGAGCTCTTGCGCCAGACGATGGAGGTGGTTGTCAGGGATTCACCAGGACCAGTGGATACTGAGCCTGCTGAACCCCTGATGACTGGAGCGCGAAGAAGGATGCTGGCAAAACGCAAAAAGAATGACGAAAGGAAGAGGGTTGAAAGGAGAGCGATGGCCCAAGCAAGGGATGAATTTGAAAGACTATGGGCAGCAGCCCACCCTGATTCTGATTCGGATTAAGAGTCAGAAGGTTGCTGCCCAGATCCCACCTCCTATGGGTATCTTTAAGAAAGAATCCAAGAAGGCTTAACCTTCTTAACATGTTTCGTTGGTTAAGGGTCGCCTCTGTCTTTTGGCATGCGATCACCAAGCGGATTTTTTTTTAATATTAGTAAAATTTCAATTAGTTTCCCTTCCGAGACTGAATGCAGCTTTACTGGTCGAGTGTTTATGCGGAAGAGAAGGGAAGCCTGTCAGTCCTACGGACAGCCAGGATCGCTTCTACAATGCTAAGCACTCCTCCACACAAGTGAAACTGCATCCAGATCTCCACCTTGTTGGGAAGAACCAACGTTCAACCCAACCTCCCTTCACAATTTCAATGGACTTAGCAAATCCATCCAACATCGCGTTCCAATAGTAAATTCGGTCTTGTACTGAAATCGGATCTGGAGACTGGTACTCTATACTGGTCTACTCCCAACAAACGATATTAGTCTTAATTTTTTTTCCTTAACTTTTCTAGTTTCTAAAATTTTTTTAGTTTTAAGGATGAATGAACTCAGCATATGATTTTTGTAGATAACAGATATTTAGGCTGAATCTTTAAACAATGCTGAATTCATTTCATCACGCGGGAGGGTACTAGAATGTAGATTTTAGGATTTTTAGGCCTATTTTTGTTCTAGACCTCACATGTCGTTTCTGGGAAGAGATCGCGAGTTCGATTTCCCACTTCGAATCTTCGTTACAATTCCTTTTAAAAAATTTTTTTGATTATACAGTCAATCGGTGTGGGCTTTGCCCCGGAAAAATCTCTAACAATTATAAATAAATAAATAAATAAATAATTCTCTTATTTTTCTAAATAAATAAATATTTTCATAATTAATTTAATATTTTTTCTAAATAAATATTTTTTCAAATAAATAAATAAATATTATTATAGCTTCTTATAAATATTTTTATAAATAAATATTTTTCATTTTTTTTTTATAAATAAATATATATATATATTTTTAAATAAATAAAAAATTTCTTAAATAAACATAACATCAAATAAATAAATAAATATATTTCTTATAACAAACAAACAAATAAATATTTTTAGCATTTGATGCAATAAGTAAATCAAGGTGTACAAGTTGCAACAGAATAAATAGATTTTAAGTAAATCAAACATTTGCTTGCTCAATATTAAATAACTAATATTTTTTCTAGATATAAAATTAAAATCTTTAAGATTAATAATTTTCTCTGTAAAACGAAGGTCGAAGGAGTTGATTATTCGGAATATTTGTATATTTCTTTTTGCTGTTGTAGGTCGCGTGTTCACGATTTCTAGTCGATTTACAATTTTTTATTGCACTTTACAATTTTTTTTACGGTTGTTGGTTTTATATTTTTTGTGCGGAAAAACATTTCAGGGGGTCACAATCATTATCGTCTGTTGTTGGTTTTGTTGAGTTGCAATTTGTTTATATTTTTTGTCCTTCTTTTCATAAAATCTGACAACAAAAGAAAATGTCAGAGGTGCCGATAGACCATCCGTTTTACGGTCTCGAATTGTGCGAGTTGTGGGTCGAGTGCTTCCTCCGGGACATCCAATACAACAGCGAAGGTTGGATACAACAGTTAAGTGATGCTGCGAGAAGTGCACCAGCACCAATAATACAAACACACGCAGCTAATACGAAGGAAGAAAGTGAATTGATTCTCGCAGCAGCGCTATTTTTGGCTCGGGAAGTAAGGAGTTTAGTGGCTCCAGTGCCACCAAACACACTAAAAGGATTGTTAAATCGTATAACCCATTACGTGGACCGTAATAACCGCATAAAAAACATGGAGGAGTTAAAAGATGCTACCGAATATGCAGCCAGGTCATTATCTGAAACTTTCAGGACCATCACTGCACTGATAATGGGACCAGAAGGAGGGGTCTTAAGAAAAGATGTACCAGCACCTGCAAATCTTGACGAATCATTTCAAGGTGTATTCGCGAGATCAACTCCAAATCATATGGAACCACTAGGTGACCTGATTGATAATATGACGGGCCGTCAACGAAGACCGCGTCTTCCACAACCAGCCAATGAGGTACAGCAGGAACAGCTTGGACCAGCAATACCACTGGAAGAGCTATTCAATGACATCAGAATAGCTCCACCACCATACCGATCGGCTAGGGTCTCAGCAGTACCAGCATACATACAACCGCATGAAGGGTACCAACCACACAGGTATTTGAGTCAATTCTATACGAATTGGCTCCCCTACTTCTCTGGTGACGGGTCCTCACCCGATGCTCATGAATTCTTTCATTTCGTTGAGGTGGCTGCACGAAGGGATCGGGTGACCTTTGACGATTTAAAGTCAATCGTTCCCCGATATCTCCGTGGAGCCGCTGAAAAACATTACATAAATCTAACATATGAGTATCGAGTGGTGACCTATCCCATATTGAGAGAAGCATTAGTTAACACGTTTGGTACGCTTACAGATGATAAGACGGTTTTGAAAGTACTGCTGAGCCGTAGACAAAAACATAA
This sequence comes from Diogma glabrata, assembly GCA_963693315.1. NCBI lineage: Eukaryota > Metazoa > Arthropoda > Insecta > Diptera > Cylindrotomidae > Diogma > Diogma glabrata. The sequence goes on from OY856187.1 coordinate 151,620,307, forward strand.
AGAGAGTGTCTATGACTACATAATTGGTATGAACAATTTAAATAGTAGACTGATCCGGCCTTATAATCCACGTGAATTAATAGAGATAGTTCGGGACGGTTTGTCTGCAGAATTAAGAAGCGTAACAATGATAGCTGAGTTTGCATCACTTGAAGACCTGCGTGTGATGTGCCAAAAATTTGAAAAATTTTGGGCATCATCACCCGTAGCGTCAAGGACAGGTGGGCAACCTCTGTTACCACCAACAAGAACAGCTGGTCAATACCGGATCAGTGAAGTCACACCTTCTGATGAAGACGAAACAGGTCCATCTAATTATCAACCAGGTCCATCAAACTACGTTACAGGTCCTTCAAATCATCAAATGGTTCCAGCAAACTACTCAACTTATGTAGATGCCTACAGCGCACCACCAAAAATACTAGCCAGACCAACAAATGCTAATAGGTCAATACTACCACCACCGCCACCTAGAACTGAACATCAAATTTGTAGCCGGTGTAAAGATATTGGTCACACGATATACAACTGTCCTCAAAAGCCGTACTGCTATCGATGTGGTAAGGCTGACACTATCTCTCCACGATGTACTAATTGTCATCCACCGCTTCATTTAAACTCTCGGGCGGGAGTACAGAATTCGCGAGCTGTGCCCCCAAACCCATCTTCGAGTACGCGAGGTCATCTGAGAGATGCGTCAACCACCACCGAAGAAGAAGATCTTTTGCCACCACAGTACCAAAAATAAGTAAATCTGTTCAAACTTCAACACCATTACTGATACGTCAGAAAAAAAGATCTCAAAAGCGTATTGAACGCTCGCGCATTTACTTTAGAATAAGGAAACTTCTCAATAAAGCGTGTGTCTCTTCGATCATTTATCGGGAAAATGATCCTAGACCACACCTTTATATAAACATTTTTAATAAAAAAGTTTATGGACTTTTAGATAGTGGAGCCTCTATCAGTATTCTGGGAAAAAATTCCCTAGAATTATTAAGAAACGCCGGCATAACCTATCACAAAATGTTTTCTGCCATCCGTACAGCAGATGGCACCCGTAATCATATTCTGGGTTATGTAGACGCTTCTATAAATTTCAATGGCTTATCGAAAATTTTTCGTTTTCATGTTGTTCCAAGTTTGCGTGAGGAACTCTACCTGGGCATCGATTTCTGGAGGGAATTTGGTATCACTCCTTCATTTGTCAGTGAATTGACACCGATTGAATCTAACAATAACTTAAAACACGATTTAAACCCTGACCAGCTACAAGAACTGGAGAACGTCAAGGATTCTTTTCCTTCTTTTGAGGTATTAGGTCTCGGCAAAACATCTTTGGTTGAACATGTCATCGATGTTGGGGATAGTGCACCTGTGAAACAGAGGCATTACCCCACATCGCCGGCAGTTCAACAAAAGATATATGCCGAACTAGACCGTATGCTTCAATTAGGAGTGATCGAAGAGAGTTCTGACAGTTCTTGGTGCTCGCCAGTGGTCTTAATACAAAAATCTTCAGGTAAGAATCGTTTATGTTTGGATTCGAGACGTGTCAACGCACTGACCAAAAAGGATGCATACCCACTTCCTTTAATCGATGGCTTGTTAGGACGTCTAAATAGTACGAGATACATAAGCAGTATTGATCTCAAAGATGCGTTCTGGCAAATTCCTTTGGCAGAAACATCTCGAGACAAAACAGCCTTCACAGTGCCTGGACGACCATTGTACCAATTCAAGGTTATGCCTTTTGGTTTGTGCAATGCTCCCCAGATAATGTGTCGGCTGATGCATAAAGTGATACCTCACAAGTATCATGAAAGTGTCTTCGTCTATTTAGACGACCTACTGGTAGTGTCCTCAACATTCGAGGAACACATGGAACTGCTGTCTATAGTCTCTACTCTTTTAACTAATGCAGGTCTAACCATCAATCTGCAGAAAAGTAAGTTCGTGCTGCGAGAAGTAAAGTATTTGGGCTTTTTGGTTGGCGAAGGTGGATTGAAAACGGATCCAGAAAAAGTACGAGCTATTGAGGAATATCCAGCTCCAACAACTGTTAAACAGATTCGTCGGTTATTAGGTATGGCAGGGTGGTATCAACGATTCATACCAAACTACGCTAGCGTTGTTTCACCTATTACAGATCTTTTGAAAAAAGGATCTAAACGACTGGTATGGACTGATGGAGCTCAAACCGCCTTTAACAATTTAAAAAATCTTCTGACTGTAGCCCCAGTTTTAATAAATCCTAATTATGAAAAAGAATTCTTTATTAGATGTGATGCAAGCATCACAGGTGTAGGAAGTGTACTGTATCAGCTGGATGATGAAGGCCATGAGTGTCCGATAGCATTCATGTCTAAAAAGTTGAATAAAGCTCAAAGGAATTATTCAGTGTCCGAGCTTGAGTGTCTTGCAGTAATTCTCAGCGTGAAGAAATTCAGAGCCTACGTGGAGGGTCATAAGTTTACAATTGTGACCGATCATTCAAGTCTAAAGTGGTTGATGTCACAAAAAGATTTGAGTGGTCGGTTAGCTAGATGGAGTTTAAAACTTCAACACATGGATTTTTCTATTGTACATAGTAAAGGGACCCAAAACGTAGTACCTGATGCTCTGTCTCGTATATATGACGACACGTCTGAAGAATTTGCTGAAGCACTCGCTCATACTGACGACACTATTAAATCAGATGATGAATGTTATCGGCACCATGAATACACAAACATGATAGCCAAAGTACAATTGTCTCCTCAGGATTTTCCAATGGTGAAACAATTGGATGGTAAGCTATACATGCGCATAGAACCTAAAGCTGATGCAGTACCTAACGATTTGCCTGTGTGGAAACTTTGGATACCGAAACCTCTAACTACTAAATTGATCAAAGAACATCACGACAACTGTATAGCTGCTCATGGAGGGGTAAAGAAGACCTTGGTGGGTCTTCGGCGTCTCTACTACTGGCCGGGCATGGCATCTCAAGTTCATGACTATGTCGTGTCTTGTGATGTCTGCAAACAATCAAAGGCAACAAATCAGATATTGCGTCCACCAATGCAATCCCGATTTATAACAGATAGACCATGGCAGCGTATATATATTGATTTTTTGGGTCCGTATCCCAGATCAAAATCTGGGAATACTGTTCTTCTGATTGTACTTGATCATTTGTCAAAATTTGTATTAATTAAACCACTCAGAAATGCTACTTCACCTTCTGTGAACACATTTTTGAGAAATGAAGTTTTTCTAACATATGGTGTTCCAGAGTTTCTTCACAGCGACAATGGTAAACAATTTCTAAGCAATTCTTTTCAAAAACTGTTGTCAGAATTCAACATTTCTCATATTAAAACTGGAGTCTACAGTCCTCAGAGCAACGCTTCGGAAAGGGTGAATAGGTCAATATTAGCTGCGATCAGATCTTACATTAAAGGTATGCATAATACGTGGGATTCGCATTTGGGAGATATAGCTTTTGCACTACGTTCCGCAGTACATAGCACAACACTTTGTAACGTTCGCAATATTCGCAAAACAATATTAAAACCAATTCATCTTCTGTTTCTAATTCATTAAAAATGTATTTCATTAGTTTCCGTTCATTTTTACATTAACAATAATTTTAAGATTTTCTAAAACTTAACTGCTAGTTGAATTTTGAATATACTATAAAAAGTAAACGAACGTACTCAATTTTATTTCCAATTCTAACGAACAGATGTCGTTGTCGTTATTAATCTTTGCTGAATTTTCAATATTGCACGATTTGTTTTTTTCTGATATGAAGATGTAAAAACAAGAAAAGATCACTCTTCTCATGGATGTCGAAATTGTCGGAAATTTTGCATTCATGCTTTTTTCCTTAAAATTAAGTGTAAAATTAAGTAGTTCAAATTTTAATTAAATTAAATTTTTAATTAGTTTAATTAGTTCAATTTTTTTAATTGTATCCGTCCTGCTAGTTCAATTTAGTAAAAATTTATGTGTTGTGCAAAAATAAAGAAAAAAATAACAAATATATAAAGGAAATATAAAAAATTATTTTCATGTTATGTGCCGTTGCAAACCAAAAAAAAAGAAAAGGAAAAAAAATCACATTTTTCGAATGTTGAGATATTCATTCCATATTTGTGCTTCAAACAAATATTTTCAGAGTTGATTTTAGAAAAAATTGAGTAGATTCATTAAGGTGTTAATATATGTGTTGGCTCTTTTAAATTAATTGCTAATTAATGTGATGTGTAATAATAAAAACATCAAATACTAAAAATATAAGTCAAATTTATAATCTGAAATGAAATTATTATTGTTATTATGGTTGTAAACATTAATAAGAATACAATAAAAAGATTTATTATGGCCAGTTGTGACTTGTAATTGTCCACTTTATAAGAAGTTAACATTGATGAAAATGTTTCATCATGCGACACCAGATGTTTTTTCCAATATATAATACAAATTTGGATTATCAAAAAGATGTCAATGTTTTGAATAATAATAACAACAATAGTAGTGGTGCCGTAGTTTCAAATGGATATTCTAATATTTCAAATCAGGAATTAAGCAAATATTGGTTTAAAGAAGTTCACTTGGTATCCGAAATAATATCTCTGCTTATCCAGATCAAAATTCAACAACTTTGGAGCGTGGTATTGCAACTGGTGGAAACAGAATCAACAGTTTAAAATAAGGTATTTTTCTAATTTTATATTAGTATTGGAATTTAATTTTTTATGTGGTTCAACTTAGTTTTTAGAATGATAGGCTAATTGAAGAATAATAAGAGATTTCCAAAATTTAAGATCCGTGTAGGGACAATCCGGATGGCGGGAGTGATCTCCTTTGCTTTAACTTTTATTTTTTTCCTACTATAAAAACGATGGAATATCAGATGTGCTTGTGATTTGTATAGTTTTAACAGTATATTGAACAGAAACAAAGTGATAAAAGTCCAATCCGATTCACGAAGTGAATCAATTACATACGTGGCTCCGTATCAGGGCCTAATTACAACTTCATTCTCCATACTACGTGTTGTTTGGTCAACACCCTATATCAGATGGCAAGACTTACACAACTCTTCGAACTTTACATAGTCTGGGTGAACCAATAGATATGGTCATGGATCATACAGATCAATTAGCAATCGTCAGAGCTCGCATTAAGAAATATATGGACACAGCTTTCGCAAAGTCCCAACAACATTATAATTTACGGACGCGACCTCGTACATTTGAAATACAACAACGAGTCTTGGTACGACAACATCACCTAAGTGATGCAGCAAACAAGTTTTCGGCCAAGCTGGCTCCGAAATTCCTACCAGCCATAATAACAAGCAGGGTTGGTAATGTGTTGTACAAATGTACAAATTTGGATGGTAAGCCCATTGGGACTTTCCATGCCAAAGATATAAGAATTTAAAAAAATTTCAAACATCATTTATCTAGTTCCTGTTAACTTATTTTTCTTGTATTAGTTTTTTTTTATCCTTAATTATTATTAATTTTTTTTATTATTATTCTTTACATTGGTATCTTGATTTATTAAAATTTCTCACCTTGGTTGTTCTAATAAATCATCCACTATGCTTAACATATTAACGTTTTCGTGTTAGATGTGGGCCGCTTAAGACTTTGTCTGCGGTTATCTAACTCTACTTTGTATTAGCTTACCATCCCCATTCATTTTTTTATTAACTTTCAAAAATTTTTACTACTTTTCTAAATAGCTTTCATCGCTAACAATAGTAATGTTGTCTCTCATTACCTGAAATTGAATTTTGGTACTTGAGGGCACTGTTCAGTAAGCGTATTAGGTAGTTCTTTTTTTTCTTTAGTTTTATTTTTTTTTGGGAAATTTGATGTACGTAGAAAGAGATTATTAGGCTCATATCTGTCATCAGTTCCACATACAATTACTGAACAGGGCTCTCAAGTATGGAATTTCGGTTGATGGTCATGATGGTCAACATTTGTATTCCTCTTATTGCAATAGGACTTACCTTTAATAAATAATATAATTTCATTCACTAGTATCTAACACTTGATTTATTTGCGCACGCTTACCAACTCTGCGCTGCCTGTTGTCTGCTGGGACTCGGCATGTCTCAATTGGGTAACTTTTGTGACGTGACAGTTTACCCGATATCATTAATGCAGCTGATCAACAAAACTCTGGCGTTCTACAATCAAGAATTTGGATGCAATAGTCATTAAGTCAACATAAATAAAACAATTTTTTTTTTGAAACATCTATAATTCACAACTCTTTCATAATGGATATACAACATCAGTAATTCTAAACATCTTTATTTCTCATCATGGTTACTCAACATCCACAATTCGAACTTTCTTTCATCATTTAGCGTCATGCAAAAATGCTAAACATCTGGTTGTCTTGGGAGAGGTACTCGACTCATCAATTCGTATACCTAGTATCGGTAAATAATGGTGATTGCGACCTATTTTCTTTCCTTAATCTTCACAAAAAGCATTTCACTGTTGAATGCTTGTTTGATATCGGTTCAGGAAATTGTCTGTTATGCCGCAATCTGAGGAATTATCTAACCAGTAGTATTTATAAGAGAGTCTACCCCCCACTCCAGAACGAGTTCAGGTTCTGTATTGGTAGACTGAAGGAAATGTATGCCTTGGTAGTGAGATTTAACGGTCAACGAACAGTCAAGGATACATTTTCTTCAGTCACCACACTGTTCTGTTTCTTCTCTCCCTTATAAGCTCACTACTTGGTAATCTTCAAGTTTAACATCCGTAACTACATAAAACAGCAACTTAGTTCAACAAAAATACATTACATAATGAACCGGTATCAAAACCATTAATTAATCGCGTTGCTACAACAACACGTCGTGTTGATTCAATATCAATTTCTATTAACAAAACTATCAGTCTCACAATTAACATTGCTTAAATTCGTAAACATTCTTCTACTTTGTTTTCATCAAACAAAAAAATAAAACTCATGTAGTTGTGGTTGCATTTTTCATTTTTCGTTGATGCTATCAGACACAATCTCATCATCATCTGTTTGAATAAACTGTTAATAAATTGTTGCATTTCGTGGTTATTGTTATTTCGTTTTCTCTATAATCTTTAATAACTGAAAACAAAACAAACTCGAATTATATGTTGTCGATCCTTCTTTCTTTTTTTTATAATTGATTGACGATCTCGTTCTAAAAAACCGATTAAATTCCTTTGTTTGGGAAAACAAAGAAACAGAAAGAAATATACAAATTTTTTTGAATGGTCATCTCCTTCGCTCCCAATCGTTTAGATTATTTAAACAAAGCATTTTTCATAATTAGGTCAGTATGATTTTATTCGTAAAATCAATGATTTAGTTCGATTATGATTCTGATCATAAAAATTCAAAATAATTCGATTTTTGATTTTAAAAAAACCCAAAATTTTCGGTTCGTGTATAAAAAAATTTATAAAAAAAATATATTCATGATAAATACGTTTGGAAAAAAAGAATTCATTTTGGTTAAGCCGGGCTGCTACTTTGTAATAACAAAAAGAAGAAGAAATTTTCAGTTTCTTCTCGGTGAAAATTGTAGTTCAAAGTTTTTGGTAATAAATAGAGTTTGTGATTTTTTTTACCGCGACGGTATTTGATTATATTCGTATAAGAGCATTGTATGAAATTTTCTTAAGAGTTTTAGAATAAATAACTCGTGTTGTTAAGAAAAAGTTTGGTTTATGTACAGTTTTTTTTAAAAAAAAAAAGAATATATATGTTAATACAAAAAAAGGTGAATGAAAAAAAAATCTGTTTTATTTATATACAAGGGAAGAAAAGAAAAGAAGGTAACGCAGTATAAAAGTGAATACAAACCACAAATTATTATACTTGGTGGATAACTGGCGTTTTATTAGCGGCGATGCACATGGTTGTGATGGTAGCTGCAAGAATAGTCCCGCCGCACTATTAGTCACTGCAACGCATTTGAATATTGTACCTGCTGCAAAAATTATTATAATCGCGCGAGGGAAAGGTAGTGCAAGAGTTGGATATTGGAGAGACATACCAGGACGAAAGTCTCTAACACCACTGAATTTTTGGCAAAACATCATTCATCATAATAGGTTAGATTTTATTTTTTTTATATACGTATCTATGACTAAGTTCACTGAATCTGTTTTTATTGATCATATTATGGCCATCATGGTCTTGTAGGTTCCTTTTTTTATATTAGAGATTTTTTTTGGGTTTAGGCCACATCGTAATGTTTTTTCGTATATAATATTTATAAATACCCTTGGCATAACGTTGCCTGTGACAAACAACGTTATAAATTCTGGCGCCGAAACAGGGACAAATTAAAAAAAAACAGAGAATACTGTTATATGTATAAATATATATGCATAAACATTGTTCTAGTTTAATATTTCTTGTTATTCCTGTTTTTGAAACTTTTTGGAACATATACAAAAATAAATTTTTTCGTTATTGCCGTTAATTTTTTTTTCTGCTTTCGGAAAAATTCTTGAATTGTTGTTATTTTTGGATTGATTTTGCCAAAGTTGAATTAAAAGTTGAATTTTGGAATTTGTTATAGATTTTATAAATATATAAAAAATATAAAATTTGTAAATATAAATTTTATAAATTTTTTTTTGAATTTAATAAATATAAAAAGAAAATATGTATACAAGAAAACGTGGTGTACATCATCGACGGGAAGTGCCACAACACTTCCGTACACCGTGTTGACGATGGACAGATTTGCCTAAAAATAAAAAAAACAATAATAATATTCGAAAAGGTCATATTCATAAATACTTAGCACTGTCCTTCGTCAAAGTATTCTCGGCGATGCTGTTCCAGTCAGTATTGTTGCGGCTGCTAGTTTTAGTCTGAAAAAGGAAAACAAAATCATTTAATTAATATTTGTCAATGTTTGTTAAAATAAAACTTAATTTAATGCGCTCATACGTCCCAAAAATCACGACAGGCAAATCAATCACTAATCTGAAAAGAAATCAAATTCAATTTTATTCAAACAAATAATTAAAATTCAAAATTTATTTAACTAACCTTGGGTTTGTTGTTTGTTTTGGTTGAGTATGTCATTCTGACATTTAAACATAACAAACTTTTGTCGATGTAGCAGTCAACATCAAATAATTTTCACGCGCCGATAATGCAGTTTTTTCGAATTAATTCCAATAGTTGATGTTGGCGCTGCTAGCGGGAAAAGGTTGGATTGGTTTTGTTATTTAATTGGTGATTTTTGAGACGGGGCCTCTCTTCTTCGTTTTTTAGTCGTCTTGTCAAGTTGATCGAACTTGCTAGAAAATCCAATGTGTTTTTTAATTAAATAAGATTAAACTCAAAATATTGTGTATAAATATTTTACATTTTCAAATAAAGTTTAAAAATTTTAAAGTTGAGTTGAATTATTTCACCAGTGAAATGTTAAACTAAAAATAAAACTATATTATGGTGACAACAACAACGCTGAACAGTTTTTTTTCATAACGCTGTGATTTGGAACCTGGCACGTAAATTTATATATAAAAACGTGCCAGGAATAAGGTACGTACATAAAAACTAAAAATTTACAACCGCTTGGCAGTATAACAGCCATATTTTTCTTTTGGTTTACATTTTTGGCGGTTATTGTGGAGTCGCATATGAAAATAAAATTATTCAGAAGAATCAGGATTATCTACAACAAGCGATAACAGCCTGCAGATCAACGAGGGAGGTTTAAATAGAAAGGAATATCCATTGAACTTTGTGTAGGCACGTACATATATTAAATTGATAATTACTCCAGTCTCCATATTCATCGAGAACGTGCTTTTGTGTAGGCACGTACATGTATTAAATCAATAATTACTCCAGTCTACATATTCATCGAGAACGTGCTTTTGTGTAGGCACGTACATGCATTAAATCAATAATTACTCTAGTCTTCATATTCATCGAGATCGTGCCTTTGTGTAGGCACGTATATATATTAAATCAATAATTATTCCAGTCTGCATATTCATCGAGAACGTGCTCTTGTGTAGGCACGTACATATATTAAATCAATAATTACTCTAGTCTGCATATTCATCGAGAACGTGCGTTTGTGTAGGCACGTACATATATTAAAGTGATAATTACTCCAGTCTACATATTCATCGAGAACGTGCTTTTGTGTAGGCACGTACATATATTAAATCAATAATTACTCTAGTCTGCATATTCATCGAGAACGTGCGTTTGTGTAGGCACGTACATATATTAAATTGATAATTACTCCAGTCTACATATTCATCGAGAACGTGCGTTTGTGTAGGCACGTGTATATATTAAATCAATAATTACTCCAGTCCACATACACATCGAGAACGTGCTTTTGTGTAGGCACGTACATATATTAAATCAATAATTACTCCAGTCTACATATTCATCGAGAACGTGCTTTTGTGTAGGCACGTATATATATTGAACCAACATTAGTTCCAGTTTGCATAGTCGTCAAGAACGCGCTTTTGTCTAGGCACGTATATAATAATCAGCATATTCTTCAAGGTGTGCTTTTGTGTAGGCACGTGTTATTTCAAGATCACCTATCATCGTTGTGCTATCCAGCTTGTCAGGCCTCTGACTTTTTTGTAACATCGATCATCAAATCAAAAATCAACTTAATACAGTCCACTGCCAGTCAGAGGCGCTAACATTTTGGTCCTTCGAGCCGGATTTTACGCCAGAACAGGAACATCATCGTCAGGAATCTGGTCACAAACCAAAACTATAGTCCAGCACCGAATGTAGTACCAGGTATTTTTTAAGAAAAGTAGTTTTTAGCCTTAGTTATTAAATTATTCACATACTCCTTGAATATAATTGCTAGTTATCTCAAATTAAACACAAAAAGTTAATCAATTATTAAATTTAACAATTTTACACAAAAGGTTTATTTAAAAAAAAAAAAAACCCAACTGCTTAATATTGATTGTCCACAAAATTAGTACTTTTCAAACAATCTTTAATATTACTTTCAACCAAAAGTGGTATATTACAATCAATTTTGATATAAAAACCGATACACTTTGCATCTTGGCGTAGTGGTGGGTATCAGTGGTCTTTTTGTCGTCGGTGAGGGGTTAAACCAAGTTCACAGTACGTGCTTCAAACATTGTCAATTTGTATTTTAAAAACAGTTTAAATCCGAGTCCGAAATCTACTCACTGTCTCATTTACTCTCCTTAGCGCTATAGTCCAACCAGCAATATGGCTGAATTAGAACTCCTCAAAAAGCAGCGAGCTGCATTCAAGGGCCAATTGACCAATTTTAAGACCCAAGTTCCAACTGCTGAGTCATTTGGAGCAGTCGAAGTTCTTCTTAGTCGGCTTCAACGTGTTTACGACAAGTATGACGGGGTCCAGTCAAAAATCGAGATATTAGATGAATTTGCTACTCCTGATCGCTCTGTCTTTGAGGAAGAGTATAGTAAGTTAGAGATCGTGTTGAGAGACAAATTGCACGACCTCAAAAAATCGGAAGACAGTTCTCTGTCAACCTCATTTCACAATACGTCTCAGCATGAGTTAAATCCTACTACCAATGTCTCTGCCGGAGTTAGACTTCCAGAGCTTACACTGCCGTTCTTTAGTGGTTTGGAATCGGAGTGGTTATCGTTTCGCGACATTTTTCTTGATTTAATCCACTCGAAGGCTTTAGATGAAACAGTTAAGTTCTTATATTTAATCTCAAGTATTCGAGCAGGGTCTGCGTTTGCACTAATCGAGAGTCTTCCCGTAACTGCGGCCAACTACACTGTAGCTTGGAAATTATTGTGCGACAAATATAATAACGAAATTTCGATTCAACGGCACCATACCCGGGAACTCTATGACGCCCGAACTCCTCAGGAGCACTCAGCTAAAGCTCTCCAAATGTTTGTTGAGAAGATCTTCAAACATTATAATGCATTAAAATCCCTAAAGGTAGCTGTTTCTGAATGGGACTTAATTCTAGTTCACCACCTGATTCAACGATTGGACACGGCATCTAGGGTCCATGTGGTAAAACATACCAAGCCAAATGATTTGCTTCGGTTTGACGAATTAATCCAACTGTTGCGTAACCGAGTGAGAGTGCTCGAGACATTAGCATCTACATCGGCTCACACTCATTCTCGAGTGAATAAGTCATACAAACCAGTCACTCTAAATGTCACTCACGCACCGCCGGCAAGTGCATCCGAAAAATGCAGTTGTTGCTTGGGAAACCATCTGTTGGCTCATTGTCCAGAATTCTCCAGCACTAAATTCACGCCAAGATCCAGATATGATTTTATCAAGAATCGCCGTCTTTGTGGAAATTGTTTACGAGATCGTCATCCTCTTAGTGAATGTCGTCAACCGCCGTGTCAAACTTGCGCACTCAAACACCATACATTATTACATTTCGAACGCAGCAATCAATTGCCCGAGGTTAAACTGCAATCAGTTGTAGCTAACTGTTCCGAATTTCAGTCACTCAATAATGATTGCAGTGAAGCGACGTGTGCTGCGGGAACCAGTCTGAAAGTCTCATCAGAGACTACATCAACCAAGTTCAGCAAGGTCATTCTTATCGGCACTGCTTTAGTACGAGCATCAGTTAATGATGGCATCCAACTCCTATGCAGAGCTCTATTAGATAGCGGCTCAACGATGAATTTTGTTACTACACAAACATGCAAATTGTTACAGGCACGTAAACACGTCACATCTAAAACTATTACCGGTATTGCTGGATCACAAACATTGATCAGACACAAAATCTATTTAAAAATCTCTTCGTGTGTCTCGACCTTTGCTACGACGTTAAAATGTTATGTTCTCCCCACCATTACCCATGAAATACCTTCTACAAGAGTTATGCTTCCCAAGCTAACCTTACCTGATCATATAAAATTGGCCGACCCTCACTTTAATGTACCAAATCGGATCGACATCCTGTTGGGTGCTGAGATTTATCATTGTCTTTTCAAGGGGTCATCAATTCAACTACATCGCGACTTACCTCCATTTTACGAATCTGAATTGGGTTACGTGGTTAGTGGCAAGACGAACATTTCACATACTGCAAAGACTCAGTCTCAGTCTCACATAGCTTTGTGCAGCATTCAATCCCTCGAAGCTCAACTAAAACGGTTTTGGGAATTGGAATCAGTATCGTCTAAACCTGTGTGGTCTAAAGAAGAAATTTCTTGTGAATCTCATTTCAAGGAAAATGTCGAGAGATCTGTAGATGGCCGGTACACCGTCGCACTTCCTACAAATCCAAAATTGAACCAACTAGGTTCATCCGACCTGTCAGCGCGTCGTCAGTTTTATGCCCTAGAAACTCGTTTGCAGGGAAAACCTGAAATCTACGCTCAATATCAAGATTTTATGAATGAATACCATCTGTTGGGACATATGACCGCTGCACTAAACGACAGAGGTAACTGCAATTTCTATTTGCCACATCATTACGTTATAAAGGATCAAAGTGAGACTACAAAGTTGCGCGTAGTATTCAATGCGTCCGCTAAATCTTCGTCTCTTGTCTCTCTAAACGATTGTCTGATGGTAGGCCCCACAATACAACAGGATCTCGTGTCCATAATGCTTCGCTTCCGGAAACATATCGTTGCATTCAGTGCTGACATCGCTAAGATGTATCGGCAGATCAGAGTTCGAGAAGACCAACAAGACCTTCAACGAGTATTTTGGCGTATGAACCCTTCCGAACGTCTTCAAATTTTCAGGCTCGCCACTGTCACATACGGAACTGCAAGTGCCCCATTTTTGGCCACTCGGACGCTACACCAGCTTGCCAATGACGAACGTGTCAAATATCCAGAAGCATGTAAAATTCTCGATAATGACTTTTATGTGGATGATGTACTAACAGGAGCATCAACCATGTCAGAGGCCAGCCAACTGAAGACAGAGTTAATTGAACTTCTAGCTCGTGGTGGCTTCGAACTACGAAAGTTTGTCTCTAATATGAAGCAACTATCATCACAAGATCACGACGCAACAACCGTTACCATTTTATTGGGAGTCATGTGGAATACGAAATCTGACCAGTTCGAAATGGTATTTGACCTACCCTCTACTGCTGCTCTTTGTACCAAGCGCACGCTACTATCGGAATTGTGCCAGATTTTTGATCCAATGGGTATTTGTGCTCCAATTGTTGTCACCGGAAAACTCATAATGCAAGCCATCTGGAAACTTCAAGCTCTGGGCTGGGATGATCCCTTACCACTTCATATCGCGCAAACCTGGTCTAATTTCAAACAGGAAGTAAATGCATTGCAACGGATCAACATTCCTCGGTTAATTACGTCCCCCGTTGCTGATCAGATCGAACTGCATGGGTTTTGCGACGCCTCCGAGCGAGCATACGGGTGTGCCTTGTATACTCGAACTATCTCCTCAACAAACCAATATCAAGTAAATCTCATTTGTGCGAAAACAAGAGTGTCACCGTTGAAGAAGGAGACGATCCCACGGTTGGAACTGTGCGCAGCAGTACTCTTATCAGAATTAACTCAGAAGGTTACGTCTGTCTTGAAAATGAATTTTAGTGCGGTATACCTTTGGACAGATTCACAAATCACGTTGCATCGAATTAAGTCAGAGCCATCAAAATATGCAGTATTTGTAGCAAATCGTCTTTCAAGGATTCAAGAACTTACGTCAGCTAATGATTGGTATTACGTTCCTACAGCTGCAAACCCAGCGGACTTAGCGTCTCGAGGACTTATGCCTTCGTCATTCTCTGCGGCATCACTTTGGTGGATAGGACCCGAGTTCTTGAAGAGCCATTCGTCAGCCTGGGCAATCTCACATGACATCAATCTACCAGATGAATTTGTGCACTTGGAGGTGCGTAAAACCAACGATCGTGGTTTAGTCCACTCTACAACAGATGATAACTCTCTTTTTGTTCGATTTTCGTCTCTCACAAGGCTAATTCGAGTTGTTGCCTATATGATTCGTTTTACTGACAATGCAAGACATAGAGATATTCGAAAAGATAATGCGTCCATTTTTCTATTACCTAACGATATTAAAAATGCTACACTGTGTTTGATCCGAATGGTTCAACGAAGTAATTTTAGTGACGACATTCGGTGCATTAAAAAGACCAAGTATTGTTCACCTAGCAGTTCACTTCGATCTCTCGCGATATTCTTAGATAAAGACGGTATATTAAGAGTCGGCGGTCGTCTGAATAACGCAATGATTTCAGAGGATCAGAAACATCCGATCCTACTACCTGGTAATCATCCCTTCAGTGTATTAATCGTTCGACATGAGCACCAAAAATTGCTACACGCTGGGCCTCAATCACTTTTATATAACCTTCGCTTGCAATATTGGATAACTGGTGGACGCAACTTATGCAGGACAATCGTCCATCAATGTGTTCGTTGTCATCGAATAAAACCGCAATTACGCAATCAAGTAATGGGTGAGTTGCCATCTGATAGAGTGAAATCCGTGGAGCGTCCATTTCTCATCGTCGGAGTAGATTTCTGTGGGCCATTTTCATATATCCAAACCAATAAAGCCAGAACAAGAATTAAATGCTACATTTGTCTCTTTGTCTGTTTCACCACCAAAGCAGTGCATTTGGAACTTGTGATGAGCGCCTCAACTGAATCCTTTTTGGCTTGCTTACGAAGGTTTATTGCTCGACGCGGGATATGCATTCGCATCTATTCGGACAATGCCACCAATTTCGTCGGATCACGCTCGGAACTAAAGGAGCTTAAAACGTTATTTCTTTCTCAGTCATTTCAAGACACCAGCTTAAAATTCTGCTCCGAAAATGAAATAGAATGGAAGACCATTCCTCCACGGTCTCCGCATTTTGGGGGTTTATGGGAGGCTGCGATCAAAAGTGCTAAGCATCATTTCAAACGCGCAGTTGGCAATGCAGCCCTTACTGTGGAAGAACTCCTTACACTGATTTCACAAATCGAAGCATGTCTTAATTCTCGGCCTCTTACGCCCTTATCTAGTGATCCATTAGACTTGACCGCTCTCTCACCTGGTCATTTTATTATCGGTGCTCCTTTGACATCAATCCCAGAACCATCATTAATTGATTTGTCCAGAAACCGGTTGTCACGCTTGCAACGAATCCAACAAAATTTACATCAATTTTGGGAAAGATGGCACAAAGAATACTTATCGGAACTCCAACGACGACACAAGTGGCGTCAGGGCTCACATAACTTCCAAGTAGGGTCGTTAGTTATCCTCCAAGACGATAATATACCACCATTAAAATGGAATTTAGGTCGCATAACAGCGTTACATCCTGGACAAGACGGGATCACTCGTGTGGTTACAGTCAAGACAGCACTGTCAGAATTAAAAAGAGCTGTCAATCGTATAAGTGTTCTACCAATTCATGACGAAAACAAGGTCGACGAAGGCGATACTAAGTAACATGCTCGTCGTTACATAACTTGCGTTCAGATGTACCATCATCAAAACGGTTTAATATAACCGCGACTAAAATCATTCGTATTCTCCGTCTACTAACTTGATGATACTTTGTTATAAGTGAACCACCAAACCTATGTCATTACATGTGCATCCAATAGGAGTTTGTTTCTATTTTGTTGATGTCACATACACCATATCACTAACAGAATTTTTAAACTCTCCCCACTTACAAATTAAGTAGCGATGAGTTGTTTATGTTTTAAATCCTGCAGCTAATCAAACCTTGTCAATTCGGCAAACAACTACAGTTGTTCTTAGGAACAAGTTGTTGCTACAATTGTTGACCGCTTTTCACATCACTTCTTAACGTCATATTTCTTAATTTGTGAAGAGCATTCTCACGGAACCACTAACGAAAGTGTCATTTATTTGTGAAGAGCATTCTCACGTCACCAACACTTTCGTCATGTTTTCGTGAAGAGAATTTAACCAACGAAAATATTGGTTCGAGTCTTCACAGTGTAAAAGAGTTGTGAACTTAAAATCACTAAAACTGACATAAGAAATCTAAAGGTCGAAAGACAATTCAAAGTGCAACGCGATCAAGAATTTACAACCTCGATCGGCTGTTACTTATTATCGTCGGTTTACAACTAGATCAGTAGAAGTGGGCAAACTATTGCATCATAGTTCCATTATGTTCTTGGTATCAGTCTCGTCAACATGTTATAAAATGTGATCAAACCTTCAGTTTCATTGATGCTCGGCATAATCAGCATGATTAGCCGTTTAGTCGTCTTCAATGCTTTGCATAATTAATGTTTAATTTTTATTTTCTCTTCGGTTGCTACGCACACTCAATGATTAAACCTTTAGTCTTCGTCAATGCTTTGCATAATCAATGTTCAATTATTTGTTTTCGTCTTCGGTTGCTATGCACACTCAATGATTGAACATTTGATATTTGTCAATGCTCTGCATAATCCAGGTTTAATTACTCATTTCTTCGGTTGCTACGCACACTCAATCATTAAACATTTAGTCTTCGTCAATGCTCTGCATAATCCAGAGTTAATCATTTATCTTCGGTTGCTATGCATACTCAATGATTAAACCTTCTGGTTTTCATTAAACATTTTGGTCTTCTTCATATTTAAAAAAAAAAAAAATTTTTTTTCATTTTCATCAATACCATCGTTTTGACTCGTCTTCGAAAATATAAACGAGTCTCCGGTTTTTATGATCTGAATGTTCATCGTTTTAATTAACGTCATCTATTGTTCCACTCGGGAACCAGAGCCTATTGGTAGTTAGATCCAATCCGTAATCAATTCGCGTTACTCATGTACCAGCACTTCACAACGTCATTTCCACTTGAGTCGTTGTCATTCTATATCGGGTCCATAAGGTCAGTACCTGTTTAACTGTCCAGCGTCAACTCTTGTATAATATTCAACCAACCTCAACGGCAGAAAGTCCACTGATACTTACGGTAATGCGAACCGGAGAACTTCACATCTTGTCAAAGCTGGCATCCTTTTTGATGTTTTATGCTCATTATTAAATAAAGAAAAAAAATACATGTTGTTTCAACAATTGTTGTTAATATATTTATTCAAAAAATTCATTTTAGTAAACAAAAAAAACTCATGTTTTTGTGTTTAAATAAAAAATAATAACTAATTAAATCAATAATTGTTAGAAGATTTAATTACATATAACTAATATCTTTCTATCAAGAATAATTGTTTAAAAAATAGAATAAGTATAAAACCTATTTTTAGTAACAAAATTTTCTGAATTAAAATTAGCTAGCATACAATTATCTGAATTAAAATTATTATAATTAGCCGAATTAAAGTTATTCTGAAACTAAAACTACAATTGTTCATGTGACACTCTTAGGATAATCAGTCCGATTTGTTAAATTTCTGAATTTATAAATAACCAATCAGGTTAGTAGTTTTAGCCAAGTGATAGCTTATATAATTTAAATAAACCTATTTTTCAAAGGCGGGAATATGTTGACGATGGACAGATTTGCCTAAAAATAAAAAAAACAATAATAATATTCGAAAAGGTCATATTCATAAATACTTAGCACTGTCCTTCGTCAAAGTATTCTCGGCGATGCTGTTCCAGTCAGTATTGTTGCGGCTGCTAGTTTTAGTCTGAAAAAGGAAAACAAAATCATTTAATTAATATTTGTCAATGTTTGTTAAAATAAAACTTAATTTAATGCGCTCATACGTCCCAAAAATCACGACAGGCAAATCAATCACTAATCTGAAAAGAAATCAAATTCAATTTTATTCAAACAAATAATTAAAATTCAAAATTTATTTAACTAACCTTGGGTTTGTTGTTTGTTTTGGTTGAGTATGTCATTCTGACATTTAAACATAACAAACTTTTGTCGATGTAGCAGTCAACATCAAATAATTTTCACGCGCCGATAATGCAGTTTTTTCGAATTAATTCCAATAGTTGATGTTGGCGCTGCTAGCGGGAAAAGGTTGGATTGGTTTTGTTATTTAATTGGTGATTTTTGAGACGGGGCCTCTCTTCTTCGTTTTTTAGTCGTCTTGTCAAGTTGATCGAACTTGCTATAAAATCCAATGTGTTTTTTAATTAAATAAGATTAAACTCAAAATATTGTGTATAAATATTTTACATTTTCAAATAAAGTTTAAAAATTTTAAAGTTGAGTTGAATTATTTCACCAGTGAAATGTTAAACTAAAAATAAAACTATATTATGGTGACAACAACAACGCTGAACAGTTTTTTTTCATAACGCTGTGATTTGGAACCTGGCACGTAAATTTATATATAAAAACGTGCCAGGAATAAGGTACGTACATAAAAACTAAAAATTTACAACCGCTTGGCAGTATAACAGCCATATTTTTCTTTTGGTTTACATTTTTGGCGGTTATTGTGGAGTCGCATATGAAAATAAAATTATTCAGAAGAATCAGGATTATCTACAACAAGCGATAACAGCCTGCAGATCAACGAGGGAGGTTTAAATAGAAAGGAATATCCATTGAACTTTGTGTAGGCACGTACATATATTAAATTGATAATTACTCCAGTCTCCATATTCATCGAGAACGTGCTTTTGTGTAGGCACGTACATGTATTAAATCAATAATTACTCCAGTCTACATATTCATCGAGAACGTGCTTTTGTGTAGGCACGTACATGCATTAAATCAATAATTACTCTAGTCTTCATATTCATCGAGATCGTGCCTTTGTGTAGGCACGTATATATATTAAATCAATAATTATTCCAGTCTGCATATTCATCGAGAACGTGCTCTTGTGTAGGCACGTACATATATTAAATCAATAATTACTCTAGTCTGCATATTCATCGAGAACGTGCGTTTGTGTAGGCACGTACATATATTAAAGTGATAATTACTCCAGTCTACATATTCATCGAGAACGTGCTTTTGTGTAGGCACGTACATATATTAAATCAATAATTACTCTAGTCTGCATATTCATCGAGAACGTGCGTTTGTGTAGGCACGTACATATATTAAATTGATAATTACTCCAGTCTACATATTCATCGAGAACGTGCGTTTGTGTAGGCACGTGTATATATTAAATCAATAATTACTCCAGTCCACATACACATCGAGAACGTGCTTTTGTGTAGGCACGTACATATATTAAATCAATAATTACTCCAGTCTACATATTCATCGAGAACGTGCTTTTGTGTAGGCACGTATATATATTGAACCAACATTAGTTCCAGTTTGCATAGTCGTCAAGAACGCGCTTTTGTCTAGGCACGTATATAATAATCAGCATATTCTTCAAGGTGTGCTTTTGTGTAGGCACGTGTTATTTCAAGATCACCTATCATCGTTGTGCTATCCAGCTTGTCAGGCCTCTGACTTTTTTGTAACATCGATCATCAAATCAAAAATCAACTTAATACAGTCCACTGCCAGTCAGAGGCGCTAACACACCGCTTTACAGGAGGGCGAGGCCGTCGCTGCCCAATCAACCCTTCTTCCCGCCGGAAGAAGAAGGAGCGGTAGGTCCGGATCAAGGGATGGATGGACTTCCACCAGCGCGAGGGGAACCATATGTTCCAGGACCGTGGGTGGGACTCGATCCTTCTCTTGAGACTCACTGGACGCCAGCGAGAAGAGAGCTCTTGCGCCAGACGATGGAGGTGGTTGTCAGGGATTCACCAGGACCAGTGGATACTGAGCCTGCTGAACCCCTGATGACTGGAGCGCGAAGAAGGATGCTGGCAAAACGCAAAAAGAATGACGAAAGGAAGAGGGTTGAAAGGAGAGCGATGGCCCAAGCAAGGGATGAATTTGAAAGACTATGGGCAGCAGCCCACCCTGATTCTGATTCGGATTAAGAGTCAGAAGGTTGCTGCCCAGATCCCACCTCCTATGGGTATCTCTAAGAAAGAATCCAAGAAGGCTTAACCTTCTTAACATGTTTCGTTGGTTAAGGGTCGCCTCTGTCTTTTGGCATGCGATCACCAAGCGGATTTTTTTTTAATATTAGTAAAATTTCAATTAGTTTCCCTTCCGAGACTGAATGCAGCTTTACTGGTCGAGTGTTTATGCGGAAGAGAAGGGAAGCCTGTCAGTCCTACGGACAGCCAGGATCGCTTCTACAATGCTAAGCACTCCTCCACACAAGTGAAACTGCATCCAGATCTCCACCTTGTTGGGAAGAACCAACGTTCAACCCAACCTCCCTTCACAATTTCAATGGACTTAGCAAATCCATCCAACATCGCGTTCCAATAGTAAATTCGGTCTTGTACTGAAATCGGATCTGGAGACTGGTACTCTATACTGGTCTACTCCCAACAAACGATATTAGTCTTAATTGTTTTTTCTTAACTTTTCTAGTTTCTTATATTTTTCTTAGTTTTAAGGATGAATGAACTCAGCATATGATTTTTGTAGATAACAGATATTTAGGCTGAATCTTTAAACAATGCTGAATTCATTTCATCACGCGGGAGGGTACTAGAATGTAGATTTTAGGATTTTTAGGCCTATTTTTGTTCTAGACCTCACATGTCGTTTCTGGGAAGAGATCGCGAGTTCGATTTCCCACTTCGAATCTTCGTTACAATTCCTTTTAAAAAATTTTTTTGATTATACAGTCAATCGGTGTGGGCTTTGCCCCGGAAAAATCTCTAACAATTATAAATAAATAAATAAATAAATAATTCTCTTATTTTTCTAAATAAATAAATATTTTCATAATTAATTTAATATTTTTTCTAAATAAATATTTTTTCAAATAAATAAATAAATATTATTATAGCTTCTTATAAATATTTTTATAAATAAATATTTTTCATTTTTTTTTTATAAATAAATATATATATATATTTTTAAATAAATAAAAAATTTCTTAAATAAACATAACATCAAATAAATAAATAAATATATTTCTTATAACAAACAAACAAATAAATATTTTTAGCATTTGATGCAATAAGTAAATCAAGGTGTACAAGTTGCAACAGAATAAATAGATTTTAAGTAAATCAAACATTTGCTTGCTCAATATTAAATAACTAATATTTTTTCTAGATATAAAATTAAAATCTTTAAGATTAATAATTTTCTCTGTAAAACGAAGGTCGAAGGAGTTGATTATTCGGAATATTTGTATATTTCTTTCTGCTGTTGTAGGTCGCGTGTTCACGATTTCTAGTCGATTTACAATTTTTTATTGCACTTTACAATTTTTTTTACGGTTGTTGGTTTTATATTTTTTGTGCGGAAAAACATTTCAGGGGGTCACAATCATTATCGTCTGTTGTTGGTTTTGTTGAGTTGCAATTTGTTTATATTTTTTGTCCTTCTTTTCATAAAATCTGACAACAAAAGAAAATGTCAGAGGTGCCGATAGACCATCCGTTTTACGGTCTCGAATTGTGCGAGTTGTGGGTCGAGTGCTTCCTCCGGGACATCCAATACAACAGCGAAGGTTGGATACAACAGTTAAGTGATGCTGCGAGAAGTGCACCAGCACCAATAATACAAACACACGCAGCTAATACGAAGGAAGAAAGTGAATTGATTCTCGCAGCAGCGCTATTTTTGGCTCGGGAAGTAAGGAGTTTAGTGGCTCCAGTGCCACCAAACACACTAAAAGGATTGTTAAATCGTATAACCCATTACGTGGACCGTAATAACCGCATAAAAAACATGGAGGAGTTAAAAGATGCTACCGAATATGCAGCCAGGTCATTATCTGAAACTTTCAGGACCATCACTGCACTGATAATGGGACCAGAAGGAGGGGTCTTAAGAAAAGATGTACCAGCACCTGCAAATCTTGACGAATCATTTCAAGGTGTATTCGCGAGATCAACTCCAAATCATATGGAACCACTAGGTGACCTGATTGATAATATGACGGGCCGTCAACGAAGACCGCGTCTTCCACAACCAGCCAATGAGGTACAGCAGGAACAGCTTGGACCAGCAATACCACTGGAAGAGCTATTCAATGACATCAGAATAGCTCCACCACCATACCGATCGGCTAGGGTCTCAGCAGTACCAGCATACATACAACCGCATGAAGGGTACCAACCACACAGGTATTTGAGTCAATTCTATACGAATTGGCTCCCCTACTTCTCTGGTGACGGGTCCTCACCCGATGCTCATGAATTCTTTCATTTCGTTGAGGTGGCTGCACGAAGGGATCGGGTGACCTTTGACGATTTAAAGTCAATCGTTCCCCGATATCTCCGTGGAGCCGCTGAAAAACATTACATAAATCTAACATATGAGTATCGAGTGGTGACCTATCCCATATTGAGAGAAGCATTAGTTAACACGTTTGGTACGCTTACAGATGATAAGACGGTTTTGAAAGTACTGCTGAGCCGTAGACAAAAACATAAAGAGAGTGTCTATGACTACATAATTGGTATGAACAATTTAAATAGTAGACTGATCCGGCCTTATAATCCACGTGAATTAATAGAGATAGTTCGGGACGGTTTGTCTGCAGAATTAAGAAGCGTAACAATGATAGCTGAGTTTGCATCACTTGAAGACCTGCGTGTGATGTGCCAAAAATTTGAAAAATTTTGGGCATCATCACCCGTAGCGTCAAGGACAGGTGGGCAACCTCTGTTACCACCAACAAGAACAGCTGGTCAATACCGGATCAGTGAAGTCACACCTTCTGATGAAGACGAAACAGGTCCATCTAATTATCAACCAGGTCCATCAAACTACGTTACAGGTCCTTCAAATCATCAAATGGTTCCAGCAAACTACTCAACTTATGTAGATGCCTACAGCGCACCACCAAAAATACTAGCCAGACCAACAAATGCTAATAGGTCAATACTACCACCACCGCCACCTAGAACTGAACATCAAATTTGTAGCCGGTGTAAAGATATTGGTCACACGATATACAACTGTCCTCAAAAGCCGTACTGCTATCGATGTGGTAAGGCTGACACTATCTCTCCACGATGTACTAATTGTCATCCACCGCTTCATTTAAACTCTCGGGCGGGAGTACAGAATTCGCGAGCTGTGCCCCCAAACCCATCTTCGAGTACGCGAGGTCATCTGAGAGATGCGTCAACCACCACCGAAGAAGAAGATCTTTTGCCACCACAGTACCAAAAATAAGTAAATCTGTTCAAACTTCAACACCATTACTGATACGTCAGAAAAAAAGATCTCAAAAGCGTATTGAACGCTCGCGCATTTACTTTAGAAAAAGGAAACTTCTCAATAAAGCGTGTGTCTCTTCGATCATTTATCGGGAAAATGATCCTAGACCACACCTTTATATAAACATTTTTAATAAAAAAGTTTATGGACTTTTAGATAGTGGAGCCTCTATCAGTATTCTGGGAAGAAATTCCCTAGAATTATTAAGAAACGCCGGCATAACCTATCACAAAATGTTTTCTGCCATCCGTACAGCAGATGGCACCCGTAATCATATTCTGGGTTATGTAGACGCTTCTATAAATTTCAATGGCTTATCGAAAATTTTTCGTTTTCATGTTGTTCCAAGTTTGCGTGAGGAACTCTACCTGGGCATCGATTTCTGGAGGGAATTTGGTATCACTCCTTCATTTGTCAGTGAATTGACACCGATTGAATCTAACAATAACTTAAAACACGATTTAAACCCTGACCAGCTACAAGAACTGGAGAACGTCAAGGATTCTTTTCCTTCTTTTGAGGTATTAGGTCTCGGCAAAACATCTTTGGTTGAACATGTCATCGATGTTGGGGATAGTGCACCTGTGAAACAGAGGCATTACCCCACATCGCCGGCAGTTCAACAAAAGATATATGCCGAACTAGACCGTATGCTTCAATTAGGAGTGATCGAAGAGAGTTCTGACAGTTCTTGGTGCTCGCCAGTGGTCTTAATACAAAAATCTTCAGGTAAGAATCGTTTATGTTTGGATTCGAGACGTGTCAACGCACTGACCAAAAAGGATGCATACCCACTTCCTTTAATCGATGGCTTGTTAGGACGTCTAAATAGTACGAGATACATAAGCAGTATTGATCTCAAAGATGCGTTCTGGCAAATTCCTTTGGCAGAAACATCTCGAGACAAAACAGCCTTCACAGTGCCTGGACGACCATTGTACCAATTCAAGGTTATGCCTTTTGGTTTGTGCAATGCTCCCCAGATAATGTGTCGGCTGATGCATAAAATGATACCTCACAAGTATCATGAAAGTGTCTTCGTCTATTTAGACGACCTACTGGTAGTGTCCTCAACATTCGAGGAACACATGGAACTACTGTCTATAGTCTCTACTCTTTTAACTAATGCAGGTCTAACCATCAATCTGCAGAAAAGTAAGTTCGTGCTGCGAGAAGTAAAGTATTTGGGCTTTTTGGTTGGCGAAGGTGGATTGAAAACGGATCCAGAAAAAGTACGAGCTATTGAGGAATATCCAGCTCCAACAACTGTTAAACAGATTCGTCGGTTATTAGGTATGGCAGGGTGCTATCAACGATTCATACCAAACTACGCTAGCGTTGTTTCACCTATTACAGATCTTTTGAAAAAAGGATCTAAACGACTGGTATGGACTGATGGAGCTCAAACCGCCTTTAACAATTTAAAAAATCTTCTGACTGTAGCCCCAGTTTTAATAAATCCTAATTATGAAAAAGAATTCTTTATTAGATGTGATGCAAGCATCACAGGTGTAGGAAGTGTACTGTATCAGCTGGATGATGAAGGCCATGAGTGTCCGATAGCATTCATGTCTAAAAAGTTGAATAAAGCTCAAAGGAATTATTCAGTGTCCGAGCTTGAGTGTCTTGCAGTAATTCTCAGCGTGAAGAAATTCAGAGCCTACGTGGAGGGTCATAAGTTTACAATTGTGACCGATCATTCAAGTCTAAAGTGGTTGATGTCACAAAAAGATTTGAGTGGTCGGTTAGCTAGATGGAGTTTAAAACTTCAACACATGGATTTTTCTATTGTACATAGTAAAGGGACCCAAAACGTAGTACCTGATGCTCTGTCTCGTATATATGACGACACGTCTGAAGAATTTGCTGAAGCACTCGCTCTTACTGACGACACTATTAAATCAGATGATGAATGTTATCGGCACCATGAATACACAAACATGATAGCCAAAGTACAATTGTCTCCTCAGGATTTTCCAATGGTGAAACAATTGGATGGTAAGCTATACATGCGCATAGAACCTAAAGCTGATGCAGTACCTAACGATTTGCCTGTGTGGAAACTTTGGATACCGAAACCTCTAACTACTAAATTGATCAAAGAACATCACGACAACTGTATAGCTGCTCATGGAGGGGTAAAGAAGACCTTGGTGGGTCTTCGGCGTCTCTACTACTGGCCGGGCATGGCATCTCAAGTTCATGACTATGTCGTGTCTTGTGATGTCTGCAAACAATCAAAGGCAACAAATCAGATATTGCGTCCACCAATGCAATCCCGATTTATAACAGATAGACCATGGCAGCGTATATATATTGATTTTTTGGGTCCGTATCCCAGATCAAAATCTGGGAATACTGTTCTTCTGATTGTACTTGATCATTTGTCAAAATTTGTATTAATTAAACCACTCAGAAATGCTACTTCACCTTCTGTGAACACATTTTTGAGAAATGAAGTTTTTCTAACATATGGTGTTCCAGAGTTTCTTCACAGCGACAATGGTAAACAATTTCTAAGCAATTCTTTTCAAAAACTGTTGTCAGAATTCAACATTTCTCATATTAAAACTGGAGTCTACAGTCCTCAGAGCAACGCTTCGGAAAGGGTGAATAGGTCAATATTAGCTGCGATCAGATCTTACATTAAAGGTATGCATAATACGTGGGATTCGCATTTGGGAGATATAGCTTTTGCACTACGTTCCGCAGTACATAGCACAACACTTTGTAACGTTCGCAATATTCGCAAAACAATATTAAAACCAATTCATCTTCTGTTTCTAATTCATTAAAAATGTATTTCATTAGTTTCCGTTCATTTTTACATTAACAATAATTTTAAGATTTTCTAAAACTTAACTGCTAGTTGAATTTTGAATATACTATAAAAAGCAAACGAACGTACTCAATTTTATTTCCAATTCTAACGAACAGATGTCGTTGTCGTTATTAATCTTTGCTGAATTTTCAATATTGCACGATTTGTTTTTTTCTGATATGAAGATGTAAAAACAAGAAAAGATCACTCTTCTCATGGATGTCGAAATTGTCGGAAATTTTGCATTCATGCTTTTTTCCTTAAAATTAAGTGTAAAATTAAGTAGTTCAAATTTTAATTAAATTAAATTTTTAATTAGTTTAATTAGTTCAATTTTTTTAATTGTATCCGTCCTGCTAGTTCAATTTAGTAAAAATTTATGTGTTGTGCAAAAATAAAGAAAAAAATAACAAATATATAAAGGAAATATAAAAAATTATTTTCATGTTATGTGCCGTTGCAAACCAAAAAAAAAGAAAAGGAAAAAAAATCACATTTTTCGAATGTTGAGATATTCATTCCATATTTGTGCTTCAAACAAATATTTTCAGAGTTGATTTTAGAAAAAATTGAGTAGATTCATTAAGGTGTTAATATATGTGTTGGCTCTTTTAAATTAATTGCTAATTAATGTGATGTGTAATAATAAAAACATCAAATACTAAAAATATAAGTCAAATTTATAATCTGAAATGAAATTATTATTGTTATTATGGTTGTAAACATTAATAAGAATACAATAAAAAGATTTATTATGGCCAGTTGTGACTTGTAATTGTCCACTTTATAAGAAGTTAACATTGATGAAAATGTTTCATCATGCGACACCAGATGTTTTTTCCAATATATAATACAAATTTGGATTATCAAAAAGATGTCAATGTTTTGAATAATAATAACAACAATAGTAGTGGTGCCGTAGTTTCAAATGGATATTCTAATATTTCAAATCAGGAATTAAGCAAATATTGGTTTAAAGAAGTTCACTTGGTATCCGAAATAATATCTCTGCTTATCCAGATCAAAATTCAACAACTTTGGAGCGTGGTATTGCAACTGGTGGAAACAGAATCAACAGTTTAAAATAAGGTATTTTTCTAATTTTATATTAGTATTGGAATTTAATTTTTTATGTGGTTCAACTTAGTTTTTAGAATGATAGGCTAATTGAAGAATAATAAGAGATTTCCAAAATTTAAGATCCGTGTAGGGACAATCCGGATGGCGGGAGTGATCTCCTTTGCTTTAACTTTTATTTTTTTCCTACTATAAAAACGATGGAATATCAGATGTGCTTGTGATTTGTATAGTTTTAACAGTATATTGAACAGAAACAAAGTGATAAAAGTCCAATCCGATTCACGAAGTGAATCAATTACATACGTGGCTCCGTATCAGGGCCTAATTACAAACGTGGGCCGAAACAAAAACCTGGCTTTTGTTAATGATAACCGAGATTACGGTTAATGTTTTTTTTTGATATAACGGTTAGTTATGAGTCATATTTTTGGCGCAATTTTAATTATATATTCTTAGCGCGATTTCTGAAAACCAGTTTTGGTTTGTGTGGTCAAAATTTTCTGGAAAAACCAGTTTAGTTTTGTTTTGGTTGAAAAGAATATTTTTTTTTGTTAATAATATATTTTTGTTAGAATACTATCTAAATTTTAAATCTTTAATAGAAAACGGTAAATAATTTAAACCACAGTTTTTTTATTACTGGTTTTGGGAAAAATATTTGTAAGTAGATATAGATATTTGTTTTTGAGTTTTTCATAATGTACAACTCAATCAGGAGGTTTCAGGGGGGGATAAGGAGGAGTCGACCAGGGGGGTGTGAGCCGTGGATGAATGAGGTGGATGAGAGAGCGAATGTGGAGAGAAAGGAGAGAATGGTTGAGGCGAGGAATGTGGTGGATGAAATAATAAATGTGGTTTTGAATGAGGTGAAAAATGGGATATATTTGGAAATTATGGATGATATTTATGGAGAACGGTATGATAAGTTATTGGATGATCTGATTCGTGAAACAGTGAATGAGGAGTTGAATGGGGTGAATGAGGAAGCGGATGAGATGGATGAAGTGACTGAGGAAGTGAATGTGGGCTGGCGTGAGAGGAGACGGGTCAAGAAAAACAGGAGCTTACACCTGAAGAGAAAGGAGAGGAGGAAGAAGGAGAAGGAGAGTCGCTTGGTCGTGGAGCTGGGAGCTTCCTCGGTCAAGAGTACTCAAACAGAGGAGCTGGTTGAGGAGGTTTCCACCTCACCGACCATGCGACAGGTAGAGGAGTGGTCTGGTCCACAGGAGGCCCCTGTTCCTCATTGTATAATTAATTAAAATTAATTATTTTTGCTTGTTTGAAAAAAAACCGTTTTGGGACAGCAATTTTTTTTGGAGATTGTTTTTTTGTGCTGTCATTTGAATTTGTTTTTGTACATATTGTACATATTTGTAAATATTTTTGTAAATAATTTTCTTTTGTATATAGTTCATATATCTTTTTTGGAATAATATTGTACATATTTTCATTGTACATATTTTTGTATATAATCGTGTACATATTTTGGAATGACATTGTACATATTTTGTAAATATTTTTTGGTACTGTCAATGTACAGGGTTGTACATAGGTGTAAATAGGTTATTGTATACAAATACAAGTACAATGGTTCGGTGAATTCGCTCATTGAACATGATATGGGTGTGTGCAGGATATATTTTTTGTATTTTCAATTTTTATTGGTGATTAATTTTTTTTTGAATTTCTTTTGGAAAACCAATTATTGGTGTTTTTATATATATATATGGTATTGTATAAGGTTATAATTAATATCTTTCTCCAGCGGTAGGCCTAACAAGCCATCCATGGGGCTTATCCCCTTAACATTGATGTCGTTCTTAGATCGCCTATGGCCATCGGGGTTATGCGATCGAAGAACATTGGTTTCTTCTCTTCATTCGGCGAGGAAGTTCTCAGGGACGAGGAGTGGTGTTGCTGTGTTTGTACTTAGGTGCAAACCAGTAGTACCATTCTTTGCTCAGAGGCTTCTTCGGTGTAATGAAGAGAAGAACCAATTGTACTTTTGCTTTCAGGATCAGAGGCTTCACCTCATACAAATTCAAAAAACTTTTCCATTTTTCCACTTAGCTTTTACAATAAAACAATTTTTCATAGAGTTTAGGATTTGAAGTCTGGTGCTCGGGAGCGTTCTTCAACTTTCGCATTAGGTTTAGTTGTAATTTATTTGTAGGTTAAACAAGCACAACTGGGTCAGTAGAAATGGACCTAGTGTCTAATCGTGACAGTTGTGATTGTTTTATTAGGTTGGGGAGAGGCTGTTCTGTAGAATCTGGTCGTTAGGGGCTTTTCTAGTTAGTTCTCACATGCATTGTTGGAGTGGGCTCGCGAACGCGGGAATTCAAATTTAGACAATATGGATATTGTAGCCATACTTACTTTTTAAATTGTCTCCAGACGAATCTTGATTTTGAGAATCTCTTATTATATTAAATAAAAATAAAATAAATCAAACAAATTTTTCAAGAATTAAATAAATAAAATTTTTTATTAAATAAAGTAAATTTTCGTAATTAAATAATTTTAGGTAAATAAATAATTTTTTTTAGAATCTAAATAGTTTTAGGTAACTAAATAAATAAATTTTCTTAATAAGCAAGACATCAAGATATAAATAAATATTTTTTATTTTTTTCTAAAAATAAATCAATATTTTGAGCTAGGACGGTGCATCCAATAAATAAACATCCTTTCTGAATAATTTTCATTTTTTTCAATTTTTTTTAAAAATAAATAAATATATTTTAGGGGTGCTATCGTCAATAACTAATTTTAGGTATATATAATTATTTCAGTATATCTGAAATTAAATAAATAGATTATACTTTTACATATATAATGTTTTAGGAATTTTTGTGAAAGATTCAGCAAAGATTGGCTACGACGGTGGTCCTTTTTGTTCCTTTACAAAGTTTGTTTTTACAAAAAATCTTGTATGTTTTCGAATTGGGCGTTTGTTGTTTTTTTTTTCGTTTTTGTGCTTTCATCCTTTTTACATTTCCGTCGTACTTACTCCATTTTTTTTTGTTGAGAATTGGTTTTACTATTGTTGGTGATTGCGAGTCATGATTTTGCGGGTTTTACCATCGAAATCTCTAGCGTCTGTTTCCTATATACCAAGCCTAAGTTTTTCAATATATTTTTTTTATAAAATTAAATTTAGTGTTAGAATTATTAGTTGCCATAAATTAAACATCTATTCTTAATCATTAGTTATTATAGTTATAAATTTAATTCTCGGTTTTTAGAATTTAAATAGGTGTTATATTTAATATTACTTAGTTATTATAATTTTTTTTTTACTAGTAATGCACTCATACGCAATCCCCATATTCGTCATTGGTTTAATGTGAGTTACAATTTCGAGGTATTGATTTATGTATTATTCACACTATAGAGTGAGCCGGATCCAAATCATTATCTCCACATTTGTCATCATATTGATCCGCTGACGTACGTATACATATCTCGTATGAGTCCATTTTAGTTACCACCATTTTTAAAATTATTTTTTTTATTGCGATTAATTTAAAAAATAGGATAAATATAGAAATAATTATTTTTAGCTAACATTTATTTTCGTTTTGAATACAATAAATAAAGCGATGGAAATTTGACCTGAACAAATATATTAGAATTGTTATTATTAGTTTAAGTTTAATAGTGGTGGTTTTGGACGTGGAGGGGATGGCGACGTTTTTGTGATTTCAAGAGTAAAAATCTTGGTTTTTACCTTGAATTCATGGTGTAACGTTCGCAATATTCGCAAAACAATATTAAAACCAATTCATCTTCTGTTTCTAATTCATTAAAAATGTATTTCATTAGTTTCCGTTCATTTTTACATTAACAATAATTTTAAGATTTTCTAAAACTTAACTGCTAGTTGAATTTTGAATATACTATAAAAAGCAAACGAACGTACTCAATTTTATTTCCAATTCTAACGAACAGATGTCGTTGTCGTTATTAATCTTTGCTGAATTTTCAATATTGCACGATTTGTTTTTTTCTGATATGAAGATGTAAAAACAAGAAAAGATCACTCTTCTCATGGATGTCGAAATTGTCGGAAATTTTGCATTCATGCTTTTTTCCTTAAAATTAAGTGTAAAATTAAGTAGTTCAAATTTTAATTAAATTAAATTTTTAATTAGTTTAATTAGTTCAATTTTTTTAATTGTATCCGTCCTGCTAGTTCAATTTAGTAAAAATTTATGTGTTGTGCAAAAATAAAGAAAAAAATAACAAATATATAAAGGAAATATAAAAAATTATTTTCATGTTATGTGCCGTTGCAAACCAAAAAAAAAGAAAAGGAAAAAAAATCACATTTTTCGAATGTTGAGATATTCATTCCATATTTGTGCTTCAAACAAATATTTTCAGAGTTGATTTTAGAAAAAATTGAGTAGATTCATTAAGGTGTTAATATATGTGTTGGCTCTTTTAAATTAATTGCTAATTAATGTGATGCGTAATAATAAAAACATCAAATACTAAAAATATAAGTCAAATTTATAATCTGAAATGAAATTATTATTGTTATTATGGTTGTAAACATTAATAAGAATACAATAAAAAGATTTATTATGGCCAGTTGTGACTTGTAATTGTCCACTTTATAAGAAGTTAACATTGATGAAAATGTTTCATCATGCGACACCAGATGTTTTTTCCAATATATAATACAAATTTGGATTATCAAAAAGATGTCAATGTTTTGAATAATAATAACAACAATAGTAGTGGTGCCGTAGTTTCAAATGGATATTCTAATATTTCAAATCAGGAATTAAGCAAATATTGGTTTAAAGAAGTTCACTTGGTATCCGAAATAATATCTCTGCTTATCCAGATCAAAATTCAACAACTTTGGAGCGTGGTATTGCAACTGGTGGAAACAGAATCAACAGTTTAAAATAAGGTATTTTTCTAATTTTATATTAGTATTGGAATTTAATTTTTTATGTGGTTCAACTTAGTTTTTAGAATGATAGGCTAATTGAAGAATAATAAGAGATTTCCAAAATTTAAGATCCGTGTAGGGACAATCCGGATGGCGGGAGTGATCTCCTTTGCTTTAACTTTTATTTTTTTCCTACTATAAAAACGATGGAATATCAGATGTGCTTGTGATTTGTATAGTTTTAACAGTATATTGAACAGAAACAAAGTGATAAAAGTCCAATCCGATTCACGAAGTGAATCAATTACATACGTGGCTCCGTATCAGGGCCTAATTACAACTTCATTCTCCATACTACGTGTTGTTTGGTCAACACCCTATATCAGATGGCAAGACTTACACAACTCTTCGAACTTTACATAGTCTGGGTGAACCAATAGATATGGTCATGGATCATACAGATCAATTAGCAATCGTCAGAGCTCGCATTAAGAAATATATGGACACAGCTTTCGCAAAGTCCCAACAACATTATAATTTACGGACGCGACCTCGTACATTTGAAATACAACAACGAGTCTTGGTACGACAACATCACCTAAGTGATGCAGCAAACAAGTTTTCGGCCAAGCTGGCTCCGAAATTCCTACCAGCCATAATAACAAGCAGGGTTGGTAATGTGTTGTACAAATGTACAAATTTGGATGGTAAGCCCATTGGGACTTTCCATGCCAAAGATATAAGAATTTAAAAAAATTTCAAACATCATTTATCTAGTTCCTGTTAACTTATTTTTCTTGTATTAGTTTTTTTTTATCCTTAATTATTATTAATTTTTTTTATTATTATTCTTTACATTGGTATCTTGATTTATTAAAATTTCTCACCTTGGTTGTTCTAATAAATCATCCACTATGCTTAACATATTAACGTTTTCGTGTTAGATGTGGGCCGCTTAAGACTTTGTCTGCGGTTATCTAACTCTACTTTGTATTAGCTTACCATCCCCATTCATTTTTTTATTAACTTTCAAAAATTTTTACTACTTTTCTAAATAGCTTTCATCGCTAACAATAGTAATGTTGTCTCTCATTACCTGAAATTGAATTTTGGTACTTGAGGGCACTGTTCAGTAAGCGTATTAGGTAGTTCTTTTTTTTCTTTAGTTTTAGTTTTTTTTGGGAAATTTGGTGTACGTAGAAAGAGATTATTAGGCTCATATCTGTCATCAGTTCCACATACAATTACTGAACAGGGCTCTCAAGTATGGAATTTCGGTTGATGGTCATGATGGTCAACATTTGTATTCCTCTTATTGCAATAGGACTTACCTTTAATAAATAATATAATTTCATTCACTAGTATCTAACACTTGATTTATTTGCGCACGCTTACCAACTCTGCGCTGCCTGTTGTCTGCTGGGACTCGGCATGTCTCAATTGGGTAACTTTTGTGACGTGACAGTTTACCCGATATCATTAATGCAGCTGATCAACAAAACTCTGGCGTTCTACAATCAAGAATTTGGATGCAATAGTCATTAAGTCAACATAAATAAAACAATTTTTTTTTTGAAACATCTATAATTCACAACTCTTTCATAATGGATATACAACATCAGTAATTCTAAACATCTTTATTTCTCATCATGGTTACTCAACATCCACAATTCGAACTTTCTTTCATCATTTAGCGTCATGCAAAAATGCTAAACATCTGGTTGTCTTGGGAGAGGTACTCGACTCATCAATTCGTATACCTAGTATCGGTAAATAATGGTGATTGCGACCTATTTTCTTTCCTTAATCTTCACAAAAAGCATTTCACTGTTGAATGCTTGTTTGATATCGGTTCAGGAAATTGTCTGTTATGCCGCAATCTGAGGAATTATCTAACCAGTAGTATTTATAAGAGAGTCTACCCCCCACTCCAGAACGAGTTCAGGTTCTGTATTGGTAGACTGAAGGAAATGTATGCCTTGGTAGTGAGATTTAACGGTCAACGAACAGTCAAGGATACATTTTCTTCAGTCACCACACTGTTCTGTTTCTTCTCTCCCTTATAAGCTCACTACTTGGTAATCTTCAAGTTTAACATCCGTAACTACATAAAACAGCAACTTAGTTCAACAAAAATACATTACATAATGAACCGGTATCAAAACCATTAATTAATCGCGTTGCTACAACAACACGTCGTGTTGATTCAATATCAATTTCTATTAACAAAACTATCAGTCTCACAATTAACATTGCTTAAATTCGTAAACATTCTTCTACTTTGTTTTCATCAAACAAAAAAATAAAACTCATGTAGTTGTGGTTGCATTTTTCATTTTTCGTTGATGCTATCAGACACAATCTCATCATCATCTGTTTGAATAAACTGTTAATAAATTGTTGCATTTCGTGGTTATTGTTATTTCGTTTTCTCTATAATCTTTAATAACTGAAAACAAAACAAACTCGAATTATATGTTGTCGATCCTTCTTTCTTTTTTTTATAATTGATTGACGATCTCGTTCTAAAAAACCGATTAAATTCCTTTGTTTGGGAAAACAAAGAAACAGAAAGAAATATACAAATTTTTTTGAATGGTCATCTCCTTCGCTCCCAATCGTTTAGATTATTTAAACAAAGCATTTTTCATAATTAGGTCAGTATGATTTTATTCGTAAAATCAATGATTTAGTTCGATTATGATTCTGATCATAAAAATTCAAAATAATTCGATTTTTGATTTAAAAAAAACCCAAAATTTTCGGTTCGTGTATAAAAAAATTTATAAAAAAAATATATTCATGATAAATACGTTTGGAAAAAAAGAATTCATTTTGGTTAAGCCGGGCTGCTACTTTGTAATAACAAAAAGAAGAAGAAATTTTCAGTTTCTTCTCGGTGAAAATTGTAGTTCAAAGTTTTTGGTAATAAATAGAGTTTGTGATTTTTTTTACCGCGACGGTATTTGATTATATTCGTATAAGAGCATTGTATGAAATTTTCTTAAGAGTTTTAGAATAAATAACTCATGTTGTTAAGAAAAAGTTTGGTTTATGTACAGTTTTTTTTAAAAATGTTAATACAAAAAAAGGTGAATGAAAAAGAAATCTGTTTTATTTATATACAAGGGAAGAAAAGAAAAGAAGGTAACGCAGTATAAAAGTGAATACAAACCACAAATTATTATACTTGGTGGATAACTGGCGTTTTATTAGCGGCGATGCACATGGTTGTGATGGTAGCTGCAAGAATAGTCCCGCCGCACTATTAGTCACTGCAACGCATTTGAATATTGTACCTGCTGCAAAAATTATTATAATCGCGCGAGGGAAAGGTAGTGCAAGAGTTGGATATTGGAGAGACATACCAGGACGAAAGTCTCTAACACCACTGAATTTTTGGCAAAACATCATTCATCATAATAGGTTAGATTTTATTTTTTTTATATACGTATCTATGACTAAGTTCACTGAATCTGTTTTTATTGATCATATTATGGCCATCATGGTCTTGTAGGTTCCTTTTTTTATATTAGAGATTTTTTTTGGGTTTAGGCCACATCGTAATGTTTTTTCGTATATAATATTTATAAATACCCTTGGCATAACGTTGCCTGTGACAAACAACGTTATAAATAGTCAAAAAGAGATTTCGAGTTTTTCTCTATCAAAAATCAATTGCTTTCATGTAAAAATCAAAATACGTATGATATTATTTATCATACATGTAGTAAATGCCTTAAAAAAATTAGTTTGTATTTATAATTCAATACATAACGCCTAGGCGTTATATTTGAATAAAACGCAGAGTAGGCGTTCTATTTGTCTACAACGCCTAGGCGTTTTTTTTTGGGGAAGACGGTAGCATCATAATGTACTATTCTGGCGTCTTTTATTTATGCTCACTGGTCTACTATTTTGTCTACTATTTTTTCTTTATGAGTACATCGGTAGCCCTATTCCTGTACATCGTGAAATAGGAATTGAGAAATAAATTACAGCAATTTTTTCATAACTAGCATTCCGTGCCGCGGGAATAGTTCTTTGTGTATCTAGTTGCACAAAGTTGATTTTTTCCGCACGCGTCGTAATTTCGTCCAACAAGGCGAAGCCGAGTTGGACAAAGTACGACAAGTGCGGGAAAAATCAATTTGTGCAACGAGTTGCACACAACGTTTTTTGCAATTCAGAAAACACAATTAAACAAAATTATGCTGCAACCAAATTTTTTACAATCAATCAATCATTAAAATATAAGTAAACATTTCTATTATCAAGTTAGCTTTGAGACAATTTTCTATGAAACAGTGCGGAAAAATAAAACAATGGGGAAAATAAAACAGTGTGGAAAAACCCACTTTTTGATATTGTTGACAATATCGAAATACGTTGAATTGTGATTCGGAATTGCAAAAATAACAATTTCGTATTAGAAAATTTCCTTTATATCATTTATTGCACTTTTTTCTCAATTCCCAATTCCCAGGGAAATGCAGGAATAGACGTACTGGTACTCTTTTTATTTTAAATTACTTATTTGAACGAATCAGCTACTTTTTTTTCGTTACTCCAAACATTTATTGCTCAGGCTGTATTCTAAACCAAAACTTATTTGAAACTTATTTGTGGAGACTTACTTATTTGAATAAGTAGCCAAAAGAGGTGACTTATTTGAATTTTTTTTTCATAGAAAAATCTAATTTGATTTGACAATGTCATGTTTGTTTACTAAATAAGTGTGTTCCATTAACCACATTTTCCTTTACTTTTGTACTAAATTTCGTTTTCAAGTTAACCATATCAAATGATGGTAAAGCTACGTGACAAACTTACGCTTCTATTCACCGCCAGAGTTTTTGTCAGTTTAGAGAATAATTTCAAATATGTTTGCCCAAATGCTTATACAAATTTAGAATTTCAATCCTAAATGTCATATTTCTGTCCAGCTTTCTTTAATTGTTTATATTTTGCATGAATCATAATTTTAATTTTCAGAAATTTTTAATTTTAATTAATTTCCTTAAATTTAACAAACTCAAAATAAAATTTAAACTTAAAATTTTGTCAAACTAATAATTTTCTTTTACGTAGTTTAGCAATATTGTTTTTCAAAATTGTCAAAACAATTTATTGTCAAAAAAAAAATGTCGGAAACGTGTGGTAAGAAAGAATTTGAGGTGTAGTAGATCAAAAATCTAATACACCTCACATTTAAGTCGTTCCATTTAAAATTCGGTTCGGGTAGCAAGTTTACCTAAAAGGAACACGGGTAATGATTTTAAGGAATAAAACTTCTTTTTTGATCCGTAATAAAATTGATGTAATAATTTAAAATGAAATAAATAGATTTGAAAACTCTTTTAATTGATCAAATTAAATAAATCGTTTTAATTAAATTTATTTTCGAATTTGCTTTTAAGTGCTGTCAAAATAAGTATGCTAAATCGTTTAGAATAGCTTTTAAATACTTATTTAAAATGGCGGTGAATAAGTAAGTCTACATAAATAAGTTTCAAATAAGTCATCGTTTAGAATACAGCTTCAGTGTTAATTTCAATTTGAAGAGAGAAGTTGTGTTCTTGCGTTTTTAAATTTTACAAATAGATTTAGATTTTACATAGTTTACAAAGTAAGAAATCTTTTTCTTTAAAATTAATTATTTAATGTAAAATAATTTAAGATAGTTAAAAATAATCATTAATCTATTTTTTAAAAAATCATTAATTAAAAAAATTAAAATTAAGGAAACATTAAAATGAAGTATATATTATTGTAATGAATTATTAATAAAACTAATTAATTGGTTTATTGGGTTAAACTATTAAGTCTTATAAAATAATCCTTAACCCCCCATCCCCCCCCCCCCCCCTCCCAATGGAAAGTTCTGGCTACGCCACTGGCGCTTACCACTGCCATTACTGGCCCTTTTATGGTCTTTTTGAATTTCTTAGAATGTCCTATGTTCTGTGAAACGCAGCTCAGACTTTTTAGCGTTTTATGGACGAAGTGATCAAAGGACTTAACTTCGTTTTTGTGTTGACAATTTTTGCAACCTTAGTGGATACCACCTTGGACTATTGATTTCAGAAAATCATTCCATTTATACGTAATATGAACAAAGAAATTTGTCTGCGATCTGAAATTATGGCGGCGTGGGATCTCGAAGATTTGGTTATTTACAGTAATCTACTGATGATGAATCAATTTTCATATCTGGACTGTTGGTGATAATAGTGCGTTGGAGTTATACAGAATTGAGATT
Organism: Diogma glabrata; assembly: GCA_963693315.1. Classification (NCBI taxonomy): domain Eukaryota; kingdom Metazoa; phylum Arthropoda; class Insecta; order Diptera; family Cylindrotomidae; genus Diogma; species Diogma glabrata. The sequence continues at coordinate 151,659,587 of OY856187.1, forward strand.
TGAATTCAAATTTTGACCTTCCACAACTCATATGGCCCAGTTTTAAACAGAGTTCAAAAGAACCAAGATGGACACATATGCAGTGCTTCGAACTTGACAACAATCCTCCATAAGGAACGAATATAACTTTTACATTCTTTAAATTTTATGTCCCGAGTCAATGTTTACCGATTAAATAGCACCGATAAGACGTTATGTTTCATCTGATGTTACATATTTTAAACAATGTTGCTTAAAAACATAAGCAAAACTTTCAAATGAAGAAAAATATAATTTTCAATGTATGTCAACAAAATAAAAAATCTTCGTGTTTGCTATATACATTTTCTTTCTATAAAATCTGTTTTCCCTTAAAGCTATATCATTGTTGGAAAACAAACAAAATTTATAATTTGTGCTATGCTTGGTTATCATACACAAACCGTTTTTCATGCTGTGCTGTTGAATTATGATAGTCTTTTGATAATATAACACGTTCAGTTTGTAAAACTATACATATAGATTTAGGTTATTGGAAAATAATATTTATCTTGTCAGGTGATAAAATTCAATGAATAGAAAGAAATAGTGCAAACTACTTCTGTATATAAAGAACAGGAAAATTAGCTTACATTTTTACGGATATATAAATTGATATACTACAAACCCGGCTAATTAGCTGACGCAAATGGAGACCGGTACGTAGTTCTTACGATTTTTCGTTTTGTAATTTAAACAAATAAATAAATTAAAACCGGGACACGGACCAAAACAATATGGGTCAAGAGTAATTAAAATTAGAAACTGTTGAAAAAGGTAGAGTTTATAGTTGAGATACGACACAAGCCATAAAACTAGATTTAGGGTTTAATGCTTTTGTTCAGTTGCAAGAAGACATTTTTGATTTAAGTAGAATATATTTAGGAATAATCTATGTCTTCAATTAAGGTTAACATTTTACTGTTCATCTTTATGAGACAACAGATGCACTCAGAAAAAAGAGATAGCTTATTTAACGTAAAGTATATGTAAATTTAACTGAAAATGACGTACGAATTGAGCCAGCGTAGGCATAAGTAAAGTAAACAAAATTGACAAAGTAAAATCTACTTAAAAGCATTGTAAAAAGGTCAGTTTTTAATTAAGCTTGTGCAAAAACAAATTTTACGTAGACAACAAGTAAATATTTAAAAAATATGGAGGGGCTGAAATCTCACAGCTCTGAGATATCGAGACTTTGGTCTGGGTTAAGGATTTTGATATAGTTTTCGGCAAAAAACTTTTATGAGGACATGGTTTTTAGTTTTGGGCAGCGATGTATATCAAACGTTTGTTAAAATATAAGTATTTTTTTGAATCTCTGTTTAGAAATTTATTACAAAACTAACACGAAACATCAATACGAGCAGGAAAGTTAAAACAGATCATAAATTAACATAATTTAGTGAAAAGATTATACACTCAGCAAACTACTCAAAAACCTCTCCATTTAGCGTTTCGAGAAAATATTACAAAATCACAAATTCATATTTCTTTCAAAATTCCAAAAATATTGTAAAAATTATAATAAAATCAAACTTTTTTCAACATTCTAAAAATATTCCAAAAATTATTACAAAATCAAAAATTGAAACTTTTTTCAAAATTCTAAAAATTATAATAAAATCAAAAATTTAAAATTTTTAAAAATTCTAAAAATATTCTAAAAATTCTTACAAAATCAAAAATACAAACTTTTTTCAAAATTCCGAAAATATTTCAAAAACTATAACAAATTAAAAAATTTCCATGTCCAATTACTTCGGTCTGAAAGACCTAAGTATTACATTCATGAGCTCAAAGTGAAGTTCTTCCCCACACTTTTTTTGGCATTTCTCGACGTTTTAGGACCTACTGATTCTAAAAAAGCAAAAAAAAAAAATGTGTGTCTGTCTGCCGGCCGGCCGTCCGTCATTACCTACGCTGCAGGGAAAACCGCTGGAGGGATTTCAAAAAATTTTCATATTTTTGGCTTAAAAAACGTTCATTTTAAGTGATTACGAGTAGGAATATTGAGTTTGGAGAAATCTTGATGGTAGGGATTGGTTTGTGAGATCAAAAACTAGATTATTGCATTATAAGTTTGTCAAAAAAATGTTGTCAAGTGTGTCAAAAGATTTTTATTTAGTTTTTTACCCAATTTTTTGGAAAAAAATAAAATTGTTTGATTGAAATGAAATTTTATTATTATTATTAAGAATTATGGTATTATAAATTTGTCAAAAAATGTTGTCAAGTGTGTCAAAAGAAAGGTTTTTATTTATTTTTTACCCAATTTTTTTAGAAAAAAATAAAATTAATAGTTTGTATGACGTGATATTTTATTATTATTATAGAGAATTATGGCATTATAAGTTTGTCAAAAAATAATGTCAAGTGTGTCAAAAAATGATTTCATTTATTTTTTTAGCCAATTTTTTGGAAAAAAATGTAGCTGTTGTTATGACGTAAATGTAATTTAAAATGAAATTGGACATGGAAATTTTTGAATTTGTTAGAGCTTTTAAAATATTTTTGGAAGTTTGAAAAAGTTTGTATTTTTGATTTTATTATAATTTTTGGAATATTTTTAGAATTTTGAGAAATTTTTAATTTTTGATTTTATTATAATTTTAGGAATTTTGAAAAAATTTTCAATTTTTGATTTTGTAATAATTTTTGCAATATTTTTAGAATTTAGGAAAAAGTTTGAATTTTTAAGAATTTTTGGAATATGATTGGAATTTAGAAAAAGTTTAAATATTGATTTTATTCTAATTTGTGGAATATTTTTGGAATTTTGAAAAAGTTTGATTTTATTTTATTTAACAATATTTTTGGAATTTTGATTATAATTTTCCGACAACGTATTGATGTTTCGTGTTAGTTTTGTAATAAATTTTTAAACAGACATAAAAAAATACTTGTACTTTAACAAAGAGTTATGTTTGATATACATCGCTGCCCGAAACTAAAAACCATGTCCTCATAAAAGTTTTTTCCGAAAACTATATACAAATCCTTAACCCAGACCGAAGTCTTGATATCTCAGAGCTGTGAGATTTCAGCCCCTCCATATTTTCATATTCAATTACATTTACGTCATAAAAACAGCTACATTTTTTTTCCAAAAAATTGGCTAAAAAAATCGATGAAATAATTTTTTGACACGCTTGACATTATTTTTTTGACAAACTTATAATGCCATAATTCTCTATAATAATAATATATTTTCATGTTATACAAATTATTAATTTAATTTTTTTACAAAAATTTGGGTAAAAAAATAAATAAAAATCTTTCTTTCGACACACTTGACAACATTTTTTTGACAAACTTATAATGCAATAATCTAGTTTTTGATCTCACAAACCAATCCCTACCATCAAGATTTCTCCAAATTCAATATTCCTACTCGTAATCACTTAAAATGAACGTTTTTTAAGCAAAAAATATGAAAATTTGCTGTTTTTGACACACTTAATGATTTTTTCGACACACTTCCGGTACAGTTATGTTTCGGACCTGTCTCTTGAGTATACCTATATTTAGAATTCAAAACTTTTCAAATCCTTCCAGCGGTTTTCCCTGCAGCGTAGGTAATGACGGCCGGCTGGCCAGCAGACAGACACACATTTTTTTTTTATTTTGCTTTTTTAGAATCAGTAGGTCCTAAAACGTCGAGAAATGCCAAAAAAGTGGGGGTAAGAATTTCACTTTTGGCTCATGAATGTAGTACTTAGGTCTTTCAGACCGAAGTAATTAGCTACATATATAAGCAAAACTACATCTATCCAATTTTGTAACAAACAAATATCAAATCTACCACAAAACACATGTGTGACAATTTATGACACTGTGTGAAAAACACACGGCAAACCTACTCTATATCATATGTCGTGCAATTACTACAAAATATCAAAATAGTTTATTTCTAAGAAAAAAAAATTAATTTCTTCTATTCAAATCTTTTTATTTTTTTTTTTCATTGACTGTTGTAAGTTATGAGGTTTTTGCAAATTGTTGTTGTTAAGGTTTTGGCAATTGTTGCAAACTTTTTTGTTGAAGTCGACAAGTCAAAAACCTCTAACTGCAGAGGTTTATATTTATAAGAAACGGATTAAAATGTTTCCACAGATTCTAAATTTATGAAGTTTTTAAAAATATTAGTATCCAAACGGCCGTTATAACGGATTTAAAAAACCAATTTTTTTTCTAGTATAAAGCCTTTAGTTTCTTAACCATGTGTTGGATTTTGCTGGTATACGAACTTGTCCAAAACATTCATAAAAAACACACAGTTTTAAAAAAAGGTTTTTGATCTGGCTCCACAAATGCGACCGTGAGAATGCCGGTTGATTCAAACGCATTTTGTGTTTTACAAGCTTTTTTGTTGGAGCCACTCACTCAGAAACCTCCAACTGCAGAGGTCAAGTTTTAGAATAAATTAATAAAAAAGATTCCAAAGATTCTAAATTTGTTAATTTTTAAAAAATATTAGTATTTTTTTTTATTGGAGGGCCTTGAGACTTACAGTTCAAGTAGCACTGCGACCTGAAGGGCTTCTCCATAATTTAGCATTTTGTTCCTGCTCCCATGTTTGGATTGTGCTTTTGAGCGAACTCTTGGCCATTCCGAAACATGGTTCAGGTTCAAAAACTTTTTATTGGCACCTTTCTTTGCTAAAGCGTCAGCGATAGCATTTCCTTGTATTCCTGTGTGGCTAGGTACCCACACTAGTGTTTCTATATTATTGCAGGAGATTAGATTTTGGTAGCATTCCTATACCAGTTTGCTGGTAAAGAGTGCTACAAGAGTGCTGCTTGGATGTCAGAGATAATATATATTTCAATATTTTGGTATTTTCTTTCAGCACATAGCAAAGCGCAACTGCTAATGGCAAAAATTTCGGCTTGAAATATGGTTGTTGTGGTGCCTAAGACAACCGTTTGTTTGTGTAAACACTCCTGCTCCATTGCCATATTGGTACGAGAACCATCTGTGTACCAGATGCTGGCGTTATGTGGCAGTGACCGTATGTAGTTTTTAATACGATCTCTGGCCAATATATTGACATCAAAGTGCCTGTCTAAATCTATTGTTTTTGGCATACAATCCGAAATATGGTATGTATGCAGTTCAGCTTGTAATTCAGAAAGGATTTTAAGGGGTCCAGTTAGATTACCCGGCTTAAACCCTTCTGTGAGCTGCAGTCTATGAACGCACAACACCGCTACTGATTTAACATGTAGTTGCAATGGAGAAAGCTTTAGAAGAATCTCCATTGCTGACGTTGGCGTGGTTTTGAAAGCATCTGTGGCACTAAGACACACAAGACTTTGTATTTTTGTAAACATATTTTGAGTAGTTATTTGGCGCGTTTTAGGCCACTAAACTAAAGCTGCATATGTTAGAATTGGTTTTATAATACTTTGGTGCAATCAAAGTATCAATTTTGGGCAAGACCCCATGTTTTCCCAAACTGGTTTCTGCATGTGAAGAAAACTTTGTTTGCCTTATCGGAGATATATTTCAGGTGTGAGTTCCAGGTTAGTTTGCTATCCAGGATCACACCCAAATATCTAACCTCTTTTGATGTTTGTATTGGATCGCCGTTTAGAACAGGAGAAATGAAATTAAAGTTTCTCCTGTTTGTGAAAACGACAATGCTTGTTTTTCGGGAGTTGATCGACAGTCCCAATCTGTTGCACCACTTTGATACAATATTAAGAGCTGTCTGGGTTCGACCAGCGACAATGGAGTCATGTTACCCTCTAACCATGACTGCCAAGTCGTCGGCATAGCCTACAGTGTTGAAGCCGGAGTCATGTAGCTTAGTAAAGAGATCATCAGCCACCATTAGCCAAAGCAGCGGAGAGAGCACGCCCCCTTGAGGGCAGCCTCTAGATGCAGTAACAAGATGTAAGACTGATGGGTCTGTATGATTTGGCTTCATTTGGTTTTTTCCTGGTTTAGGTATAAAACCAACTTTAGTTTCTCGCCATATCTGAGGAATGTAAGCAAGGCGGAAAGCTTGCTTTAAAGAAACGCATGAGATATGGAAGAATGATTGTTAGACCCCTTTACAGAAATACCGGAAAAATTCCATCACCTCCTGGAGATTTATACGGACCGACAGATTCTATAGCCCATCTCGCTTTGTTGGGGGTGAAAATTGTGTTAGCTATATGATCTGCAGTACTTTTGGTTGCAGGATCTAGAAGATGTACGTCTTCGTTGGCATTATCTTCCGTGCTCCATTCTATTGAGCCCGGAAAGTGGGTTTGAAGTGAAGTATCTAATGTCTCAATGCAGCTGGTGGTATACGTACCATTGGTTTGAAGATTGAGCCTAGAGGGTTTGTGTGATCAGACGACATCAATTTTTGGAGTCGAGCTGCAGCACGCAGATTATCTATCGTATTGCAGAGCTCTTTCCAGCCATTTCTTTTTGTTTGTCTGAGATCTTTATTACAATTGATTAGAGCTACTCGGTACTCTATTCAACTATTAGTCGTTTTTGCTCTGTTAAAGAGCTTATGAACTTTATTCCTTTTCCTCTCCAAGTTACCATTCCACCAAGGTGCATCTCTGCATCTTTTGGATTGGGTTATTGGAGTATTAAGGTTGTATGCTTCAGTGATAGTTTCTTGTAAATTATTTCCTGCAGAGTCAAGCTCAAATGTAGAGTTGATATTGACGCAACTATTTACATTATCATGAAGATATGTTGTGTAAAGCTCTCGGTTGGTTTTTCTAGGGTTTCTAAAGTACTGGATGCTCTTTGGGTACTGTTCTATGTTGAAACATATATAAGAAACATATATAACACAGTTTTTGAGTTATGTTAAAAAATGTGAAAAAAAGTCCTGTCCCCCCCTCTAACTTCGAACATTACAAAAGAAAAAATTTGGAAAAATTCATGGGTATGGGCAATATTGTAAAGATTGAATGAAAACTATAGCGGTCGCCTCATGATTTCAAATGTTATTTTTAGGGGGTTGAGGGTGGAAATTTTGAAAAAAAATTATTTTTGACTATATCGAAAAATGAATTTTTCTAGTCCAAAACAATTTTTTGTAGTTTTCGAAAACACCGTTTTTGATTCATTTGATTAAAATTCTAAAATTGTGTTTTTGTGAAGGGACTATTCACGTAAAATAATCGTAGAAGAGGATAAATTTTGCTGCGTTGTAGGAAATGGATATTGTAGTAAAATATTGAGTGAAACGAAATATAGAAATGAACAAACAAGGTCAGATTAGATCAAAATAGTTTAACAAGTCAGATGAACTCAACTTCAGACGAAAGGCGTTAGGTTGAAAAATTATGCTATAACATACCTGATACCTGTTTGCTATTCGATAGATTATCATTTAAAATGGATGCATTGCAAATGTTCTCTGTGAAGTTGATCACTAATTACAAACATTTTTGAAATGTTTGAACTATTGAACTACTGCTGAACTCGAAAATTGTTACAGTCAAGTAAATCGAGGTTGGGGATTTGTTCTTTTCGTTAGGTTTGACACAGTACCACTAGTGTAGAAAAATAGTAGCCACCATCACTTTGATTTTAGCTCTGCTGGCAGTCATTGTAAAAGTTCAACTAGCTGAAGTTCAAATCCTATTGGTATACCGATCTCCCCAATGTTCAGTAGACAAATCACTCGACTGTGTTAACAATGCACTCGTTGGCAATAATTTGATGACAATTTTTCCTCCTTTTTCTTTCCGTTGGTTTCAATAAAAATCTTCAAAACTGGCTCTCAAACTATTTTCTACAAAAAAATTTACAAAGAAAAATTCATGAACCAACAACAGTTGAAGCTACAACAATTGATAATATATTTTCCAATCTAGATAATTTGTAAAATGCGTTGCTGAGGCTTTCTTTAGCCACCATAAACAGTTTAGGGGAAAATGCAACACAACGTGAAACTATGCAGACAAAAACTGTTGTTTTCTCAAATATTATATATATGGAACCCTCAGCGAGCGAATTATATTCGCACTTGCCTGACTTTTTTTTGTTGATTTGTAAATGTTTTGTTAATGTTGGAGTGTTAAGTGTTTTTAAATCTGGACAACGAGGTTCTTATCGTCAATAATTTATCGGAACAATTTATTGGTCAGCATTTCCAATAATTTATCGAAACAATTTATTGGTCAGCATTGCTAACCATCTATTAGAACAATTTATTGGTCCATGTTTACAGCAATTTTTTGGTCCATATTGTCAGATATTTATTGGAAAAGTTATTGGTCAACATTGTCAACAATTTATTGGTCAACATTGTCAACAATTTATTAGAAAACTTGTTGGTCAACCTTGCCAACAATTTATTATAACATTTTATTGGTCAACCTTGGCAACAATTTATTGGAACATAGATTGGTCAACAATTTATTTACACAGGATGATTTATTAAACTAGATTACGTGGGCATTGAGAGTTGGATCTGGGACAAGTCATGGGGTGAGTGAAACCATTATCTAATATTTGCTAAATGTAATAGTTGTAGCTATAGTGTTGTGTGTGTGATGATATCGGTTATAGTGTTGTGTGTGTGTGTGATGACATCGGTACACAGTCTCATTTGATGCATATCTGATTATTTGTACTGAACTTGTTGAAATTACTTGTCGGACACACATGGCTAAAGCTCGCTTGAGCCACGCTAGGTCCGCAGTCCTCCGTTTGCTTCCTGTTACTGACTCACTGGTAGGTCCAGTGTTCATTACAAAAACAAGAATAAAATAAGAGCTAAAAAGCAAATTTGCAATTTACTAAAATTGGGTTGCCAATAATTTAATTGATGTCGTGCAATAACTCTTCCTCAATCCTCGTTATTATAATTTGTTTACAATTTGTTTACAACATCAAGTATCTTATTTTTTTTTAATTAAACTATTTAAGACATAGTAGTTTAATTACGATGATTTTTCACAATAAAAAAGTTTTATTAAATCAATCAAAGCAAATTTTGTTATCAGATCCACCACTCAAAACCTAACAACCTAACAACAAAATAAAAAACTAAGTTACACATTAGCAGTATACTGTATAAATTATACATTAACAGTATACATATTTTTTCCATAAATATGTCAAATATTGATAGAAAATTATACTTTTTCCATCAAAACGTTTCATTATGAATCTAAGTATTGGATAACAGTTGATCTTTAAATTTAGGAACATTTAAGGTATATTTGCCTTGATGTTTCCGGCCATTACAGTACACGACGAAAGGAGGGGGTCTTCATGGATGAAGCAGCCTCACTATATGAACACCTCAACCTCAAGTTCAGAACTGCGACCCATCACCGGCGATAGTTTTTTTTGTACAACTTAACACGTAAAACATTGGTTTCTAGCAGTTTACAAATAGCCGGCGCGGTAAGTTTCGTAAAGGAAATCCAAAAAGTACTAAGTGAGGTAGTCAAAGACAGTAAAAATTGCTATATGACCGGTCTTTATTCTAGGGTTTTCTCGACCGATTATGTAAGTGTTTAAGTTCTGACTGTTTTTCTGATCGAAGAACGTAACCATTGGAGCAAGTAACACTGTGCTAAAAATTATGAATGTTTTGTACGTGATATAGTGAGAAACAAAAAATTTAATTTGGTTGAACATCCGAAACCAAAAATAAAATCGACGGTACTGATACAAAGTATTTGCAACTCCACCGTGTGCAGAGGGAGAAGTATCATAGGATAGGGCAATTAACTAGTCAATCAACTCTCCCTTGATAAATGATTTCCAAGTTTCACTCAATATGATATTACTGTCGGAGAATTTAAGTCTATCGGAGTGCGAAAATTGGGTAGGGATCCATTGAAGTCAGTGAATATCTTCGCTAATTTAAGATAGTTTTTTGTTGTAAAGGTAGGCAAAGTCAAATCGAGATAATCCACGATGAACATTCTCAAAAGAGCATTTGAAACCACGTTTAGATTACCTCGCGCATATTTAATATCAAAAGTAAATCCTTGCAGTTTCAAACAAAATAGTGCTAGATGCCCAGACAGAACTTCTGCTGCATCAATCATTTTAGAGAATCGTGTTCAGTAATGATTTCAAAAAGTTGACTATTGAGCAGCCGTATACTATCGGGTGTACAACATTCTCTTTGTCCAATTGTATCAGTACACATCTCACACCATCATTAATTGCATCGCCTTGTTTAATAAACCGCTCGAAATTAGATAAAAAAATTTTAACGCTTCTCAGCCAATTAGAGTAAATATTATTTTATATCAACGACAATTCTTTTATAAGAACCCTGCCTCTTATTATTTAATTTAAGTTTTTGGTATTGTTTAAGTTTTTGAAAGAATAAAATTCATTAAACACGATCGAAATAATTTCTGTTGAATTATTTTAGAATTGATTCATAAAACAAATTAAATAAATAGAAGAAAAGACACTGATCTCATTTGAATTTTTTGAACCATCAATTAATTAAATAAATTTTATTCAATTTCAATTCATATTTGATTGTTTGGTAATATGAAAATAAATAACCTATGACGCAAAACATCATCGAAAACATAATTTAATTGATATGATATTTTTGCCTTTTTTATTATTCGAACGAGGAGCATGTGCATTAGTTTGAATTTATAGTTTTTTATTTAATTTTAAATGAGAACGAAAATGTTGTTGATTTTTTGTAAAATATAATCAAAATATTTATAAAATACTATCTAAAGAAATTATTTCAGAGTTCAATACAGTAAAATAAAATGTTTTATCATCTAAAATATGATAAAAGAAACAGCTGCTAATTTTATTTTGTTGGGCAAAGATTTTTGAATCAGTGCAACACAAAAATTGCTGAAATATTTTGTTGAATTGCTGTTTTATTGCTGAAATTTTTATTGAACTAGTTTGTTCTCGATCAAAAATTTTTTTTTTGAGTATTACAAATTTGTGAGAAAATAAAAGTAATTAAACACGAAAGCAATACAATCCTTTATCGTTTTAACAAAATAAATATAATAATTTTATTTCATTTCGAATGGCTCCATACACCTGTAAGCATGCTTGATCAACACAGCTATCGCACATGCTTGTATAGCTGCAAAAATGCTTGTGGATATAAAATTGGATATAAACCAACCATGGCTTTCAAAGCTTAAAAAATCACTCACGAATTTTATCCAGATTCAAAGTTACTACACATTTGACATTGCCACTGAACATAAACGTTTTTTAAGCCAAAAATATGAAAAATTTGCTATTTTGACACAATTAATGATTTTTTTGACACACTTTCAATACAGTTATCGAAACCAAAAAATTTTTTAAATCGCTCCAGTAGTTTTCTTGTTTTTGTTTTCGTCGGTCAGACGAACAGACGGGCAAACAGACGGATGGTTTTTTTTTGCTTTTTGAGAATTGCTATGACCGTCGAAACGTCGAGAAATACCAAAAAAAGTTGAGCTAAGATTTTCGCTTTTTGCTCGAGATTGTAATACTAGGTCATTCAGACCGAAGTGAATTCAAATTACTTCTTACCCAGCATCTTGAGTGCGATTTTAAAACAGAGAGAAAAAAATCATAGCGAAATCAAGACCTTCAGAAAATTTTAGTATTTAGAAAAATTGCATTGTAACAATAAATCACTGCAAAATTGCACCATCATCTAACGTTCCATTCGCTGGAGTTTTAATTTTAAAAACAGGCAAATGCACAATGTTGTTTTAAAAATTAGGTCAGGTGCAAAGTGCTGACGTGCAAATAGAAGCAATCAAAATGAATAGAATAAGCTTCTTCCTTACATTTTAAAAGATTTTAAGGGCGAAGATTGTTTTAACATAGATAAAACAAATCAAAACATGTGTCGCTATATTGTTGAAATTAATTACGAAAATTCGATAAAAAAAAATATCTACCTTTCTAAAAATGCTTTGCTTGGCCAAAAGTCACAACCCCTGAAGATATCAAAATTGTAATTCAACATCAATCAGTAATTTAGCATTTATTTTGTTACTGCCACTGTGTGTGATATTAAAAAAGTCATAAAAAATATCGATATAAAAAAAATAAATAAATATATCTGTAATTTTCGATATATCGGTAAGAAGCAATACATCGATAAGTATCAATATATCGATAAGTATCGATTTATCGATGCATCGATAAGTGTCGATATATCGATAACTATCGATACATAGATGTGTATCGATACATCGATATATCGGTATATCGATATTTTATCATTCTGATATCGTTATTTGGTAAATATCGATATATAACGAAATATCGATATTTTTCCCGACACTAAAAGTGATACAGCTAATCTAATAATTGAATCAAAGTTCATACAAATTCACTTATTATTCTATAATTCAAACAAATTACCAACATGAGCCCATTACACTAATTGTCTATCTCCATCCCTTGATTTAGAATACTCATGATACAATATATTTTTTCTATTTTGCATCTAAAATAAAGTCATTTCGATACCCAAATGCGTATCGAAATGGCTTTCATTACGATACGCAAAAGTTTTTTCTTTCAAGGTGGGTCACATTGGTCATACAAACGTCAGTCAACATTAAAACGAATAATTATGTAAATAAAATTAATAAGAATATCTAAATTAGTGTTAAATATTTTAATTAATCAAAATAATTAGTAATAATAACAAAATTTCAAATTGACTGTTTTTTAATAAAATACACATTTTTTAAAATTTCAAGACATAAAATGCAAAATAGAAAAAATAGTATAAAAAACTCGTTTCATAAGACGTTTTATCGCACTTATCCTTTAGAAAACTCACCGCTGCGCGGGTCGTTTTCTAAACAGATTGCGTGCGATAAAATCGTCGATTATGAAACTAGTTTCTTAATATACTATTTATCACAACTGATTTCATTTCATCATGCACTTCCAACAATAAAAAAATTTATAAAAATTTTTTTTGCTAAGGAAATAATAGATTTGTGTCTGTTGTTTTTCGTTAAAAATGTTTCCAAGTGTAAGAGAAAATTTGCAAGATTATCATTTTCCAAGAAACATCATAACAGTTTTAAGGTGAAATAATTTAGTAAACTTTTATTTGGAAGAATAGATTTTTATTAAAGTTTATTACAAATCGATATGGGGGAAAAAGGTTTTAAGAATGGGAGGATGAAGTTTTTTATGGATAGAATTTTTTTTTATACGTCATTACTTTTATTTTTATATGAAAAACTACGTGGTTTGTGTGTAATTATTTAAGCGCTAACTTTATCAAGTTGAAAATGTTAGCAGAATCCTTAGATGAGAGAAAATTTTATGTAAGCAGAAAATAATTTTCTCAACACCTACAAAAGAAAAAAATTGTGTGGAATATTCGACATCATCACAAACATATTTTACACTCGAATTATTAAGTTTAAGAATTGAATTTCATCTTATTTTTCTTAAATTTAGTCATGATATTATTTTTTATTTTCAATTCTTAAACATAACTTAAAATAAAGGAAGGATATACAACAGTGAAAATAGGGTTTTAAACCAAATTTTGTCTACGTGTTTCTTTTTCAAATTTTAAACTAGGGCCAATTTAATTTTTATCACTATGTAAAAAAAGAGATGAAAATTTACGTCTTATCTCGAAGAAAAATTGTTGTTATAAAAACAGAACAGTGCCGTTATAAGGGTAATTGACGAAATACACAGAATTGAATAATATTATTCAGATTTATGCAAATATTTGTAACAAAACATTTTATAATATGATCAGTAGTCTAAACCTTAAAAGAACAGAGGCAACAAAACTTTTGAAAGCCACTATCGAATTTAGATTATTCGTGTATTGGAATATGTAGATAAGGTTACGGTACTTACAGAATATTTTTGTTTGTTAACAACATTTTGCATCATTAATCTCGCAACATAATTGTGAGAGAAATAAAAATTAATAAGAATATTATAGCCTAAAAAGTATTAGTATACCTTTTTAAGCGGGGTGTAATTTTTTTTATTTCAACAGGATTGAATTCGAATGGTCTAACTGTGTTATGAACTGTCTCCAATTTTAGTATATAGAGCATTTTAAACCTAAGCTAATCGATTTTCACATCGGTAAATCATTATGTGAATTGTAGAAAGCTTTCAAATACACGCGGCAATGTCCAAAAAGCACTCTATCATTAGAATATTCAACACCGGACCAGGTTTTTAAATACGGTATTGCTATCGAAAATAATATTGCATTTTATTTATATTTTATTTGCACTTTATTTGCTCTTTATTAACACTTTATTTGAATTTTATTTGCATTCTAGTTGCATTTTTTGCATTTTATTTGCATTTAATTTATATTTTATTTGTACTTTATTTGCACTTTATTTGCTTTTTAGTTGCATTTTATTTGCAGTTTATTTGCATTTTATTTGCACTTAATTTGCATTTTATTTGCAGTAAAGCAAATAAAGTGCAAATAAAATATAAATAAAATGCAAATTAAATGCAGATAAAGTGCGACTTAAATGTATATAAAAAGCAAATAAAATATAACATAAATGAAAATAAAATATGCCAATCAAATGCAAATTAAATGCCAATAAAGTGCAAATAAAAATAAAAATAAAATAAAAATCAAAACAAAACTCAAACAAAATGCAAAAAAGTACAAATAAAATGCAAATTTATTTTATTTTCATTTCATTTGCCCTTTATTTGCATTTTATTCGCATTTTATTTTAATTTTATTGGCATTCTATTTGCATTTTACTTACACTTTATTTGTCTTTTAATTGCATTTATTTGCATTAATATTTGCATTTTGTTTGCATTTAATTTTCATTTTATTTGAATTTTAATTACATTTTATTTGCATTTTGTTTACATTTTATTTCCACTTTATTTACATTTTATTATCACTTTATTTGCACTTTCGTTGCCCTTTAGGCCAAATAAAATGCTAATAAAGTATTTGCACTTTATTTGCATTTTATTTGCGTTTTATTTGCATTTTATTTGCACTTTATTTGCTCTTTATTTGTATTTTATTTGCATTTTATTTGCATTTATTTGGCCGAAGGTGCAACTAAAATGCAAATAAAGTGGAAATAAAGGGCAAACAAATGTAAATAAAATGGGAATAAAACGCAAATAATATACAAATAAAATGCAGATAATATGCAATGAAAGTGTAAATAAAATTCCTTTATTATATTTTATTTATTTAAAATAACTGTAAAGCTTGGACTTTTATATTATTAAAAATAGAAACATACCGTATCTATTTATCCAGGGAATTAATTATTTTAAACAATACATGAATGTACGGATAATGCGCGGACTCTACTAAGGAAAAATCTCTAATATAATATGAATAATTTAATTTTAATTTACAAGATCATGATGGTCTAAAACAATTTAAAATAAAATTGAAGAATTTAAAAATTAGAATATGAAAATAAACTTAACTTAATTTGTTGAGAGTTGACTTCATGTTTTGATGCCCCGAAAATAAGCCAAAAGGGTCCATTTATTTTTCTATTAATGTATAAATATTATCAGCGATTTCTTTCAGTGCTTTAATTTTTATATAAAAAAACTAGTATCTGTTAGGTTATTCGATCATCCGGAATCGTGATTATTTTATTTTTGTTTTAATCCAAAATGTGCTTTTTTTTATTATTTATCAACGAGCACGGTTGACAAAAAAACAATTAAATATGTAACGACGTAATTAAGAAATAAAAAATTAATTTATTTTTTCCTTTTCTTATATTATTTTTTTTTTATTTTTATTCATTCATTTTTTTATTTTGTAGGCATTCTAACCAAACAAAAACGAAACCTAATTAAAATTATTTCCATTTATAGATCTTTTTCTTTTCTTTCAAATTTCTTTAAAATCACATTTATTAACAATAATTATAATATATATAAATATTATACAACAAACACAAATATTTTAATTTTAAATGAACAAAACTATCAATATATTTTATTTATATTTTATATGTATTTTTTTAAGTAATTAATCACATTTTTGTTTATCGATTTTTTTTTTGTTATGTTTCAATAAAATTTGACCGGACTAAAAGATAATTTTTATTATCAAATTAATTACAACCGCATCGAGTAAAATTTCATAGCTGACCGCCTATGAACTTATTTTCAATTTCAAATTACAACTCAACTCAAATTGAAAAATGTTTGTTATTTATATATTTTTAATTACTCTAAACAAGAGAGAAGAAGAGTTGATTGCATATATTCTTAACTCGTCGTGCATATTGTTGTAAACAATACATTTATAACGAAACCAGTTAACAGATTGTTTCTTTCCAAAACATTTTTTCTTGTATTCTGTTAATTGTAAAACAGAAACAAAAAATAGGGACCACCCTTTTATTAACAAATAATCATATCATATCATCAACAGGTTTATTGCACACATCAATCGGCCAAAAAACAACTCACATATCGAAATGCTTCAGAATAATTTAAAATGAACATTCATACTTTGAGTTTTCCTTCTTGTATGCTTTAATACAACAAAATTATACGAAAATTCATAGTATCATCTCTTTTGGCTTCGTTTTAATTAAGCAAAGAGATAATGAAAGAAAACAAATAATATTCGAAACGTTTGTAAAGAGAATGCAAGTATATAAAAAACTATTATAACCTTGATGTTTCGACAGTGAGTCAAAAAATTTTTTATACGGACTGATTGTTAATGAAAATGTTAATTAAAAAATGCAATGATGTAGCATCACAGATGAAAAAAATAGGAAAGTATGTGTTGCTCCGGAATTAGTTTTTACTGTTTCGTTTTATCTACAAAGAACTAATTCCTTTACTAACACCTTTACTTAGAACTCAATTGGTTCTGTATCAGATTCTATATTGTCACAAACGATACATGTTAGACATCACGTAATTTGTAGGCATAACATGACCAAATATCATATTTTCTTTGATTCTCAAAAATTGACACCGATTGTCTCCAAAACTTTGAAATTGAAACATTTGCATTTTAATTTGTATATATATTTAAATAAAATTGAAATAAAATGCTATAAAAATCCATTGTTTTTTGTATTTCAATTGCGTTTGATTCGCAATTTCAAAATCTTAGTGCCATTGGTGTCAATTTTTGAGAAGCAAAAACCGTTATGGTATTTGGACACTAGATTTTTTAAATACAAATAAAATTCAATAAAAATTCATATTCATTCCGTTTTTATTAAATTTAATTTGAAAATAAACTGCAAATAAAATGCAATAAAAATACAAATAAAATGCAGATAACTTGCAAATAAAATTTGAATTTTCTTTGCTTTATTTGTCTTTTATTTTATTTGTCTTTTAGTTGCATTTTTATTTGCACCTCATTTGTATCTTATTTTCACTTTATTTGCATTTTATTTCAATTTTATTTGCATTTTGGTTGCATTTTATTGGTATATAATTTGCATTAAAATGCAACTAAAATGCAAATAAAGTGCAAAAAATGTAAAAAAAAATTAAAATTATCAATTATCATTTTGTTGGTGGTCTTCCCCAATCTTATTCAGTTTATACTTGTGCTGTAGAATTAAGAAATAGTCCCAGGCTATTTCTCCCAAAAATTCTGGGCTTCAATTAATTTCTATCTTTTAATCCCCTTTAAGTTAGATTCTTTTATGTTTGGTTCTGGTGGTGAAATTAAAGAATCAACATGCAAAAAATGTCAAGACGTTAAAACGAATGGATAATATGGATCGAATGTCGATGGTGATAATGTATGCTTCTATTTCTATTTAAGTGCAGAGTATTGTAAGTTATTCAAAGGTTAATGTTGTGTCCCCTTTCCCTCTTTTTAGATGATGCTTCATTGATTTCACTCCTGATTTCCAAAAACCACCAAAGTGTGCGGCTCGAAATGGTTTAAAGTTCCAAGAAGTGTTGCCTTTCAAGTTCAGGACTAAGTTCGTAAATAGTTAACTTTCTTTTTTTGTTTAGTTATGCTTAGTACGCTGGTGCCAACGAAATTTGTTCCATTGTCAATGTAAATATCAAAGCATAGCCTATGTGCTATGTATCCTTTATGTGGTTTATGTCCTCTTACATTTTTGTGGTTTATGTCCTCTTACATTTTGTTTCCTCTTACATTTTTGTTCGAGTATTGACAGGTCCCATATAATCTGCTCCAGTTTTTAAAAATGGTCTAGAAGAAACAATTCTTGATGATGATATATTTCCCATCATTTACTGATATGGGCTGTAATCTTTGTTAATCTGGTTGAATGTTGTACCCCAAAAGAAAACTTTAATGTATTGGTAACCATCAGAAATTTGTAACATATATTGCAATCCGTTGAATGTACATGGATGCTTACTACATGTTAAATTGCAAATTTGTATGTACGTTTGAGAAATTGAGAGCAACCTATTTCATGTTAATTTATGTATATGTCCAATCAGCTACAGAACACGAATTGCATCTACAGTTCTACCAACAAAAATTTTATTAAATCCGTTCAATCCAAAAAATTCACCTAAACTTTCTTTTCCGAATCCATGAATTCCCTGAACGGAAAATTTGATAATTCAACTCTAAACTATTGAAACAGGCAATTAATTAACTAATTATAATTGAATTAAAATGAAAATAAAACTCATTTTCTTTTCAAATTTAATTTTTCATAATCTTTTCCATCTCTTTCGCACTAAAATTTTAATTCATCAAACGAAAACAATTCTTTAACGATAAGATATAAAGAAATTATTTCCTTTTATTATTTTTCTGCTTTAATGTTGTTTTTTTGTTGAAAGTTTTCACTTATCAAAAAGAAAATGTAAAAGAAAAACAACAGAATAAACAGTAAAAAAAAAACTGAACTCTACAATTTGAAATTAAAGTAATATCTCCATTAGAAATCACTTAGTTTTTGATTATTGAGCGAATCTTACCCTGAAAAAGAGATAAAATTAAAATTCGTTTGTAAGCTTACTACTTTTCAACCCACTTTTTTAATTTGTAAAAGATTATCTTGCGTATGATAAAGTGTAAACATATATGCACTTTCTCATAGTTGAAATACTTATTTTATTGAAATCATGTGGGTTGGGATGATTTATTATCATGTTCTATGTTCAAAGATTACAGAGATTTTTTTTATATTTACAGTTATAGGTGGGTAAACAGATTTGTTTGTTCGTTTCGCTAAAACATGTTTACACCGACTTGTATGAATTACTTATGATTTTCGTTTTTTAATTTACCTCTAGGCAGGATTACATATTAGACTTTGTATTATTTTATATTGTTTTGTATATTAATATTATATTAAAACACTATACCTTAGTTTTTTATTTCTTTATTATTTAATAACAACTTAGTTGCATTACAGCTTACGACACAACACTGTATATATAACATGCATCGGAAAACTCTAATTCCACTGAACTCTAATTTCAATATCTTATTTATATATATTTAAGGCCATCGATTATATCGAAGATGTAAAATACTACAGACTTTTTTTGACCTCTGTTTCGATGCTTCGTGAAATTATAAGGAAATTAAAAGTCTAATATTTGGCATTACTTCTAAACTATACTCAAATGAAGTATATAAACGCAGTAGTGCTTTTCCGCTTTTGTAACACGTAATGTAAAAAACTATTTGCAACACGTCATACTGATTCCAGTTAGCAAACCTCCTAACAATCGTCATGGAAGTTATGTCTACGATTACGGATATGACGAAATTATGGTCTACTATGGTCTACTACATAACAGAAGGTTTACTAAGTACCGGCTGATCTACTTATGAACCTATAGTCTACTAAGTACCAAAATTTTAACGTAGGCTCAAAACTCGCCACAAACTATTTCTCAAGTAATATTGTTTGATCTTTGTAAAAGCTACGAAATAAATTAAGTTCGTAGCAGTAGCAAGCCTACGAGTCCACTTGCTGAATAAACAAAACACTTTTGTTAAAAAATCAGGAGTTATTTCATAATTGTTTTGTTATGAATGTTTCGGATCCTAAGATCCAGTTTTATCATTGTTAGTTTAGATAAAGTTAAGTTAAATTTAGTAAATTTGTCAATTAATTGTGAACAACCCAACGCACCTGCTCCACCGGTTTTTATTCGCTTGATGTATAAGCTACATTCGTCAAAAACTGGTGGTCCTCCTAGCCGAATTTATGACTCATTACTATTTTATTTTTATTACAATATTTTTATATGATTTGATAATCATAAAGTTCTCTGCTTTCCAAAAATTTACAACAATTGTCTCCAAAACTTTAAAATTGAAGTGAGTTACATTTTATTTGCATTGTTTTTGCGTTTTATTTGCTTTTAATTTGCATTCTATTTACATTTGATTTGCATATTATTTGTATTTCATTTGCATTTTATTTGCATTTTATTTGCATTTTTGTTGCACTTTATTTACATTTTATTTGTATTTTAATTGCACTTTATTTGCATTTAATTTGCATTTTATTTGCATTCTTTTTGCGTTTTATTTACATTTAATTTGCACTTTATTTGCAAATAAAATGCTAATAAAATGCAAATAAAATGCCAATAGAGTGCAAATAAAATACAAAAAAAAAATGCAAATAAAATGCAAATAAAGTGCAATTAAATTGCAATGAAACGGAAATAAAATGCAAATAAAACTTAAGTAAAATGCAAATAAAATGCAAATATAGTGAAATAAAATGCAAATAAAATGCAAATAAAGTGGAAATAAAATGCAAATTTTACATGATCTAGCTACCCTCTACACAAACTTATTTTAGCAGTTCGAAAATATCAGTTAATTCATTATAAGATGTCGGCTTTTGATAAAAGTTGTATATTACTTCTGTATGGTTTCACTCGAAATTAAGATTTTTTCGAGAAGTTTTTTTACATGATCTAGCTTGTTCCACCACGGACTTATTTTAGCAGTTGAAAATATCAGTTAGTTGATTATGAAATGTCTGTTTTTGACAAAATATCTATTTTATTTACATGAACATATCTATTTTATCTACATGATTTTACTTGAAATTGAGATTTATGTACACAATAAAATAATTTATTTGTTTGTATTGAACTCTGAAATAAACTTTTTTATATTGCATTTTATAAACAATCACCAAAAACATTTTTGCTCTAATTATATAAAAAACAACAAATTCAAACTAATGCGCATGTCCTCTCAAATATTGAAAAGGCAAAGGCTGCTATGAGTAAATTGAATTCAATTTCCATTTTGAAAAATTAGTATGTTTTATGATTGTTTTTTGATAGTATAAAATTTGATGTCTGGTCTTTCAATGTGGGTCATTCTATTTTCAAAGGACCAAACAATTAAATAGGAATCGAAATTGAATAAATTTATTTAATTTTTTGAAATTATTGGTACAAAAAATAAAATAAAATTCGTTGTTTTCCTTTATTCGTTTTACTTTTTTTCAATGAATTTTAAAATAATTCAATTTAAATTCATACATGTTACTCTTTTCAAATGATAAAACGTTGTATTGGGTTCGTATTTAATGAATTTTATTCTCTCGCAAATATGTAAACTTTTGCTCGAAAAATAAAATTAACGAATATAGAATAAAATTAACGATTGTTTATTTTATTATGTTAAGCTTAATGACGCACACAATTATAGTTAATAAAAAACAAAAATAAACGTATTGTTAGGCTAGGGTTAGGGTTCGGTAGAATAAAAGAAATTTATGTGTTGATACACACATTGGAATTCCTGATAAAGTAATAGCAATAAATTAAACCGATTTTGTTTTCTTTTTATTTACAGGAAATCCACGCAATAAATGTGCATTAAAACCAGGACATTCGTTAATGGACTGGATACGATTAGGTACATCTGGTATCGATCTATCAGGAACAAAAGGTGCTATTATAAAAGTAACATATTCTGAATTACAAAAACATAACACACGTGATGATGCATGGCTAGCAATACGAGGCAAAGTTTTTAACGTAACACACTACATGGATTTTCATCCTGGTGGTATAGATGAATTAATGAAAGGTGTTGGACGTGATGCAACAAAAATTTTCGATGACGTTCATGCGTGGGTTAATTACGAACAATTACTAGGAAAATGTTATGTTGGTCCATTACGTAATATTGGATTAACAACAATAACAGAACATAAAACACCAAATCCTTCAACATCTAGATTATCACCGAATTTAAACGAAAAATTCAAATTTCCTTCATTTAAGCTATCCAATTCATCACCCGATATATCAATAGATAATAATAAATCACCGGAACATAATGAAATAATACCCAGATTTGATTGGATACAAAAAACATCAGACCTCACCTTAATTTTCTATACGAAATCGTTATGCAATCCAGGATTGATAATCGAATATCTAAGCGATAATGAAATAAGTATAAGAATTATAATTGAACGAATTGTACATTTATGTAAATTTAAGTTTAGTCACAATCTTCTGTGGCCATGTAACTTTAAATTATTTTATGAATCAGGAAAAATTGAAATATTTTTTATAAAATCTATACCAATTTTGTGGACCAATTTTGGAACATTAGATAGAAAGAAATTAACAGAATTCGAGGAATATGAAAAAGTGTATGATGTGGTGGAATGTCAAAGTATTACAAATGATTCGTATTCGGTTATTTTAGCACCAAAACAAAAAATTATACAAATATATCCGATTGGATATCATACGACGATTTCTGCAAAAGTTCGAGGTGAGTTAATAGAATAAGTTAACCATAATTCTTTTGAGAATATCTTATCGATTATCCTGCCGAAGCCGTGATCCATTGCTCTTATTTAGTCAACTTTTTATATGGCATCCATCCTATGGTTTATATGGCAAGGCCAAATTTTAAATATTTTTTATCTTATTTCAGTTAGATCTTTCAATTAGTTGAGTTTTCATGATTATTCCTTACCTGGGAGAGCTAGTGCTTATATTATGTCGGAGTGAATTTGAAACATGTGTTAAATTTTGTGCCCGACGATTTCGAGTTTTAGACTATAAAATGAGCATGATGTTAATGCAGTTTTGTTTTAAAAGGTATAAAACACAACTTATCCATAAAGAGCTCGAGCTTTCTGCTTCTAAACCATATGTGATGTATTGGAGCACGTCTTCATTGAATTGGTGAATGGTGAGTTGTTATCATCTGAAAATTACGAGTGGGTTACTCCTACAAGTAGACTACAGAGAAAATTTTGAATAATTTTGGTATGAGTGCTCCACCTATTGGTTCATCTCATCTAAGAGACCATTCTTTCAATTAAATTTAGGAAACCCTAAATATTATACCTGGCGCAGCCGAGTGGTTTTTATGATTTGATAGAAATTGGACAGCCAATAATCGGCAAACAAGATTTGTATTTCGAATTTAAGGTTTCGAATTAAAATTTTCATTAAAATTTTGATGAGTTGGCAGAATATTAACTAATAGTAATCACTCTGCCTCAGACACTTTTGTTTCACAAATGTTTAATAAAAAAACTTCCGACAATTCAAATAAATTTGAAAACTAATAAACTAATCTTTATTGTCTTTAATTTCTTTAATCGAGCTAGAAAAATATATCTGCTTATTAACTAATAGTAGTTTGTATAACCATGCCAAAATATACTTCATTTCACGCGAGTATGAAATTTACAGCACAAGCGTAGTGAGCATACTTCTAGGACAAATATATAGTAGATAGACACTGAGACTGATGCATGAAAAATAAAATGGAGATGGATAGAACAGACACTATGAAAACCAACCGAAGATATAAAAAGGATGTCTATAAAGTGGAACTCACAAGGTCACTGATTTGACGATATTTAAAAGTATATTATTTACAAGTACTTTAGAATGAACGGAGTACCGTGGTCACCAAATATATTTTACTTGAGTCTGCAAACTTCACGCGTTACACCAGAGGAACAGTAGCAGCTTATCCTGTTACAGTTTGAGTAAGATATATGGTTACTGGTCACAGGGTTTCGATTACTTAGAGGGCGTAGACATTCGGTGTATTTTTTATTTTTTAATCTTAACAATTCTCTACTTCAAGTCAACACCTTACCATCTTAATAAAAATATATTAGTAACCAAAATTAATAAAACGAATGAAACAATTTCGTATACATACCTCATGTTTACTCTAAAAGGTATTAAAACTTCTCTATCGATCGTTGTTTTGATCAAATGTTACTGACTATTTATCGAAAACGATTTTGGCAGTTATCTTTTTAGTGGCATTTTCTTTAATATAAATTTACCTATACGAGAATGTAAAATAAATATTAAACTTTTTTTTTTTATTTCAGGAAATGACATCGCAAGAAGTTATACACCCGTACCGAACGAATATTTGTCTTCAACTAAATGTACAAAAACCTCTATCGGATTTTTAATAAAATCATATAAAGCCGGAATTTTTTCAAAGCACATAACTCATTTTAATTCATTAACAAATTCGTTTATGTTATCACAACCAAAAGGGAGTTTTTCATTACAAAAACTGAAAAATCATAACCGCATCGGTTTACTAGCAGCTGGAAGTGGAATAACCCCAATGTTATCCATTTTAGACTATTTGCTACAAAGAACTAGCAATAAAATGTAAGTAAATTTTAGTTTAATATTAATTATTTACGTGGCAGTTGTCACTAATAGCCATCAAACCTTGGGGTTTTTATCAATAAATCGTCATCCATTTTTAGAATTTTAAAAATTTTCATTTTAAAATATCAACGACTCTACTTAGAAGTAAGCCATGTAGAAATCAGACTCGTAAACACCGATAAACGTAATTTCCAAATCCACTTCTGGATTCGATCACTGACTAGTAAGCAAAATAGCCAGGTTCTATTGCGTATTCAACATTAAGTATTTCACTATTGTTTCACAACAATAGGAAAAAAAATTATTCTGAAAACAATTGTTGGGTTTGGGCTTTAATGAAAAACAATGAATTAATATTGTAGTTAGAGGTACGGTGGTCCGTAAAGGTCCTCCATTTCGTGCATGCAAAACCTACATTCATCCGCCGCTAGCTCAAGCTACCGTAAATTCGATGACCAACCTCGTTACAAGAAAATTTTGAATTCCCAAAAAAAGCTTCGTGGGTGCTTCACAGAAAAAAATTACCTCACACGTTTCGAGAAGAGAAATTTCCCCTCCCTAAATTGCTGCTACGTTAGCCCTGCATTGTTTCACAAATATCCAAACGTGACAAACAAACAAAAATTAAACATTTAATAAAAGTTACAAAAAAAAAACAAAGAAAAAACCCTCGATCACCCCGATCGTTTAGTTATCCCCATCCTTCCTACACCATGCTCCTTTCTACGTTAGTTTTACTTTTTCCAGTGGTGATTATGGGTATTAGGGTGTTCCTTGATTTTCAATTTCAAAATATTTTTGGTCTCACCCCTAAATCGGTGTGTATACATATAAAAATGAACTGCAAGAAATTTTAGGTCAATCAAATAAAGTTAACCCGTGCCGACTTGAAGTTGAACTTTGGTTCCATATGAAATCATCGAAAAAAAGAAAAATTCTTGCTGTACTGTTTTAGATTTTACTCAAACTTTGTGGAAATGTTCTTTAGGGTTCAAAAGATCAAAATCCACAAGGATTTAATTTTTGCACGCGCCACTTCCGGTCCACACAAAATAAAGCACTTGAAAAGTCGTATTTTTGTGTTTTGCGGTTTTACTTGTTAAACTTTTTCTATTAAAGATATTGATTCGATCAAGATGGCATTATAAAGCTGAAAGATGGTAGTTCTTAAAACAAAAATAAAAATTGATATTATTCATACATTTGAAAAATGAGAGAGTATTGAAAATACGTGTATTTTATTGATTTCTTGTGATTTTCAATTGACACCAGTGTCTGCACTGTTGAGTATAAAAGTCTTAATATTCTTAAATATCAAAGTGCACATTGTTATAGTATAAAAAATTAAAATCGACTCGTTCGGTCAACTCGTAATGCAAAAACTCTTTACTTGAAATTTTGAAATTTCAGCAATTTGCATATTTCAGGCTACAATTTGGACGTGTTTGGTATAAGACAAAAATTTGAAATTAGCAGGATATTCAGTTCTTACCTTTAACTTTAAAAAACTTTAAGGCTTGTTTTTTTATTTCTTCCTGACGCGGGTGTAAAGCCGTTTAAAGAGAAGTCAACATTTGTTTCTTACAGCTTACAGCTTCTTACTTACAGATTACAGTTTCTTACATTTTTATTTTTGTTTTAAGAACCACCATCTTTCAGCTTTATAATGCCACCTTGATCGAATCAATATCTTTAATATAAAAAGTTTTACAGCTAAAACCGCAAAACACAAAAATACGACTTTTCAAGTGCTTTATTTTGGGTGGACCGGAAGTGGGGCGTGCAAAAATTAAATCCTTGTGGATTTTGATCTTTTGAGCCCTAAAGAACATTTCCACAAAGTTTGAGTAAAATCTAAAACAGTACAGCAAGAATTTTTCTTTTTTTCGATTATTTCATATGGAACCAAAGTTCAACTTCAAGTCGGCACGGGTTAACTTTATTTGATTGACCTAAAATTTCTTGCAGTTCATTTTTATATGTATACACACCGATTTTAGGGGTGAGACCAAAAATATTTCATAATTTTTTTTCCCCATATAGCTAAGGAACACCCTAATGGGTATGCTGTACTGATATCATTTAATTAGATTTTGGTTACACTTTTCAACACACCAATTCAAACAAGTTTTCTTGTAACCAAATCAAATTTAATCAAATTAAATTATTTGTCCGTCTCGTTTATTATGAAATCGATATTCACAATTTTTAGTACAGAATTCCAGTATGTGTCTAAATCTTTTTAAATCTGTGTTATATCTCAGTTTAAATATACTAATTAACTTAATTCAAATTTTAAGATTCATTCAAAATTTAATATAATTCTACACTAAATTCAAGTTTTGTCCACAGAATGACCACAGAAAATCATCAGCAAAAGCATCCATAACCAAAACTCAAACTTAACACCAACTGAAAAAAACTTTAATCCTTTTTATTTTTACATAAATATACAAAAATAAATGGAAAATAAAGCACAATATGAATGAGATGCTCTTTCCGGAAGTGTCAAAAGTATTTGTAAGAAATAAGTGTGCTGCACACAAAATGAGTTGAAAAGTATTTGAAAATGCATATAAACATTTTCGAACTTCGCTATAGTTTATTACTATACGTAAAAAACGAATAATTGAAATTCAGTTGACACTGATAACATCTTGCCCATAACAATATGTGTACGAAACCGGATGTGCAACGGGCGATTTCCGGTGTGAAAATCTCTTATTTAATATTAAACAAAAATGTTCGTATTCTAATGTACAGTTGATTAACAATAAAACAATATTACGACGCTGATGTATAGGCTAACTTCACCCACAGCTCTGGAAACAACATGTTCTGGATATAGTGAGCTAGTATCCATCAAATACTTCAATTAATGGCTACCCAATGTTATAGATTTCACGTAGTTTTAGTTATAAAAACATTAAACAAAGTTGTTGTATCCCAACAGACCAAAAAAATTTTTACCATAAGTGACAAACGGGAAGTCGGAATGCTGTTACTGTTACAAATCACACTCTTACCAAATATGCCAAGTTCAATTAAAATCAATTATCAGGAACTGATGTTATTGAAGTTTCAAATAAACAGGTGTTTGGGAGGCCTCCACCAATCCTCCCAATATCGTCCAAAAACTAATCAGTTCTTTGTCATTTAAATCTCCATCTTTTGCTAAAGTTGTATGAACGAAATTTGTATGCTCACAACAAACTTTAAAGCAAAGTGGGAAAAGTTAGCAGTTGTATGGTGGATCCCCCAGCACTTTCATCAATGTGTCCCAAAAGTTTTTTTATTATCTTCTAACACTACCTGAAAGCTTTTTCATAAGTTACATCATAATAACTTCTTTAGGCTGTAGTGTGATTAAAGTCACTGAAAAAATACAAAAATTGTAAGCGGTTCTAAATACTTATGTACCAAGTTTCATCCAATTTGATTTTCAGGTAAGGATATCATTAAGTTTCTAAAGAAAAAAAGGGCTCGCGTAACCCCTACCACTTAGTTGAATATCGCTCAAACTCCTTGCCATACATTTATTTTTTGCATGTATTTCTTTAAAGTTACATTAAAATTCATTCACGAACAAATGCTTACAAACATCAAATACATAGTAAAAAACCACCTGTTGTATGTACATGTTGTACACCCAATCGCTTAAAAAATATACCCCAAAAGCTAATGAAATCTGTCTCATATTAATTGAAACCTTTTACCAGCGTTTCATGCAATTTAGTAACTGAAGACTATAGTAGAGATAAACACCGCAAAGAAAACTTTTTAACCGGAAGTTGGTACACAGAAATATTGGAAACAGTACTAAAACCTTATATACCAAGTTTCAATACGATTAAAAACCCGGATTAGAACTTATTGAAGATTTAAACTTAAAGGTGTTCGAGAGAAACGCTGAAAATTGTAGTGAAGCAAAAATAATTTTTCTTTTAAAAGAAATCTCTTTAACTTACTATGCAAAAACGGTTCTATAATAAAATATCACTCGAAAAAATCCCAAACGAAGGAACATCACGTTGAAAATATCACACTCGAAAATATCGCATCCTAAAATCACACGCGGCAAAAATTTTATTGTAAAAGAACACAAAATTATTTAAATTTTTGAGATTGCAGAAATACGTACCTTCGATCCCTAATTTTGAAGACATCGCTACGGCAGAAAAGATAAGAAAGGATAAGTGTACTAAGGCAGAAAGGATAAGTGTACTAAGCTTACATAAAGTCGCTCGCAAGCTATTAAATAAAGTCAAACAAGAGCAAATCCAATTTGCTATTCCAGGGGCAGTAAATACAGCTTATCAATGATTCTAGATCATGGCGCGTTAACTATCGTTTTTTTAAGAATCGGGCAGTCACGGAAATTTTCAAAATTTTTTTTTACAAATTTGGTACCAATCGATTGGGCTTGGCGTCTCCCGAAAACTTTATGAGATTGGGGTGGTAGGACCCACCCCCACCCCTTTACACCCTCTTTAAGTTTTACCATATAAAAATCTATATAAAATAAATGGGAAGAGATAAAAAAAATTTAATGGTACTATTATCTTTTATTCAGACCGGCGCAACTTTTAAGTCCAACAGTTGATTTATACCCCCACCCCAATCAACCCCGTGGGTGGCGTTGACACGTTAAATGAGTAAAATATGTCATGTGGGGTATCGTTAGAATCAGAATTTCATAACAAACTCAATCCCCCATATTACCCCCTGATCGGTGACATAACCATTTTGTACTCCCAAAGGTAGGTAGCCTTATCGTAGCCTTATTTTTTTTGTATGTCATGCTTGGTGTCGATTTCAATATAATCGGGGATGCTGAGTTCAATGATGATGATAAAAATGGGGGCCGGACTCGGGGTAGTCAAAAAAGGGGTGGAGGCTGGGGGGTCGGTTATAAAAAATATCTAAATTATCGTCATAATAAAAATTGGGGTCGGACTCAGAGTAGTCCAATAATAGGTTGGGGTTGAGGAGACAGTTATAGAAAGTATCAAAATTATTGTCATTATTATCGATTTTTACATAATCGAGGATGGTGAGTTCAATGGTGATGGTAAAAATGTTGACTAGACTAAGGGTAGTTCACTAATGAATAAGGAGTGGGGGTTGGGGTCTGGTCATGAATAGTATCAAAATTATCGTCATTATTATTGATTTCAACATACCTGAGGATGCTGAATCCAACAGTGATGTTTAAATTGGGATCAAAAATATAAGGATGTCACTAAGGGGTGGAAGTTTGGGCTGAGAGCCGAAAATATATTATGGGTACCGATTTTGATAAATTGAGGGTACTGAATGCAATGGTGATGCTGAAATTAGTGTTTGGGGTCCAGGCAAGAAACTAGAGGATAAGAGTTTGGGTCCAAAATTAGGGAAATGTTCAAATATACATAATAAGTATTGGTTTTTCTATGAATCGAGGATCCCATACAAGGTTATGCAACTGGTCCAGTAATGCAGCAATGGGCGAGTACTGGCAACCACGACTGGGCCATTAACATAATTTTACTGGATGATAACTTTGGACAATAAATGGTTGCCATTCATGGGCCAGAGAAAATACAACAGCAATGGCCCATACAAGGTTGTACAGTTGGCCTAGTAACGGACCAATAATGATGACCAGCATTGGAGTAATGACCAAATCTGGCAACCATGACTGGGCCGTTAAAAAAAATATACATTATTATCATATGTAAATTTAAATAAATTAAATACAAAATAATTTAAAATAAAATAAAAATGACGGAAACAATTCAAAACTCCCCATACAACTGGTTCAGTTGCAAGAATGGCTAAGTAATGGCAAACATGACTGCCAGTACACGCCATAAAAATAATTATATAAAATAATATTTTCATACATAAATTTAAATAAATTATTTACAAAACAATAGCCAAGTAATATTTACCATTCATGGGTCAGTGCTTGGTCATTCAAAGGTAACAATATACTTGCTATTTTCTGTAAACCATAGAACGGCCGATGAATGGTTCTAGTATTGGCCCAATAACAATAGCCAAGTAGTGTTGACCATTAATGGGCCAGTACTTGGCCGTATGTCAATGTCTGGCAAAACCTACTTGGGATACTGAATCCAATGGTGGTCTTGGAATATGCAATCAAGCAACCATAGGAGCAAAATCATAAGCTGGAGGATGGGGTGGAAAATAAAAAAATGTTCAAATATACATTATACACCAAGGCTAGAGTTACTTAGCAAAGGAGCCTCTTAAAAGTGGGTTATTCTTAAATGTTAGTTGAATTATATCGTCAAATTGATGTATCGTCGAAACATGGCAGAAAAATATTTTAAAATTATTAAATAAGAAATATAATAAACTAAAATAGCAAATTCTTTATATTTCTTATATTTTTATTATTGAAACATACAAACAAATGCCACAAAAATAAGACTGTATCAATTTGAGTGCTCATCATTTTTGTTGATGCCCCAAGATGCTCAATGTCTATTCGGTCAAATAAATTCTGGATGCAATTCACCTCGAAGCAGCAACAAATTCTCATAAATAAAAATCTTCTAGTTTGGTCGAATATAGGGATTTAAATAAAACAACTCTTCGTTTCACTGGTTCAAATAAGTATGATTTATTTTAATTTAATTTTACATAAGACTGCCAATAAATATTATTATAATAAACCGATTTATAAATTTAATTGCGAAAAATTACAAAACGAGAGTTTTATTTATTGCAGCAAAAAATATGTATGACGCACAACAACAAAAAACATATGGCCATAAAAATGATCCTACTTGTTTTGATATAAGTTTGATATAACTCTAATATTGGGACCAATTCAAGAAAAATCTTTTATTCTTTTACAAAAATCTTTTAAAAAACGTAAAAGAAATCAAAAATAAAAAATTTAAAGAAATTGCTATTAGAAAATATTGTTAAAAGTTTCTTTTATTTTGAATGTCGATTTTTTCGAAATCGAAAAAATCTTTTATGTTATCTGTCAAATGGATAGATTGTTAAATAATTGTAAATTAAAAATGGATAAATTATACAAAATCAGTTAAGTCTATTTTTTTTTTGGCTATTAAAGCAATTATGATTTATACATAGATTGCAATATAAATAGTTTTAATAAACGATTTTCTATTTTTTCAGCAAAAATGGATAATTTTTGGAAGCAAAAGTGTTTCAAGTTTCAAACAAGTTTCACGTATATATATGAGTTATGTGAATATATGTATTATGTTAATATAGATGTGTTTAAGATTGGAAATATTAAAATAATTGTTATCAAATATATTTAAATATTATATTTATCGAATAAAATGTAACAAATAATTAAAATTTTGATTTAAATGTTATTTCATTAGTTTTGTTAGTTTTGTTCAAACTATTGAATTTTTACTGAATAAAAAATACTAGTTTGTTCTAATTTTTGTGTTTCACCAAAAAAGTCATTTTTAATTAAAATTTAAATAAAATAGGATTTATATTTAAATAGACTTTCTGTTTTATTTGTTTTTGTTAACAAAGAGTACTTTTTTTATAATTAAAATAGTAATTATACAAGACCACAACATTTTCTTTTATCGTAAAATGACCACTTTTATGTCTTTTATAAAATGTCAAAATCTTTTACACTTAAAAGATTTATAAAATAAAATTTTGGCGTTCGAATAGCAATTTCTGTTATTTGATCTTTTATTTTGAAAGATTAAAAAATTCATATGAAAAAAATAAAAGATAAAAGGATAACAGAGTAAAAGATTTGTATTGAATTGGGCCCATTTTCTCCTCTGCTTTAATAAATCTATAGTACGAGATGATAATGTTGTTGTTGTTACATATCTTAATTGATTGACATTAACAATTTTCTTGTATAAATAATGAACTTCGTCTTTAAGCAATAGTACAAATTTTTTATTTTCAAACATAGTACAATTTTTTTATTACGTGGTTCTGCATTTCAACATCGCCATTGGATTCAGCATTCTCGATTCATAGAAAAACCAATATTTATTATGTATATTTGAACATTACCCCAATTTTAGACCCAAACTCTTATGCTCTAGTTTCTTCCCTAAAGCCCAAATATTAATTTCAGCATCACCATTGAGTTCAGTGCCCTTGATTTATTCAAAATCAATACTCATAATATATATGTGAACATTTTAGGCTTTCAGCCCCCAACTCCCACCCTTTAGTGACACCCTTATATTTTTTATCCCAATTTAAACATCACTGTTGGATTCAGCATCCTCAAGTATGTTGAAATCAACACTAATGACGACAATTTTGATACTATTCATGACCAGACCCCTAACCCTCACCCCTTATTGAACTACCCTGAGTCCGGTCAACATTTTTACCATCACCATTGAACTCGTACATTGAACTCGTACTCGTACATTATGTAAAAATCTATAATATTGACAATAATTTCGATACTTTGTGTAACCGACCCCCCAACCCCCACCTATTATTGGACTACCCTGAGTCCGGCCCCAATTTTTATTATCATAATTGAACGCAGCATCCTCGATTATGTTAAAATTGATAAAGATGACGATAATTTCGATATTTTTTATAACCGACCCCCAACCCCCACCCCTTATTGAACTCTCCTGAGTCCGGTCAACATTTTACCACCCCAATCTCATAAAGTTTTTGGGAGACGACCAAGCCCGATCGATTGATACCAAAATCACAATATCGAGTCAAAAAATTTCCAAAAGCCACGTTTTCTGCCCGATTCTTAAAAAAAACGATAGTTAAGAAGTTACATGTTAGTGGCAGTCAGAAGTATGAAAAAACTAGTATTTTAAATAATTTTTTTGTCAGTAATTTACTTTATTATGTAAAACCAACAATATTAAATTATTTTTTTATTATTTGGTATTTTGTGAGCAATTGAACTCAAGCAACTAAGAAAGTAATTTGTATTTTTTTAGTTCAAGGGTATGGTTGGAATTATCTCAGAGATAAACTTTGTTTTTTTACGTGTTTCAGTTGGGACTTGAACTCGTAACCTTCAATCAATGTCAGTGAGTTCAAATCCTTTGGCAGACACGCTATACACTTCGCCATCAATGCCCCAACCCGTTAAAACAAATGCAACTCAAGCGTCTGTCCTGAATGTTAGTGGTTACTTGGAGCGCGTGTCTGTATTAGATCAATCGGCTCGCTATATAAACGTGTGAAAAGGTTTTTGTGACGACTGAGTCTTCCTGCTGTAGTTCGACTGCAATAATGGCACGGCAGATAACGCGAAAGAAGATGTACGTTCTCCAGAGCTTGCAACTAAAAGTATTGCAGATCATTTAGCCAACATGGTATTCATTCCCAACAAAGTGAAATGGGCTATGGTATCCTTCGGTCGCATAAATCCTCTGTGGTTATGGTATTTTTCACCATATACCGATGGCATCTCCGCGGAACTAATTAAATATGGAGGAGCTAATTAAATATGGAGGACTATACGGTAGAACGCGTGAAAAACTTTAAATACTGTGGGTCTGTGATAAAGTCGTCCAATGACAGGCAGATAGATATCTAATGACTTACTGTGCAAAAACGGATCTATGATAAAATATCACACGAAAAAATCCCATACGAAACATTATCACGTCGAAAATATCACAGTGAAAAAATCACACTATACGAAAATATCACATCCTAAAATCACACGCGCAAAAAAATCATGGCAAAAATTTTATTGTAAAAAAAACACAGAATTATTACAATTTTTGAGATTGCAGAAATGAATACTTTCGACCCCTAATTTTGGAGATATCGCTACGGCAGAAGAGATAACATTTTTACAAATTACAGTTGTGATCGAAGAATCGCAGTCGTGATCGAAGAATCGAAATGTTAAGAAAAATTGCTCATGAATGGTATAAGAAATCAAAACAATAAAAATACATTATTGTGAAAAAACGCAATCAATTTATTATTAGGATTCCTTTTATACGCAGATTGCTGCGTGTCTGTGTGTTACCGTCCGTTATCTTGTAAACTAAAAAACTTTTCGATCTAAAATTAAAAATGAGTATTGCTTAAATCATTTAAGATCGAAAATCAATAAAATGGGAGTCATTTGTTTGATGGGGCTATGCCGTGAAATCATTGAAAACTTTTTTTCTAAGTTAAATACGGTATCGTATAAAAGATTGTGTCTCAATGTATCATTCGGCAAACTAATAAATGCTAGCAAATGTTTGTTAGTGCTCATATTTGGTGTCACCACTTAAGAAATTTATGCTTGCAAACGTTAGCAAACGTTCGGCGAGGTTAGTAGAGATGAGCCTTAAGGATGTTATTTTTACGCGTGGATGTGATTAGGATGTGATATTTTTTCGCATGTGATCTTAGGATGTGAAATTTTTTCGCGTGTGATCTTAGTGATATTTTCGTGATGTGATTTTTTCGCTGTGATGTTTTAGACGTGATATTCTTTCGTGTGATATTTTATCGGGACACCGCAAAAACAAAAAAAATTGATCTAACATTGGTTAATGGCCAAAAATATTCTGATCTAAAAAATTAAATCTTTCAGATACGACACGTATCATTAATCATTTAAACATTTCGCTCTAAACTGTCAAAGCCTGGTGGTCACACTGTTGGATTAAATGAAAATGATGAGGCAAACACAACCACCATTTGCTAGTTAATCCAGAAAAACGACCATAGGTAGAACCATCTCGAGAACACCATAGTAGCGTGACCAACAAAGATTATCTGGAACCAGTAACCGAACAATCCAATAGACCCTACGTAAGGAGACCCTAGGAAACGCCAAACCTCTAACGAGGTTGTCACGGAACGCTAGGCCACACATTACATGTTCATCAGTACTGACCGATCTAAACCAGTGACGGAGGTGGAACAAATAAACGAATGAAGCAAAAATCCACGGAACGGGATGATTCACAGCTCTATGTCCCTGGCATGGGAATACTGCAATACTGCAACGTTTTTGCCGCCCAGATTTTTTAATTTTTATAGCCTAATGTCTATAAACTTAGCGATTTAGCATAATAATAATTACATAATTTTGTTAAAAAACAGATAAGCCTAACCGTAAACATAGAAAAAAATAAAACGAAAAATACAATATGAAATATATCACAAAAAACTTAATACTATAAACCATTGAACTTCTAAAAAAATCTAAATTAAGCATTGACTAGAGCATTCACTCCGATTACTACTGTTTTACGATAACTAGTGGGCCAAGGTGAGATCCTTGCGGCACACCCGAGCAAACAATTAATAGATTGGATTTGATACTATTTAATTTGACATATTGCGTACTTCCAACCAAATATGAATCAACCGAAGCAATAAATCTTTTCAAGAAGCCGAACTTGTGGAGTTTCAGTACTATAATCTGATGTTGGACTGAATCGAACGCTTTTTTAAACAAGTTGACTAAACGATTTCAAATGAACAAGATTAGTTTTTGTTTAATGGCCTTTAAAAACTCCATGCTGACTGGTTAAAATCAAATTGTTTGTGTCAAAAAAAATTGCTTTATAAGAATGGCCTCGAAAAGTTTTGGAATTGCATTATAAGATTGATATGCTACGGTTATTAGATACATCAGACCGATCACCCGTCTTAAAAATAGGTGTGATCAGTCAATGAAAAAAAAAAATAAAAAGATTTGAATAGAAAAAAAAAACTTTTTTCTTAGAAATAAACTTTAAAAATTTCTATACTCTCTCCATCGTCTGTCTTAAGTGGACCAAAAATGTAGCGCAGGATCTTACGCTCAAATACAGATAAATGCGTTTCGTCATTTGGAGTAAGGGACCACGTTTGTGACCCATACATCACAACTGGTCTAATCAATGTCTTGTATAACTTGGGCTTGGTTGATACATACGGTGACCCAAGGAGAGGTTTAATTGAGTTGAAAGTTCGATTACCTGCAGCGATTCGAGCTTTTATATCTGTAAGTATGCTGTTGTTTGAGTCAAGCTTTGATTCCAAATATTTAAAAGATTCAACTCCCTCAATTCGTTCATCGCCGCACATCAAATCTTTCTTCTCAGCCTCTCTTGAAACATTCATATGTTTGGTTTTATTGTAGTTAATTTGCAGACCAATTTTCCTAACACCACTCTCAAGCGACTTGAAAGTCTCACTCATAGCAGCTTCACTTCGGCCGAGGACAACATCATCAGCGTAAGCAATCATCTGTACTGAATTTATTGACAAGATATTGTTATTAGTCGGTATAGTTTCTTTTTACGGCACACATATTCCAAGGCTAAATTAAAAGTATAGGATAGATAGCATCACTTTGTTTTAAACCGGAGTCGACTTTAAAAAGCTTTGATATTTCGTTCTCTACTCGTACACAGCATTGAGAGTTCTGTACTGTCATTGTGCATAGTGATACCAGTTTACTAGGAATTCCTATTGACACCAGAGCAGACCATAGAATCTCTCATTCGAGAGAGTCGTAGGCCTGCCTGAAATCAATGAAGAGTTGGTGCACAGGTATGTTGACCTGTCGGCACTTTTACAAAATCATCCTTATCGTGAAAAGTGCATCGGTGGTACCTCGGCCCCGCCGGAGGCCACATTGATATTCTCCAAACAGTTGTTCAGCAAAAGGATTGATTTTTGATAGAAAAATGTAGGAAAAGATCTTATATGCTGTGCAGAGGAGAGCAATTCCTCTGTAGTTTGCACATTGTAGGCGATTACTTTTTTTATGGATTGGTATCAGCATAGCTGTGTTCCAGTCCTGTGGCATGGTTTCAGTCCTCCAGATCATTTGAACCAGTTCAAACAATCTTAAGGATAGAGTTTCACCACCATGTACAATCATTTCGGATGTTATATCGTCGATACCAGGTGCTTTATTGCATTTTAATTTTGACAGCGCCGCATCGAATTCCTCTTTGGTGGGTTCGTCTACATGTACCTTTGACGCAAGAATAAGCTTTGCTCGTCGCCCGACTTGTTGCTGGTCACTTAAGTTGAAAAGATTCTCAAAATAAGCGGCCCAAGTATCTAAAACATTTTTAAGGTCTACTTGTAGCTCCCCATCTTCATTTTGAATAGAAGCCGATCTAGTTTGAGGTCCCTTCTTTAAGGTTTTAACCTGTTGAAAGAAGTTACGCGATTGATGTTCCTTATTGAAGCTTTCAATCTCCTCACACTGTCTCTTCCACCATTCTCTCTTTGTTCGTCTACATAACTTTGTAACGGCCTGTGTTGCCAGTTTATAGTTCACCTTCGTGGACCTGGTATTGCGTCCTTGTAGACACTTCAGATAGCAATTTCTTTTGTATTGAATTGCGTCAAGGCATGATTGATCCATCCATGGCTTCTGGGAGTGGTTCTGTGGTCGTCCAAGTATTCCCTCAGCAGCGCTTAAAACAGCATCTTTGAGCAAATACCATGACTTATCGACGTCTCCATCAATGGTTTCTGATTTGTCCAATATTTCGGCAATATGGATTTGATATCTCTCTTCTGTTTCAGAATTCTTTAATGATGAGATGTTAAATCGTTTCCGTTGATTGAATTTTGGAATGCCTGGATTTGGGAAGTTGAACCTTATCGTTGCACATACAAGGAAGTGGTCACTTCCAATGTATGCACCTCTAAAGGATCGCACATCCAGAACGCTCGAAAAGAAACGTGCTGTTACTAGAACGTGATCCATTTGATTTCGAGTGTTTCCATTCGGTGAGACCCAAGTCTGCTTATGAATCGATCGATGCGGAAAGAACGTACTGGCAATTTTCCAATTATTTGATAATGCAAATTCAGTCATTCTTTCACCATTATCATTCGAATTCAAATGCAAGTTGTTGGGACCCACCACATTTCCATAAGAGATATTTCTTCCAACCTGTCCATTAAAGTCACCAAGAACGATAATGAAGTCGCGTGTTGGTGTTTGTTTCATAACCTCTTCCAGTGCTATGTAGAACTTATCCTTCTCGTCGACGATCTTAGCT
The DNA here is from genome assembly GCA_963693315.1 of Diogma glabrata. NCBI lineage: Eukaryota > Metazoa > Arthropoda > Insecta > Diptera > Cylindrotomidae > Diogma > Diogma glabrata. The sequence goes on from OY856187.1 coordinate 151,698,187, forward strand.
TCAGTAGGTGCATGCACGGCAATAGAAGAAATATTGTTATATGTACCGCGTACACGAAGGTAGCAGATCCTCTCACTGACCGGGGTGAATTTCATCACGGCTTCTTGTATGCGTGCACCAACAAGAAAGCCAGTTCCAAATTCTCTTCGAGAAGGATGACCACTACAGTATGTATATCCAAAGACTATCCAAATCTTGTTTTCCAATTATCGTCTGTCTAATTTCTTGCAGAGCAATGATATCCATCCTATCCCTTTCAGCCTCTGTTTCTAGACTTATAAGAGCATCAGGAGTGCTCAAACTGCGCACGTTTCAAGTTCCGATTCGGTAGTCTGGTCCTTTTTCACGTCAAGGTAAAATTGTGTTGTTTTGTCCAGGTCTGTTATTCTCTTTCTGATTTCCAAATTTAACAAATTTTTTTTTTCCGGGGTCAGGGTCTTAACCTTAGGCCCAATCCAAATTGTCGTGAATGGGTTCGTTGTGCATCTTAAGGTTACCAGAAACAACCTTTTTACAGGTTTATATAGCGAGCCGCTTGATCCAAGACAGACGCCCGCTCCAAGCCGCCCCTGACATAGAGAACAGACGCTTGAGTCGCATTGGTTTTAGGGTACTAATTCGCCGTGATGTAGCGTCATTGACTAAGCAGTTTTTACTCTGCTTGTCTCCAATACACCAACCTAATTCTGTCAGCATTACCCAGGCAGCACGGCGTAGACGTCGTACATAAAGTAAATCAGTTCAATTGTTCACAAAAATTCAAACATAAATCCGACCAAAGATTAATAGTATTTCTAGGTAAAATTTAAGCGATGTTTTGTAAATATTAAATAACGATGAGTAGAATGGAAATTTTAATGTTAAATGACGTAAATGGAATGAGAGAAAAATTTGTTTTTCATAAAAACACGTAAAAATGAAAAATATGAGGATTTGCGACGTGAATTGTTTGAAAATTATCTTTGCTTCTGAAGGGCGAAATGTTGAAGTTTAATAAGATATCCAATTAAACAATAATTAATGTCTTACACAAATTTAATATTACTATTCTCTTGATGTCGTATATATGACTGCTATTAACCATGTGTCAACAATTGGTGTCGCATAGATTGGAAGTCAACAATAATGAATATGCAATCGTGACGAACGATGAGGATTAAAATAGAATTATGGCCCACCTTAGAATTAATTACCACAAAATGCTGCAAAATAAAATGAATGTTGGCAAATAAAACGAACACCGTTTGGGAACCTCTTTCAATTCAAAAATTCATGATTTAAATCCATTATCTAATTTGATTCTCAGTTTTCAACCACCGTGTTTTGTTTATTTCCGATGTAAACACACGACTAAAACTAAAATTAATTTCTAAATTTTCTTTATTTGCAGGCAATCAATCATTTTTTTATTATTTAACAAGGATGAATCAGACATTTGGTGCCGTAATGTATTAGAAAAGTTATCACTTCAAGATAATCGATTGAAATTACGTTACATCCTATCGCAACCACACGAACAGTGGACTGGAGAAAAAGGAAGAATATCAACGGATATTGTTCTTACATTAAGCAATAAAGATTCGAGTGATTATGTATCATTTTCATGCATATGTGGACCAACAACATTTAATGATTTAACAATTAAATTATTACGAGAAAATGGCTATAACTCAAATACGATACATTGTTTCCAAGGATAAAGAAACGGTTTTTCCCGACTTTAATTTTAGTTTAATTAACGATTTTAATGGTTTTTTTATTAGCTCACAAATATAAAGAAAATTTAACTCGGTCCTAAAATTGGATAAAGTCATAAATATTTTAGTCCATAGCAACCCAAAAATAGATAAAACTAGTCATAGTTAAATGTATGAATTTTTTATATTTTTGTAAAAACAACGTCTTTTTTACACGCACAGATAATCCCAAAATATAAAAAAAATGATTGACTTAAGAAGCTTTGGAATATTTGTATATAATTTTATAACATAAAGATTGTTTCTGATAAATTATATAAATAAATGATCTTATTAGTTTTTATTGTAATAACAAAATTAAAGGCTTCTACAATATTATTTTGAATAACTTAAAATTATTAATGAATTATGTTCAGAATTTATGTTCAATTTTTCAGACCAGTTAATTATGTTCAGAATTTACCAAACACAGTGATATCTTGGTTATTTTTTATGAACTAAACAAAACTTTAATTATCTATGATTAATTATAAATATTTAATTATAACCTAATTCTTTTTTTTAATTGTTTTTATCAATCAACTTTTCCTCTCATGTTTTTAACTATAAACTATAAAGTGTATGTTTATTAAATATTCTCACAATATAAATTCCAAAATATTCTTAATGAAATCAATTTACAAATCACATATGTAGCATTAGAACTAACAAAGTAAATCGAGTATTAATTACAAAATATTTAAACTTAAACTTAAATTACCTTCAACACATAAACAAATCAGAAACCAAAAATTAATTGCAATAAATTAGTTTGTAAACTTTTTTATAAAATAACATGTAATTTTTTAAAACAAACAAAATTATTAGAAATATATCTATAATTTAACTAAAATAAATCAATTTTTTCTTATTATTTTGGCACAACATAAATAAATAATTTTATTTAACAAAAAAAATATATCGAAACACAATAATATATGTAAATAAAAATTTTAAAGTTCAATTTAGGAAACAGCTTTCGTATGTTGGAACCATATATTTAATATTAATGAAGGCATCCTCCCCACCATGGCGTTCCAAAATTTGCAATGTTTCATCGATTAAATCACCTAAATTCATATTATTTTTTTGAGCATAATCGATGTTATCCCCGCAGTTTTCTGAAATTATTTAGGTAAGTTATATTCTAGTTATTGTATTTGAAAAATATATGTTTATGAATTTGAATTATGTTCATAACCATCAGTACAAATTTTACCATGTTTCGAAAAAAAAAACAAATTCAATACTTCATAAACTATTTTTTTTTAATATTGGCAGCCTCCACAAAGTATTCACAACGGATACGGGCGTGCTCTGTGCAATGTGATGTGGAACAAACGGTTGTGGTACCCAATCGCTTCGTAGTAGTGAAGCATTATAGCAAATAGTCAATGAAACTCTGTGCGTCTGTACTCCATGGAGATGCAGCACAAAACAAAGTCTGTTCTCAATGTTATGGGTGGTCGAAACTCTTACTCTTTTCCGCTAGGTAGTAGACTATAATGAAACTTAGTGCAGGGAGCAAACCTTATTATCAATCACCCATGAGTGGGCCACAAGGATTGAATGTTACGGGACAGGGAATTGGAAACCTAGTGCCAGCGGCTCCACGATGCGCGTAAGGTACCTCAACTACAAGTTCACTCAGTAAAGAAAGTAGTCATGTACTGAAGCCAAATCAAAATAAGGAACTAGATGTGCAAAAGCCAATTTAGCAGGAAGACGTCAAGGTCCCCTAAAAAGGCAATACTTTGCTAAATATAAAAACAAATGAAATGCAAACTGAAAGTGAATAACGTCAACAAGACTATACGGATAGAGAAGGACTCAGGCATTTAGAAAAAGAAAATCTAGAGCTTAGAAAAAAACTAAGCAAAATAGAGGAGACAACATCCAAGCTAGATGATAGATATTAGAAGCCAAACAAACGCATTTATATATCTAACAGATGAAGAAGAACTGAAAAGAGAAACAGAATGGATACTGAAAAAGAGTAGGCCAAGTAAGAAAAGTAAAAAGAGGAAATCTGGAGTTCCCCCTGAGTATGCGTCATTAAGCGTTAGTCAACCGCAAGATGCACATGTAAGTGATAAACATTTATTCAAACAAAAGAAGAAAAACCTTCGCCAGTAACTGTAACGGGTGTTTCAAGTCATGCCGAAATACAAAAAATATTGAAAATGGATAAAGTACAAAAGTACAAAATTGCTGCTCTTAAAAATGATGTCTGGAAGAACAACACATCAAACTCTGACGCATACTCAACAACATTGAAAAATATCAGTGGGTTACATATGAAAACAAAAAGTCCAAGCGGCACGTATATCCGCTAGAAATAGGTAGATTTCGGGACCAGACAGCTTTGTGTACAAATAGAATTGGATATGTCAGATTAGTTTGAATAAAAAATTTAAGTAGAAACAGAATAATCCCAAAGTTTATCAAACACAGCAAACTAAATACATAAACGAAAACTACTTTATCAATGCAATTTCGAATAGTTTTGTTTGATTTGGTTAAAACTTCTTAATAACAAATTAACTCGTTTGGTGGATTAACGTCTAACTACGTCACAACTGCAATACTACCACACATAATTTACTACAGGTGACCAATGCAGAATGCAATTGATAAAAAGGAGCGAAGATATGTCCAATCCAAAAGATATGTCCGAAGATATGTTACAATCCAAAAGAACTACAAAATCGCTACAGTTTAATGTGTGGTAAATATTGCTGCATTGCAAGTTTGATCATGTTTTCAACCTGGACGTGGTTTTATTTGGTTCGTTCACCTTTTTTTCTTTGCCGTTTTGCTAAAGTAATTGTTATACACAAAATTCACGATACGATCGATGTAGTCAGACATATCGGTTTCAAATCCGTTTAAAAAACCTACCTCCGGCATAGATTTAGTGGAAAATCAATGAAACATTTTTTAAACGGAGTTGAAACCGATATGTCTGACTACAACGATCGTATACAGTACGGCATTGTGAAGTTTTGTTGCTAAAAACTGAATCGAAATATAGTTAACATCTATTTTAAATATATAAATAAAATAAGGACTATTTCTTCTATATTTATAAAACTATACTTTAAACAAAAGAAAAAAACTAATAACTATAGAAAATATATAGGTTTAGTATGCCTATTAACTGTGTTGAGTGCAAAAAAAAACGTAACGGCAGTAAGAGCACCAGGATTACAGTGTAGTGGTCCGTGTAATAACTATTTTCATGATAAATGTGCAAAAATTTCTAGTGAACTTTTAAATACAAAGCAAAAGGTTCAGTGCAAAAATTGTGGAAAGCAAGGTAGAAAATCTTTAGTATTTCCAGCTGCCACAAGTTCGATCGTTTTAAATCAAAACTCAGAAACCTCTGATACATCAAACATCTCTACGGGAGATTCTGATATATCTGCTACTGGTGAGTTATTATCAATTAAAAAATCGATTATTTCATTAGAAAAGCAACGTCAACTTGATTATCAATTAATACATGAATTGTTAATCAAAGTATCCATTCTCGAAAGCAAAGTTATAAATTTTGATAAAATCCTATTTGAAAATACAGAATTAAATAAAAAGGTTAGCGAACTTCAAATAAATGTTTCTGATTCCGAACAGAAGTTTAGGCTAAATAATTTAGAAGTTTGCGGTATTCCAGAGACAATCGGTGAGAATCTGAGTGACATTATTAAATCTTTGTCAGCAGCTATTGACTGTCCAGTGAATGAAAATACCGTTGAATGCAGCCAACGTGTGAATAAATTTCACGATTCCAGCACTTCGGTTACTGATAATGAAAATCGTAATATTTTAATAAAATTCACAAATAAATTTTATCGAAATAAATTTCTTCGATCGTTTATAAAAATAAAACATTGGGACAATTGCATTTTAACAAAACTGATGATCGAAATACAAACAAACGAATATTTATTAATGAGCATTTAACAACTCAAAAAAACTTGCTAAACAATATGAAATTAAATATACTTGGACTAGTAACGGGAGTGTTTTAATGCGCAAGAGTGACGAATCAGAAACTTTTAAAATAAACAATACTGACGAAATATACAAGCATTTCAATATTGTAAAAACACAGCTGTAATAATCGATTGTTTTTGATATACAATTATTATACCATAAGCACAATTAATATAATCAACACATACGATGGAAAGGTTACTTACACTATATTATCAAAATTGCCGAGGACTTAGAAGCAAATGCAAGAAATTTTATCTAAGTTTACTTTCACAGGACAGTGATATAATTTGTTTATCTGAAACATGGCTTAATGATTCGATCTCAAGCTCAGCACTATTTGACGACCGATATGAAGTTTTTCGTCGAGATCGAGCTTACGAATCATGTAATCAACAAGGAGGTGGTGTACTTATTGCCATTAAAAGTTCTACGTTCAAAAGTTTTAAACCGTCCTTTGAATGGAATTCTATCACTGAAGATATTTGGATAACTCTGAATACAAACGAATCAACAATTCACATATGTGTGTGCTATCTTGAACTTAACATAAATATCGATAAGATGGAGCAACATCTTAAGCAAATAGAAGCAGTTAATATTCAGTTTCCCGATGACAGAATTATTTTGCTAGGAGATTATAACATCCCAAATCTGTTTGATGCCAATGGTATTGTATCTACAGACTTCAATAAAAAGAGTTCGCTTTTCCTAGAAACTTTAAACTTTTGTGGATTTGATCAATTTTCATCTGTTTTAAACAAAAACTACCGTATATTGGACTTTATCTGCAGCAGCTTTGAATTGGATGTTTAGAAAAGTGCAAACAAACTGGTTGAAGAAGATCCACACCATCCACCGTTAGATGTAAGTTTTTTAATATCCACAAATTCTCAGTCTAGTTTTATTGACACAACCAAAAAATATAATTTTAATAATTTTGATTTTAGTTTAGTAAATGATTTTTTAGATTCCTATGATTTTAATTCAATTTTTACTACCGTCTTTGACGTTCAATCTAAAATTTGTAATATTAATAATTGTTATATCGATTCATTCATTTTAAACAATATAAACCTTGATGATTCTATTTCAAAATTATACAAGCTTATTTTCCATATCTTAGATGAATTTGTACCAGTTATGAAGTTAAAACTATTAAAACATTTTCCTGTGTGGTTCTCTAAAGAAACCATTTCAATATATAAGACCAAAATAAAGTTGCACAAAAAATATAAAAGGTTTGGTTGTCCTGTTGATCTATCTAGCTTCTCGAAAGACAGACGCGAATTGAAGCACCGAATCAAAACTGATTATGAAACATATATAATTAAAACTCAAAATAGTATTTGTTCTAGTTCTAAGTACCTCTGGAAACATGTCAACAATAAAAGAAAGGCTACTTCACAATACCCGTCATTGATGGTGTATAATAAAACAAAATTAGAAAATAAACTCGATATTGTCGATGGATTTGCTGAATTTTTTAAAACAAATTTTTCCAATAGTACTTCGTGTAAGATCCCTACTGTAAAAGCTGATGCTTTAAATGTTCATTTGTCATACATTCGTATTACACCCAACGAAGTTTTCCGTGAACTGATTAATTTAGATATAAGTAAAAATCCCGGTTCCGATAGCATCCCCATTACTTTTTTAAGACATTGTGCATTGAACTTAACGAATCCATTGACAATCTTATTCAATGCCTCACTTCATCAAGGGATTTTTCCACGAAAATGGAAAGAATCACTTATAACTCCGGTTCACAAAAAAGGACCAAAAAATAACATTGAAAATTATCGTCCAACTTCAATCATTTCACCAATCCCAAACTTTTTGAGAGATTAATAGCACATAAACTTACGCCAGTTTTTCGGGAGTTTATCATAAACGAACAGCATGGGTTTGTGAAAGGCAAATCGATTGTTACCAATCTGTGCTTGTTTTCTGAATTTGTCGTCAATGCTCTTGATAAAAGAACACAGGTTGATGTGATTTATACCGACTTTGCCAAGGCATTTGACCGAGTTTGTCATAACACTTTAATTTGTAAACTTAAAAACCTTGGCTTTGATGGTTCAATATTGAAGTGGATTGATAGTTACATAAGATCTCGCTGTCAACAGGTATGCATTAAGGGGTGTGTTTCGAAGAAAATACAAGTAACATCCGGAGTGCCACAAGGGCCGTTGCTTTTTATATTGTTTCTCAATGATATTGGTGATTGCTTTGAAAATAGCTCTTTTCTTCTTTTCGCTGATGATATCAAAATATTTCGAAAAATAAAATCAAAACAAGATAGTGCACTTCTACAAAATGATTTATCGAGGTTTGAAGATTATTGCAAACTTAATAACCTTTCTTTAAATACACAAAAATGTTTTTCAATGCCTGTGTTCGGTCAAAAGAAGATAACATTGGTAAACGAATACTTTATAAATGGTACAAGACTTGAAATAGTCAATCAAATGAACGATCTAGGTATAACATTTACATCAACATTTTCTTTTTCTGAACATATTAAAGACTTAAGCAATAGAATGTACAGAATCCTTGGATTTGTGCTGCGAACTTGTAATGATTTCTTCTCTCTTCGCACTATTCTGTTGTTATACAAGAGTTTAGTTCGATGTCATTTTGACTTTGGCTCCCTTATTTGGTTTCCTTATCACGCAAAATATATTGCACTACTTGAACGAATTCAAAATAAAGTTTGTCAGATACTTATTTTATCGTGGCTTTCTACATGGCATCTCATACAATTTTAACTATCAAGTTTACTTGGAGTACTTAGAGCTGGAAAAATTCATTGTAAAAAGAATCCGTTTTGATTTGATCTTTGTATACAAGCTATTCAATTCACTAATTGACTGTTCTGAATTGTTATCAAAATTCAATTTCAATGTTTCTTGTCGTAACAACAGAATATCCAAAACTTTTTATGTTTCTGCCAGTAAATCTAATTTCAAATTTTTCAGTATATCAAATAGATTAATGACGCAGTGCATTCATCGAAATTGTTATTTTTAATATAGCAAAATTAAATGATTTTAAAAAAATAAGCTTGTTAACCAACCAAGTCCTCATTCCTTCACCCACACTTTGATTCACATTTGAAAATTTGAAATAGTATAAAATAATATATAATAGAATAAAATATAAAAGCAAATACAAAAAAAAAAAAAAAAGAAAAAAAAAAAAAAACTATAACAATAACAAAATATAATTAATCAATATGCATAACAGATATAAACTAACCAATATATAATAAGAAATTTACTTTACTAAATAGAATAAAATTAAATAAACAAAACAAGGTAAAAAAGATAAAAAACAAATAATAATAATAGTAACAATATAATATTAAAAACTAACAAATATATAACAAAAAATTAAATTATACATATTGCATAAATTGGATTGTAATCCGTCTTGAAATCGTCTTAAAATAAAATAAAAAGTATAGTGAATTTTGTCTATAAAAAGTACTTTAACAAAACGGCAAAGAAAAAAAAGTGAACGAACCAAATAAAAACTCGTCCAGGTTGAAAACATGATCAAACTTGTTCAATGTAGGTAAAAGTGTGTTATTAATTTTTTTTAAAATCAACTAATAACAAACTTTTATTTTCAGACTTTCAATATCACTGCAGTTCAAAAAAAAATAAAAAAAAAAAAATAAAAAAATTTAAAAAAAAAATAGAAAAAAAAAATATAAAAAAAAAAAGTATTGTGAAAAGATGATAATTTTGCCATTGATCAATATTTTTTTTTGTAAACCATCTATAGCTAGATGTCGTCTTACATGCAAAATTTCATTTTGATATCTTTAATAGTTTGGGAGGAGTATGCGGACAGTGGAAATGCCGTATCGGGGGAAAATGGAGCTTCGCTCGCTTCGCTCCAATAATCAAACAACTTTTACACCTCAAATATAATAATACAAATAATGTATCTATCAATTTAGGAAAACTTTTGTAAATGTGTAATCAATATACATATATTTATTTCAACTAAACCACTTCCAAATATTCCAAATTCCTAAAGAAACTATTCCCTAATTCAAAGCAATAATGAATTTTCAAAACAACAAACATTCAAAACAACATTTTTTAAATTCTTGCGAAAAAATAGTTATTTGTTTAACTAGGCAGCAAAGTAGTAGATTGACTGCCGCGGCTGATAGTTCATAGCCGAGCGAGCGAGGCTAGGAATTCAGCCAAGGCAGTCAATCTACCTTGCTGCCGAGCTGAACATATAATTTTTTCTCCGATTAATTACAATGATATGTAATTTAATAATTATTACTTTAAAAATGAAGCAAAATTTTAAAAATGAAAAAAAAAAACGATTAAAAAAAATTTTTTTATAATCGCAATATCTGTTTATTTCTATGAAGTCTAATTATTTTGCTGCCTAAGTACTTGCTTTGCTGCCTAGGCAGGAAAAGTGCCACTTTGCTGACTGAAATAAGTCTGCAAAATTTATATTTGCTGTCTATCGGAGAAAAAAATAAAACCTCAACAAAAGAAACAAAAGAAAATTTATTTAATATTTCTATGGGATATTTTTATTTTGTTGTTGTAATTATATAGCGTGAGAGTGGCTTGCATCAAGTTAGTATAATGCTAATTGCATTGGAACTTCTTGGGTTAGAAAGCTGAAAATTTCTGATGTTATAGTTGAAAAGTTTAATTAAAAGATAGTTTTAGTTTAAACAAAACAGACTCAAAAATGATGAAAGCATGGCCGTTTGCGTTTGTTTTCGTTTTAACAGCCCCAGGGTCTCAACCTCTGAACTTAAACAATTTGTTTTTTAAGTTTTGGATAGATTTATCATACGTATCTAAGTGTGCAACAGTTTTCAAATGTGAGATTGGCCATTTTCAGCAAGATCAAGGACAACAAAGTTTAGTAAATTTTTAAAACAGCTGATTTTTCAGGAACCAGGAACGCCAAGATTGTCATTTGGAAAAAAATGATAGAAATATGTTCAAATATTCAATATTTATTAAAATATTATGATTCAAACGAAAGATATAACGTCCTAGATTATTCGACTTTTTAGGCTCTAGCCACCTAACCTGTACCCCGATATGGCCAGTTCGCGAACTTGTTTGCCGTAACATACACAGAAAAAGTTTTTGGTGTAGGTCAAGAAATGCGATCGTGAGAGTGCCGGTAAATTCCGTTATAGCTCATATCGTTATCTATATACAGGGTGTTTTTTAAAAAATACCAGGCTTTTATCTCGAGAACGATGCTAGATGGGACAAAATAACCCAAGGTGATATTTGTTAAGGATCGAGGGGGACCTCTAGTGGTAATATAGAATGACCTTGAAACTCATAAGTATTGGAATTATGTGCCAAAGTAGGGTTTTTTTAAATTAGAACCTATGCATTTAAGGTTTTTTTAATTAAGTAAATCAAACTACACATTTTTTGCTTACAAATTTTTTTTGTAAAGTGTACGATTTAGTAGATATAATTAGCATTGATTTGCAAACGTGTCTTCGCTAAGGTCTTCAGAAAAAAAATAAAATTTCGATAAATTAAAAAAAAAACAATGAAAATCATTCATTAATTTAAATATTATTGCATCGTGGTCTACTGCGTGAAATTGATTTTCGTTGTTTTTTTTAATTTATTGAAATTTTATTTTTTTACTGAAGAACTTAGCGAAGACACGTTTGCTTTAGTGCAAAACAATTTTCATCATATCTACAAAATCGTACACTTTACAAAAAAATTTTGTAAGCAAAAAGTGTTTAGTTTGATTTACTTAATTTAAAAAGACCCTTAAATATATGGGTTCTAATTTTAAAAAAACTTTGCTTTGGCATATATCTCCAATACTTATGAGTTTCAAGGTCATTCAATATTATATTACCACTAGACATCCCCCTTGACCCTTAACAAATATCACCTTGGGTTATTTTGTCCCATCTAGCAAGGTTCTCGAGATAAAATCCTGGCATTTTTGAAAAAAACTCACCCTGTATATATATTAGGGTGTTCTTTAGCCATAAGAGAAAAAAAAAAAAAAGATATATTTTTGGTCTCACCCATTGGCGTAACTAGGAAATTGTTCTAGGGTGGGCCTGGCCCCAATAATATTGCTGAGTAAAATAATTAATAAAGTTTCCGTTTTTATTTCTTTCTTTTAATACATAACGGGTGTGTCAATTTGAGGTTAATCTTCACATTTACGGTCATTTATATTTTTTTGCTAGATTATTTATGTTAGGCTAGGTTGCAGTGACTGTCACCAAAACACAACATCAGGACGACTTATTTAGACCAAAATACGTCGGTTGTGATACCAAAGAATCTCGTTCCCCAACTCGAACCATTTGGAGCTTCTAATTAAGCTAAGTATTTGCGTGATTTTAAAATCCAGGTCGGTGAGAGTTTTAAATGTGTGCGTTCCAAAATGAGTTTGGCGTATAATGGGCGAATGCTGGACATGTGCAAAGTAGATGAACCGCTGGTTCCACCTGATCCTCCTCCTTACAGCTCCTGCAAATCAGCACTTGGGTGCTTTCCAAGGATCCAGTAACTAGTGATGACTTTAACAATGAACTAGTTTTCTGCCTACTCAAAGTTATAAGTTTTTTGGAAGTGAAGGTCTAGTCTAGGAACGATATGCCTGCTTATCTTGTAGCTAATGGTGTTTGACCACCGACCTAAAGATTACGCATTTAACCCTGTCATAAGTTAGTCGTTTGAGAGGAGCAAACGTCTCACTTAGAGCTTCCATTTCTTGTAGAAGATCGAGTTCAGTTCTTTGCCTAGAAAATCCGTCCGCTATATAGTTGCATTTAACGCCACTGTGACCCGGCACCTATATAATATGAACGGTGAAATTGCCGGTGGTTTAGTGTCACTTTTGACGTCGTTGCTACTACATCTACCGATTCGAATGCAGTTATTTATGCTATGTTGTTTGCAGTTATTTATGTTTATATTTAGATATATATTTGTGTAAATAATAAATCTTTAAATTATAAAACTAAAAGAAAAAAATGTTCTTTTTAAAATCGACATGTTTGACAAATTAAAATTGAAAAAAATCATATAAAATTATATATTGTTATATCAGTATGATACTTTTATAAATCCTCACTTAGTAACTTTCAAACAAACAAAAATTATACAAAATCAACATTCCTAGTTTCTAAATAACTAAATAAAACTTTACATTCCTAGTCTCTAAAACTATTGAAAAAATAAAAAATAGTTCAAAAATAACAATTCATTGTTTACAGTAATCATGCACTCCCCCAACCATTTAATGCAGTACTGTGCACAACGATCTTCATTTTCAGCCATACAAAATTCAGATAATTGCAAAAATAAATCCATCAGACTTCGAATTCTGTCGTCAAATCGCTAATGGTCATACAAACAAACGGGGATATTACTTCTACTTAGGCGTCAACATTTTTTTTTATTGGATATAGAATCACTCACTAAAGCGAATAAAACCAAAACGAGTTGTATATCAGCCGCGGGGTCTAAAATACAGGCCTTTGAAAAAAGCAAAATCCATTCTAAATTACAGTTTTGAAAAGAATTTTTTCTGTTTTTTTAATTTTTGCTTTATGTCCTTTGTGCTTATAAGATAAACAGATCAAAACTGTCCCTTTTACTAAATTTTCTTAATTTACGATAAAAAAACAAAAAAAATCCACTTGCGCCTAAGTTCAAGTCCAATCTTGCCTCAAATGGTCATAACGTGGGCCCTCTAAGGTTATAATTATTTTTTAAAGTTATTCATGTTGATTCTTTGAAATTGTATATCAAAAATAACATTTAAATTGCAACATTTGGTAAAAAAAATATTGCGACGCTGATGCATAGGCTGACTTCACCACCTCTGGAAACATAGTGTTCTGGATATATAATGAGCTAATATCCATAAAATACTTTAACTAAAAGCTAACCAATATTATCGACTTCGTAGTTCTAATAATAAAAATATTAAAGCAGGCAGTAGTATCCCAACAAACATAAATTCTGTTGTACGAGAAAAAGTAAAAAAAATTTTATCAGAAGTGACAAAGCGGAAGTTAGGATGCAGAACTGTTGTAAACCGTACTAAATGTGTATGTACCAAATTTCATCCAACTCGATTATCAGGTACAGAAGCTATTGAGCTTCCAAAATAACAGGTCCTTGGAGGACCCCCTACCACTTTGTTCACTATCACTAAAAAAACTAATCAGTTCCATGCCATACATATTTGCATCTTTTTGCAAAGTGTCATCAAAATTACTTAACGAACGAATGTTGTATGCTTCCAACAAACACTAATTGGAACCCTATTCCATAAGTTTCATCATAATCACTTCGTTATTGTAGGCTGTAGTGTGCATAAAGACACTGACAAAACTTTAAAAAAGTACAAAAAATTTTTTTTTACCGGAAGTAAAAAACCGGAAGTTGGGATGCAGAACTATTTTAAACCGTACTACATACTCATGTACCAAGTTTCATCCAATTCGCTTATCAGGTACAGAAGTTATAGAGCTTTCAAAAAAACAGGTGCTCCAGGGACCCCCCACCACTTTGTTCACTATCGCTCAAAAACTAATCAGTTCGTTGCCATACATGTTTGCATCTTTTTCCAAAGTGTCATCAAAATTCGTTCACGAACGAATGCTGTGTGCTCCCAACAAACATTGAAAAAAGTGTGACACATTAAACAGGTGTTCGGGAGGACCCCCACCACTTATTCCAATATTATCCAAAAACTAATCAGTTCTTTGTTACTTAAGTCTCCATCATTTTCCAAAGTGTCATTAAAATAATTTAATGAACGAAGTCTGTATGCTCCCAACAAACTTAAAAAACAAAGTGTGAAAAGTCAGCATTTGTATGGTAGACCGCCCACCACTTTGATCAATGTGTCCCAAAACATGATAATTATCTTTTCACACTAATTGAAACCCTATTCCATAAGTTTCATCATAATCACTTCATTATTGTAGGCTGTAGTGTGCATAAAGACACTGAAAAAACTTCAAAAAAGTAAAAAAAAAATTTTTTTTACCGGAAGTGAAAAACCAGAAGTTGGGATGCAGAACTATTTTAAACCGTACTACATACTCATGTACCAAGTTTCATCCAATTCGCTTATCAGGTACAGAAGTTATAGAGCTTTCAAAAAAACAGGTGCTCCAGGGACCCCCCACCACTTTGTTCACTATCGCTCAAAAACTAATCAGTTCTTTGCCATACATGTTTGCATCTTTTTCCAAAGTGTCATCAAAATTCGTTCACGGACGAATGCTGTGTGCTCCCAACAAACATTGAAAAAAGTGTGACACATTAAACAGGTGTTCGGGAGGACCCCCACCACTTATTCCAATATTATCCAAAAACTAATCAGTTCTTTGTTACTTAAGTTTCCATCTTTTTCCAAAGTGTCATTAAAATTGAATAATGAATGAAGTCTGTATGCTCCCAACAAACTTAAAAAACAAAGTGTGAAAAGTCAGCATTTGTATGGTAGACCGCCCACCACTTTGATCAATGTGTCCCAAAACATGATAATTATCTTTTCACACTAATTGAAACCCTATTCCATAAGTTTCATTATAATCACTTCATTATTGTAGGCTGTAGTGTGCATAAAGACACTGAAAAAACTTCAAAAAAGTACAAAAAAATTTTTTTTACCGGAAGTGAAAAACCGGAAGTTGGGATGCAGAACTATTTTAAACCGTACTACATACTCATGTACCAAGTTTCATCCAATTCGCTTATCACGTACAGAAGTTATAGAGCTTTCAAAAAAACAGGTGCTCCAGGGACCCCCCACCACTTTGTTCACTATCGCTCAAAAACTAATCAGTTCTTTGCCATACATGTTTGCATCTTTTTCCAAAGTGTCATCAAAATTCGTTCACGGACGAATGCTGTGTGCTCCCAACAAACATTGAAAAAAGTGTGACACATTAAACAGGTGTTCGGGAGGACCCCCACCACTTATTCCAATATTATCCAAAAACTAATCAGTTCTTTGTTACTTAAGTCTCCATCTTTTTCCAAAGTGTCATTAAAATTGAATAATGAATGAATTCTGTATGCTCCCAACAAACTTAAAAAACAAAGTGTGAAAAGTCAGCATTTGTATGGTAGACCCCCCACCACTTTGATCAATGTGTCCCAAAACATGATAATTATCTTTTCACACTAATTGAAACCCTATTCCATAAGTTTCATTATAATCACTTCATTATTGTAGGCTATAGTGTGCATAAAGACACTGAAAAAACTTCAAAAAAGTACAAAAAAATTTTTTTTACCGGAAGTGAAAAACCGGAAGTTGGGATGCAGAACTATTTTAAACCGTACTACATACTCATGTACCAAGTTTCATCCAATTCGCTTATCCGGTACAGAAGTTATAGAGCTTTCAAAAAAACAGGTGCTCCAGGGACCCCCCACCACTTTGTTCACTATCGCTCAAAAACTAATCAGTTCTTTGTCATACATGTTTGCATCTTTTTCCAAAGTGTCATCAAAATTCATTCACGAATGAATGTTTTATGCTCCCAACAAACATAAAAACTTTGTGGAAAAAACCACCTGTTGTATGGTGGACCCCCCAACCCTTTATCCAATGTGCTCCAAAAGCTGATAAAATCTTTCTCATGTTATTTAAAAGCTTTTCGCAACGTTTCATGAAAATCGATTGGTAATTGTAGGCTACAGTAGGGATAAACACCTGGAAAAAAAACTTTTTAACCGGAAGTGACAAACCGGAAGTTGGTATGCAGAAGTATTGGAAACAGTATTAAAACCTTATATACTAAGTTTCAATAAGATCATAGCTCGGGATCAGAAGTAATTCAAGATTTAAACTTAGAGGTGTTCGGGAGACCCCCCGCCATTTTGTCCAAATTTAAAATGAATCCAGATCTTCTATTTTCAAGTGAACCTGTATCATTTGCCAAAGTTTCATCAAGATCCTATGCAGAAAACTCACCCACCCACCCACCCACCCACACACAGACGTACACCAAAATTTTTATTGGCTATTTGGATAGAGGATGGTCCAAAACAAAAGAAAAAACAAAATTTGGGGTATGTAAGATTTTTTTTTTTCACGATAGATTGCATTACTTCACACAATTTAAAATTGTGGTGAAGTAAAAAGTGTATTTTTATACGATATTGTTTGTTTCAAAGGCCTCTTGGTCCCCGCGACTGATTTTCAAAAAAAAAACTTTGTAATTTGCTTATAAAAGTACACTAAAAAAAAAATTGGCTGGCGCCTAAGTAAAAGTAATCTTGCTAAACAAACTTAAAACTACGAGTAGTGTTGGTGTTTCGGTGTGCTTTTAGGTCTTATGGAGCAATGAGACCGTATTTTTTTAAAACGAAGTCTATATCGTTCTTATTGCAATGATTTTCGTTGAACAAATTGGAAGGCGTGGTTTTCCAGAAATTGTGAATTCATTTGACATTCTGACATCTGGCACATCACATGTAGGAAAGAAAATGTTTGCTTTTTTAAGCTTCGCTACTATGGTGAACCGATAAGATAAACGACCATTTTATAGAGTTGTGGCAATATTATTGGTAGTGCTTATTAAACTTCCTTATTAAATTTAAATGAAGATCAGTGATATGAATAATATCATGAACAATATAATTGTACGTTTTGAAATAATTTTGAACAGCAAATTCCTTAGTAAAGAAATACATTTTCATTTTCCCTAACTGTTATATATACTTCATGAACTTTGTGTTCTAGGGGGGGCCAAAATTCTTCTAGGAGGGGCCGGGCCCTCTGGGCCCCGACCTAGTTTTGCCTATGGTCTCACCCCATAAATCGGTGTGTATACATATAAAAATGAACTGCAAGAAATTTTAGGTCAATCAAATAAAGTTAACCCGTGCCGACTTGAAGTTGAACTTTGGCTTAAGAGTCATTCATTCCATATGAAATACTCGAAAAAAAAGAAAAATTGTTGTTGCACTGTTTTAGATTTTACTCAAACTTTGTGTTAATGTTCTTTAGTGTTCAAAAAATCAAAATCCACAAGGATTTAATTTTCGCACTCGCCACTTCCGGTTCACACAAAATAAAGCACTTGAAAAGTCATATTTTTGTGTTTTTACACATTTAAAATTATTTGGTATTAGCCAACGAAACCTTTATTTATAACTCAACGTTTCGAATACAATTCGTATTCATCATCAGGAGGATAACTAAAAAGTTAAGTAAAAAGTTAATAAACGAACAATAAAGACATTACAATTAAATTTAAAATTAAAATTAAGATCTGAACTTACAAAATAAAAAATTAGTTTTAAAATGACACATCAAAGTATTTACATTTTTTCTTGATTTAATTTTTTTTTTCTGCCAATTTAGTGATGGAGTTTGTTGAAAAAGAAGTTTTGAAAACGATCGATTATGACATCCCATTTTTCTACAGGTACGTAGACGATATTATAACAGCCATCCCAAACGACAAATTGGACTGTTTCTTAGAAAAATTTAACAATTTCGACAGAAACATCCAGTTTACCATGGAGACCGAAAACAACGGAAAGATACCATTCTTGGATATCTTATTGCAAAAGAACTTGGATGGCACGATAAATTGCAATTGGTACCACAAGGATACATGGTCGGGAAGATATTTAAACTTCAATTCATATCTGCCCTTGACATACAAGAGAAATACTATTAGCTTGTTGACAGAAAAAATAATAAAACTGTCAGATCGAAAATTTCACCACGAAAATTTCCGATTACTAGAATCAACATTGTTGAACAACAGTTACCCAAGAAAACTCATAAAGTTTGTCATTAAAAAGACACGTCACAAACTAATACACAACACTGGCGATTCACATGATTTAATAGAAGATACCAAAAATATTGTTTCTGTACCATACATAAAAAACTTATACGACCGTACTAAACACCTTATGTCAAAATTCAATGTGAAAGTTGTTAGCAAGGCCCACGATACAATAGGAAATAATTTATTTACCAAATTGAAGGATAAAATTCCAACAGATAAACAATCGGATGTGATTTACAAAGTTTCGTGTGACTGTGGTGTCAATTATATTGGACAAACGAAGCAACATTTATGCAAGAGAATTTACCAACACAAATACGCGGGTTCTAAACCACAACAATCTGAATCTAACCAGAGTGCGCTGTCACATCATTTAAATCAAACTAACCATGACATAAATATGAGTCACGTCAAAATCCTAGCCAAAGAGTCAAATTACCGGAAACGTAGCATACTAGAGATGATACATATTAAAAAATGTGACAACAGTATCAATAAACAAGAAGATTCTGACTATCTCCAATCACATTATGACAACATTATCATATATTAAGAATTTTAGAGAACACGAACATGATGGATCAACATGTACTCAATACACCTACATCTGTTATCAACGGTTATACTTCTTACTCTCGCCTGTGATATCAACATTTCATCTGTATGTTTTGTGCAATTAATCAACACGTACTTAATACACCTACATACTTATATGTGATCAACGGTCATACTCTTTATTCTCAACTGTGATACCTGTTTTCCATGTACATATGTATTGTGCAATTCATTCTTGTACTGTTTGTAAACTAATTTTTATTTTTCGTTTTGTTTTATTCCTTCAACTTTTTGTTTACATAAAACACTGTTACTCAGTTTTAAATTAAAATCAAGAAAAAATGTAAATACTTTGATGTGTCATTTTAAAACTAATTTTTTATTTTGTAAGTTCAGATCTTAATTTTAATTTTAAATTTAATTGTAATGTCTTTATTGTTCGTTTATTAACTTTTTACTTAACTTTTTAGTTATCCTCCTGATGATGAATACGAATTGTATTCGAAACGTTGAGTTATAAATAAAGGTTTCGTTGGCTAATACCAAATAATTTTAAATGTGTAAAATCATTTAAGCCAAATAAAAATAAAAATAATAATTTTTGTGTTTTGCGGTTATAGCTGTAAAACTTTTTCTATTAAATATATTGATTTGATCAAGATGGCATTATAAAGCTGAAAGATGAAGAAGAATCTACCTAAAATGATCAAAGTAATGGCAAGAGGGCTACTACCTGCTTGTTTGACCAACGATATAATTGAAGATCTACCTCTTTTTTCTTTTTTTTGGTGGTGTTCATGCTCTATGTAGGAGCGTTGCCAGGCTAATCAGCTTCGAATATTCACCACGGTTCTTCGCACCAGCGACATAATTACCATTACAACCGATTTTTTTAAGATCGTTTATTACGTCCGTCTCCCATTGTAGTCGTGGTCTCCCTCGCGGTCGCCCACTCCCTGGGACACTAACGTACATTTGTTTCATCATTTCAGACTGTGAATCGGCTCGTAAAACATGCCCAAACCAAGTAATCCTATTGGAACGGATACAACCTATTATATCTGGACTCTCAATAATATCTGGACCCTCTCTGATCTCAAAGCTATATCGCGTTCTGTACTCTCCATCGTCTGTCTTAAGTGGACCAAAAATGTAGCCTAGAATCTTACGCTCAAATACAGATACATGTGTCTCGTCATTTTGTGTAAGGGTTCATGTTTGTGACCCATACATCACCACCGGTCTAATCAACGTTTTGTATAGCTTGAGTTTGGTGTTAGTTGATACATACGTTGATCCAAGAAGAGGTTTCATTGAGTACAAAGTGAGATTACCTGCAGCGATTTGAGCTTTTATATCTAAAAGTATGCTCAGTGGTGATATTCAGCCGGTACGGAACGGTACGCCCGTACCAGTTGTTAAAATTTTCCGTACCGATTGTTGTATATATGTAGAGATATTACTACGCCTACTCACTAACCTAACCAAACCAAACCCCATATAAATAAATCATAAGGAATTTCCTTATGACGAAATTCATTTTATCAAAACAGAATAATAAACAAACAATATTTCGTATGTACAATTATAAACAAACAAAGTTTTATGAACTATATTCATATTATGTCATCATATATCATGTTTCAAAACATTGAAATAATTTTAAATAAAAAAAAGTTAAAATACTTTTGATGACTCGCATTTTTTTATTATGAGGAAAAATATGAAATAAATAAATCGAAATATTTTCTATTACATTTTTGTTGTTATTGCATTTTTGCAATAAATAATTTAAAACAATATATATATTAATTGATTTAAGTTTTAAGTGGGGAATACATAATTTGTAAATACATAATTTATATACATTATTATATGATGGGGAAAAATTTGAATATGATATAATAGAAATGATTTTGATAATAAACACTTAAAATCAGTTTGAATTTAAATCGTTGTTTTACTTTCTCTGATCCTCCTGACGACCTCAGTTGACATACGTCAAACGGGTCTAACAGTTGGTGCAAAATTGTTTCGTGCAAATTGTATCAGTGAAAAGCCGGACAGTTCTAGACATACGGACGTTTAAGACGGGTTATCATTATAGTATCTCCTGTGGTAAATTTAACCACCGTCAGAAATTAAAAATAAAAGAAAATTTGCAGTGAGATTAAGTAAAAGAATAAATGTCGTACACACACGATATCGAGAATGATTTAATGGTGTACGCGCAGCACATATATTTGGGTAGCGAAAATCCAAAATTCTATGTCCACGCCGTGCTACCTGGGTAACGCTAACAGGATTAGGTTGGTGTAGTTGAGAGGGGTAGAGTAAATACTGCTTATACTCAATGATTCTGCACCATGGCGAGTCATTGGCGCCATAAGACCAATGCAAGTCAAGCGTCTGGTCTCCATGTCAGGGGCGGCTTGGAGCAGGCGTCTATCTTGGATCAAGCGGCTCGCTATATAAACCTGTAAACAGCTTGTTTCTGGTGACCTTAAGATGCAGAACGAACCCATTCACGAAAATATGGGTTGCGCGAAAGGCTAACACCCCATTTCCGTAAAAAAATTATTGTCATGAATTCTGTATACAGGCCTCGGATTCATTATTGGAACGACCTCGGAAACTGTACCCGGACTACGATATAAAAATGGGAGCCTGGAACGTGCTAAGCCTTAGAAGACCAGGAGATCTCCTAAAACTCACACAACAAGTCGAGAGCTACACACTGGATATATTGGCATTACAAGAACTAAGATGGCCAGGTAGTGGAATCCATGAAACAGCGAAAGGATACACTCTCTACTATTGCGGTCATGAAAATGGAAAATTTGGAGTTGGATTTCTCATACATCGTCGCGTGAATCAACATGTTATCGACTTTTGCCCAATTAATATGCGGATATGCACAATGAGAATCCGCACGCAAAAATTTTATGTAACGATCATCAATGTGCACCTACTGAAGACAAAGCAGATGAGGTTAAAGACCTGTTCTTTCTAGAACTCGAAGAAGTCAACAATAGCATCCCACGGCACGATATAAAAATCGTGGTAGGTGACTTCAATGCTCAAATTGGTAGAAGTGCAGAACTTAAAACACATATCGGCCCTAACAGCTTGTATCATACAAGTAACAATAACGGCTTTCGCGCAGCTGAGCTGGCTATGATGTATGATCTAGTAATATCTAGCACTTTCTTACCTCATAAGAGAATTCACAAGGCAACGTGGAAATCAAATGACGGAGGAACGGAAAATCAAATCAATCACGTCATGATTTCTAAGAGACACTCTACAAGTGTAACTGACGTTCGATCATACAGAGGTGCTGATATGGACACCGATCATATGCTTGTCATCTTTAAGTACAAGTGCAAGTTGTCATCTACATTTAATAGACAAGCAAAAAAGACCGAGCGCTGGAATGTCGATGCATTTAAACACTTGGAAACACTGAATAGATATCAGGAAATTGTAACGCAAAGCATAAAAGAGCATGACATCCCGTTTGAGATGCCATTAAACATACAAGAAGAATGGCAAACGCTTAAATCAACCATTATATCCGCAGCACAAACTACAATCGGAAAACGACCACCAAAATCACACAACGAATGGTTTGAAGACGTGTGCCGCCAATCCGTTGAACATAAACAAAAACTGCGAGAAAAATGGTTAACAAGGAACACCCGAAGCTTCTAAACTGATTATCTATGCGCCAGGAAAGCCTCAGCCCTTCTACGTAAAAAGAAACGCGAACACATGAAGAGCTGCATCGAAAACATCAACTAACATGCGGCCAACGGAAATTCAAAAGAGTGATTTGCCAATGCACGGAGTCTGACAAAAGATTTCCACCCAAGTTCTACAGCCATCAAAAATGAAAATAATGAACTTACATCAAGTGAACGTGATGTGCTGGCAGTGTGGCGATCCCACTTTCAAGACCTATTGAATAGGACGAATGAAGTTCATCCTATTCGAGCAATTGCTCCATCAACTGAAGAGATTTTTGTTCCTTACCCAGCAATAGAAGAAGTGGAAGCTACCATTAAAAAACTGAAAAATGGCAAATCACCAGGTTTCGATGGAATTCCCGCAGAACTTTTGAAAAATGGAGAAGCAGCTCTGGTCTCACGTACATACGATCTGATTCTTGCAATCTGGGACCAAGAAGAACTACCTGCTGAATGGAAAACAGCTCTCATTGTTCCGCTACATAAAAAAGGTGACCGCCTAAAGTGTGCGAATTATCGTGGCATCGCACTGTTGAACACTGCATAAAAAATACTTGCTAATGTCGTACTTGCTCGACTCATCCCGTTCGCCGAATCTATCGTCGGTGACTATCAGTGTGGTTTTCGTTCCAACCGCTCAACCACAAATCAATGTTTCACCTTAAGGATGATTTTGTAAAAATATTGGGAGTATAACATCAGCATTCACCAGCTCTACGTTGATTTCAAGCAAGCATATGATAGTATCATCCGCGACAACCTTTGGTTCGCACTCATATGCCTTGGTATCCCAGAGAAACTTGTTTCTCTGTGCAAACTCACAACATCGGGATTTTTATTTATTTATTTAGCGTATGGTTTTTATGACACATTAAAAAATAAAACTTAAAAAGTGTAGATTTTTAAAATCTACCTAAAACAAAACATGAATACACATTAAATGAGCGATTAAATGAATTTGATTGCGCGTCTTTAAATAAAAAGTAAAAATATTTGAACATTGGGCAGTACATTTGAACATTATATGTTTACATCGAGTGAGTCAATGTTACTACATCGGGCGTTGCCAAATGGATGTCTGCGATGTTGCCATTGTATCGTCAAATTGGACACACAGTTGCAATGTGTTTTATGGTTTGTTGTGGAGCTCTACAGTCACATTGAGGGGACTCTGAAATGCCCCACTTGTAGAAAGAATCAGCACAACATCCATGATTCGTTCTTATTCGGTTTAGTGTAGTCCAGGTATGACGTGCAAATCAAAACCAGGATGGGTAGAAGTCGGGTTAGTAATAGAAAGCCCAAGTGTATTGTAATGATGCCAGGAGGTGTCTCAGGCATCCAAGATATTAAAATTAGTTGCCAACAGGTTGCTGGCAGTTTTATGTGGAGGCTTTCTTGACTTCAATCGACAACGAGTATGGTCACCGTAATATTCGTGCAAGGGTAACGTGATGTTGTTGGTTACCTTTCTATGTTCACGCATAAGCGCATGTGAGCGTCTGAGTGCAGGTGGAGTGATATTGCTTAATACAGGGAGCCAAGGTAAAGGAGTAGACCTGATAGTACCACTTATAGTTCGCATCGTGGCATGCAGTTGGCAGTCAACTTTTTCAGTATGTGTGCTATTCAACCAACATCGGGATCTAATTGTAGAATAGTAATCGAAGGGTCAGTTTCTGATCCTTTCGATATAACATCAGGTGTTCGACAAGGTGGTGCACTCGCCCCCATACTGCGATAAGAAAAAGCCGAATTAAGACACAAAACTGCATATATAACAAATCTAGTCAAGTTCTTGACTACGCAGATGATATTGTGCTTTTCGGACGAAGAACGAGTGATATTAAGGATAGTCTCTTTCAGCTTGAAAGAAATGCTAAACGACTTGGATTATGCATGAACACCGGCAAAACTAAAGTGTTAACAACATCTAAAATCAAACCTGCCGGAAATCTGGATACTGGCGACTATGAAGTGGAACGCGTGGAAAACTTCAACTACCTCGGGTCTGTAATAACATCGCCAAATGACATGCAGGCAGATAT